>CM076575.1:1076928980-1077313987 GCA_034641835.2 Pinus albicaulis | reverse complement strand
TTAGAGCATAACGGGCAGGAATGACTTGGCAGCGACTGACGCAATATCAAGAGGGATAGGGGACAAGGGTACTGAAGGCCATAATGTGCGACACGAGAGAGGGACCAAGCAAGAGAGGATGGAGGACTATAGCGGGGTACAAAGGGACGCGGAATGGACTGCATGAATGCGATGATGACTCGACTCAGATGCTCTAAACAAGGGCGACTCGATGGTGCTACCTCATAGTAAGGGTCCAATGGGGGACCATAAAAGCATGAGTACAAAAGAGTAACTCATGATGAAAATCAAGACGAACAAAGACGAGTATGGAGGAAAAGTGGTGTTCCAAGTACAAGTGTCGTAAATGAAGAAATTCGATTTTGAGAAGAGGTGAATAGACCCTTCATGGACAAAATGTGTCCTGGTGAAGTATTAAACCATGGAAAACTGACAGATACCCATTTGAGTGCTTGGTGAGAGCTTTCCAACGGTGCAGATGGTTTGTCAAACGGGGATACGGTTTGGTCGCAGTGGGCGAAAGAAAAAACAGGGGTTTTCTTCTAATAAGGCATTTTCCCTCCAAAATCATTCATTTTCTTGTGTAGCTGTGGTGAATGTGGAGAGGAGAGAAGGCCCTAAATCTTGCGGTGATCGTAGTGGACAAACCGACCGTTGGAATTGTGATCCGTCAGTTGCAGGTAAGAGGCCTAATCCTACTCTTTTTTTTTTATGGATTCAAATTGCATATTAGGGTTTTAAATCTCAATAACTGCCCCTACTTCATCATTACGGCCGGGTCGCACTTTTTGGGGCAAAAACTGTGACCTGGGATGCAGGTTTTGGCCTGAAAAGTGCGACCTGGCCCGGGATTTGCCCAAAAAGTGCGACCTGTTAGATGTGGGAGGTTTCAGTGCTGTTATGGGTTGAGATTCAGTTTTGGTGTAAATTAATGCAATTTTATTGGTCTGTAGACTGACAAAAATGATGGTTTTGTGCAGATATGGAAGATATTCGGATTAAGTGGAGAGAGAGAGAGACTTAGGTACATTACGAATAGAAATCCAAGAGGACCAGGGTGTCCGTCGTGCACTGGCTAGGTATGGGGTTCTGAAATTTTTGGAGAACCCTTTGATGAGGGCTGGAGAGCCCTTGTTGGCCCAAATTATCAGTTATTGGGATCCAGATCATGAGGCGCATATAGTGCAGGGGCACAGGATCGAGCTGACGGTCCAGGATCTGTATTTTTTGACTGGTCTCCCACCATTAGGGATGGTGGGAAATACGTAGCCAGTGTTACCACGGGGGCGTAACATTATGGAGTTTGTTGAGCGACATTGTCAACCAGGTGTCCGAGTCAAAGGGACTTGGATATCCATTGGGGATCTAGAGAGGTTAGAGACCCGGGCAGTGGCCGCAGCAGTGTTGCGGATCTTTGGCAGCCAGGCGTTCCATCACATCACTGGAGGGCAGATGATGATTGTAGAGAGTGTGTTCAGGGGGACCTACTATGGGTGGGCCCAGATGATGTTGGTGTTGGTGAAACGATAGCTATCGCTATTCAAGCGGCAAGTGAATCATGATTGTGCCTATGGGATGGTTTTTTGCTCTTTCTTCCTTGAGAATATCTCGACCTTGCGACCTCATATACAGTTACTTGATGGAGGTCCGAGAGAGCCTCGAATGCGTCGGTGGGGACGATTACTGTGTAGAGGAGGGGGAGGGGCAGTCGGACGGGTGTTCCGACCAGAGTTCTTTTCCCATTGTGATCAGATGCCATTATACATAGATAACTATCCCTATAGTGGGATGAGTTATTGGGGAGATCCGGACTTGCCGCTTCCGCCTGGTCGAGTGTGGGGGCTCGATGGTAAGTGACAAGCAACTAGTCTATTATGTGCATTTTATAGTTTATGACTAGTATTCATGGTACTAATCTTTATATTTTTGGGAATGCAGATATAGCTCCGGTAAAACCGACCGGATATATGGGACGACTGGCAGCAGCAGGAGCTATAGGTGCCAGTGGATCAAGGACAGCACAGACTGAGGATATGGCCGCTCTGTTGGAGGACATCCGTCGTAGATGTGAGGGGCTGCTGACGAGTATGTAAGAGCATGGTTGGCAGGATTTAGACGACCAGTACACAGAGTTATGTATTGGGCTACCCTCGGAATGGTGAGGTATCATGCGATGCATGGCGATGGCCGGTCAGACTGTGCATGATCTACGAGCTACGGGAGCAGAGTCGTTGGCTCGGGATCCTCCAGAGAGTGATTAGATGGAGGGAAGGTGGTGCCCCCCAACGTTTATGTAGGGGTAAGTGGTGCCCCCGATTTCTTGTAGTTTTGTTTTTTGTATCATGCGATGGGCATGTCATATGTTTGAGAGCAAATGGACTCTAAAAACACATGTTATATGAAATATATGATTTATGTACATTTTGTTGATGATGTGAAATTTTATTGTCTTGTGTGTGATAAATGCCAGTCTAGAACATGATTTTATATTTGATCTACGTAGTGATTTTGATGTCGAGGGATATGGTTGAAAGTAATGAATCTAAATTCACGTATCAAAAATTTCACTCGTAAATATTGTCTAAACAGGATAGGGTTATGCACACGATAGACACCATTAAGTTGTAAGACAAGAAGCAGGGAATATAAATTAACATGCAGATGGAGGATGTGATGAGAGAGGGCATCGGCTAAGAGGCCACGTACTGCATCATATTCGGCCTGATTATTGGTGGCATTACCAATGCAGATCCCATTTGCAAGAACCAGGGTATGAAAGGGGGTAAAGATGTCCCATGCTGCTGAAGCGAGATTCCGGGAATAGCGACTTGCCCCATCAGCATAGCCAAGATAATGGGTGGAGGAGAGGGCTGATGTAACAGTGTTGCAAGACGAGAAATGGGAGGGATGAGAAAAAGGATGGCAGCGTGAGTAGGGGATAGACATCCACTGACGGTTATGGTAGGGAGCAGTCTGAGTAGGAAGTCTAGGACTCATAGATCGACTAGAGGGAGATGAATGAGAGCTATGGGACGAAGAGCGGGAACTCAGGCTACGAAGATCATCGAAGATACGGATGGGATGATCATGATTATGGGAGGAGATGGAAGGGTCGAGGAGACCATACGACGCTGCAAAGCTACCTAAATCATCAGTATGGGAAGAGAGGTGTAGATACGGGTCATCACGGGGAATGACAGAAGAACAGATAAAAATATGGTCAAAACATGAAGAGCCCGAGAATGTGTCTGAAGGAGGATCAAGGAGAAAATATAGAGTGGATTTAGAGGGAATGTGCTCCGAGGGTTGCACGGATGATGATAGGTATAGGAGGGGGGCAGCAGGTTCCGAAATTTCAACATCAAGGGGAGGAATGTCAAGGGTAGAAGGGGGATCCTTGAGTAGACCTGATGCATATTGAGCAAGGATGGGAGAGGCGTATTTATTTTTTTCAACTTCGTACTCGCGAATGACCTCTAAAGAGGCTCGGTAAGGCGTGAGGTGTAGACAATGGTGAGATTAATGGCCATGGACACCACAAAAAGCACAGGGTTTGTTGGTACGAAGATTATTTGGGTTCTTAGCTGTGGAGGAGGAAGAAAAAGAGGGTTCAGGGACCGTAGATTCAGGGAACACGACTTTAACCATGGGTTGGATACGGGGCAACTCAGGACAAGTATGGGTGGGATGACTGATACCATCACACAAGGCACAAGGCTTGGCGGGTGGGGGAGGGGTAGGGTCGGGTGCGGTGGCCTTGTCTTTGGATGCCCCCTTTTGATTTTTTCTTTTCTTTCTGATGATTGTCGCAGCATGAGGAGGGTCCTGCAGAGGGGCTAGGGGCACTGTAGCAGTGGAAGGAGTGAAGGGAATCGGTTGCACCGGTGTCACTGCTATGTATGGTTTGGGGTGGCCCGGTGGGGTCTCGGCTGGAGGAGTACGATACCATATTGAAATTCCCAAGGTTAAATTAGGGAGGGAAAGGGTGGCCATGACGGGGACCGAATAAACGCCGGGGGGGAACCAAGGAAAGGTATCTGACCAGCGGGGTAATGACCAGGAGGGATGGCTCCCATATGGTGGGGACTTAAGGGAACTGACTCAGGAGGGTAGGGAGGTTCCTGAGTGTGAGGTGGATGGGAAGGACCAGGCGAAAACGGTTCGGTCGACTGAAGCGAAGAGCTAGGAGCAGGTTGCGGTGGGCGAGATTGAGGTTGGTGACTAGCCGGAGTAGGCTGTGGAAGGCCAGCCTGAGACGATTGCATCATGCAAAAATTCACTAAACTGGGGTCAGAGACAGGAGGAGGGGGATGAACTGGAAAATTTCCAAGAAAAGAGGAGTCTTTGTAGACGCCAGGGGAAACACTGGTCAAAGAATCAACAGTGGGCTTATTGGTGACAGTAGAGATGGTGGACTCAAGGGAGGTCTGAGATTTTGGTTCATGGTAGGTCAACTAGTCAATGGTGACAATCTTGCCATTATGAGGGAAGAACATCTTGCGGTGGACTACGGATGGGACAACAGACACGGCATAGATGTAACTACGCCCCAAAATAATGTTGTAGTCAAGAGGGGCGTCGATAAATTCAATGTCGACACAAGCAGTATTGCCTGCAAGGGTGATAGGACAATTACGAAATAGGCCAATGGGCTGGGAGGCATGGCCATCCCACACACGAAGGGTGATTTTGGAAGGGGCCAGCTCAGGGGATCCAAGTTGTTTCCAAACTGAAGCGGACATCACACAGGTGGATGCCCCCTCATCAATAATACACCGAGCGACATTGGATTCAGATTTTGACTGGGATTTGGAAAGCAACAGAAGGAGGAAGAGGGAGATGTTATGACTGACGGGCATTGAAAACAATCAATTGGTCATCAGCAGGATCTACAGCACCCACGGCAGATAGTAGAGCCTTCTTTTGAGAAGGACACGACTGGAGGAGTTCCAGTGTTGAAATGGCAGCAGGAGATTGTGCCAGATCATCTACTATACTGTATGAATGGGCAGCCCGACCAGAGGCAGCATTTCGGCATAATGGGCCCTTAGGAGTCTTGTTATGAGCCTTAGCTTTGGGCGGAGGTATTTGCAAGGGACCATTGGGTGTCGACAGAGGCTCTGTAGGACCTAAAGATGGGGACTCAGGGACAGACGGAACAGGAGGCGTGGAATACTGACGGGACCGAGTTTGAAGGTTGAGATCGATGGTGACAGGTTGGTCAGAGGCCACCATGAGGATCTGGTAATCAGAGGAACCAGAAGGGGAAGTTTGAGTGGTTACCGGGGCATGAGGGGGTTGAGTGGCCACAAATCCTTGTTGAGGGAAAGGATCGGTAAACACAGCAGGTTGAGAAGGATCTGGATTGGGGGGGACAGTAGGGAAGGAGTGTTTTCCCTGTACAGTGGCCTGGGACTCCCACATCTGCCACATTTGTGGTAATAAGGAACAGTCATGAGTGTAATTATCATAAACACCGCAAAAAAAATAGGGCTTATTGGTGCGAAGCGGCCTGTCTGGCTTAGGTTGGGAGCCCTGTGGTTGGTTGGCAATGGTAGGGTTAATACTGGAAGGATTGGATCCACAATTACCAAAAGCGGATTGATTGCCTTTCCTCTTTATTTGAGAAGGAAGAAGATTAGTTGCCCCCTGCTGCGCAAATACTTGCCCTGGAGGGGTTAGTAAGTGCAGTGGCGGGGGTGGAGAAGGCAAGGGAGTGGGAGGTCCAAATTCTGGAGGAGTTGGGACACCAGGGTGTGGGTATGGATAAGGGGTAGGATGGGCAACATTGAGGTAAGCAGGAGTGTGGGAAAAAGGAGGAGGTATGCCGTATCCTGGATACATGTTACCTGGAGGGGGGAACGTGCCGAAGGGGCTGGCCTCTCCTCGAGGGAAACCATAGCCCAGAGGAGGTTTAGTAGAGGTATGTGACAGGGTTCCAACGATACCGTCGGCAGAGTGAGATTCCCGTGAGGCATTAGGGCCATCGGGCTTGGGGAGGTCAGAAAGGACGGTATAAACATAACCAGATTGGGCATAGATAAGGTCATATTTCAAGGCGATTTGGAGGGCAGCTTCTTCGGTTTGGGGAAAATGGGAAGTGACATCTTTTCCAATGGGAGGTAAGAGAGAGCAAAGGAACCAGTCCATGTAAACACGATCGTCAAAGGGGGGAGCGCGACACAAGCTCCATCTTCGTCGCCATTCCTGGACATGAGCAGAAAGGTGGGTCAAAGAGGATTGATGGAAAGAAGTTAAGAGTTCAGTACCAGTGTTGTATCAGAGAGGGAGCTGGAAATAAGATAAAAAGGCTTGGGCAATGGTTGCAAAGGTGGTATGGGAAGAGGTGGCTTGATCAACATACCATTTAGAAGCTTCGCCGGTAAGCGTGCATTGGAACAATCGAAGAAGGATGGAGTCATCGGTGATGGAATTGGAGGAACACCACATGTGGAAAGATCGGATATGGTTGGAGGGATCTTCACTAGCAAGGCCTTAGAACTTGGGAATGTCGGAGGGGAGCTTGGTTGGCATAGCAGGCCAACTGACATCGTGGCGAATAGGATCATTGATTAGCTGATTGAATTCGGGGAGACTGAGGCCGGCCATATAAGGGAGTAATGGGGCAATCGAGGTAGGTTCTATAGGGGTTCCACTAGAAACGGACCCAGTAGTAGAACTGGGGTTAGGGCTAGGTCCTGAACTAGACATGGTGAAGGTAATAGGTGGGGAACCAGGAGTAGGGGGAAAACCCGAACAATCAGAGGAAGAGTCGGAGTGCGGACTCGGGGGAAGACTTACTCGATGACGATGGGAAGGAGGAAGTCGACCAACCAGAAACTGAGGATGAAGGCCAAGAAGTCTCTGGGACAAACGCCTTGGAGGCGCAATGATGACGGGAAGAAGAAAACCGACAGGGGTAAGGAGGGGTAAAATCAAGTGAGATCAATGTCGAAACAAGGGCAGAGAAGTGCAGTGTCAATTGATTTTAAATTCTTTGCCAGGCGGTGTTAACCAGGCTCTTCTTCACTTAGGGTCAGTGTGTGGCGTGCGTTAATTTTAATTGTTTAAACCCGGACGTTTTGAGAGTAAAAGAAAAAGTGTGCTGTGTAACTGAAAATAAATCTGCAGTAAAGAAAACTAAAAGAACAGAAAATTAACAGCTACCAATGCATCAATCTAACCCAAAAAGGCGGGTCTCTCAAAACTATTCTATAAGAGGGAAAAAACTAAGCAAATCATGCTAAAAAGAGGCCAATATATCTAAGGTCGGGAGGGATAGGGATCTAAAGGGGAAAACTTCTGAAAAGAGGTGCAGAGAACAACAAAGAGGTAGAGGCAAGGTTGCTGCTAAAAAGGAGGAGATCAGCTAAAAATAGAAGGTACAAGGAGGCGGCCCTAGAAATGAACCCAAAAAAAATGATATGAAGTGATTTGAAAGGGAAAAGAGTTGATCTAAAGGGATCTGAAAATGAGGTATCAGATCTGGAAGCAAAAGGGCTGAAACCCTACAAATTCAGACATATGAAACAGCCAAAACTCTCCCACAAAGAGTGGAGGGTACTAGAGCCCTAAGGGGAAAGATTCCCACTTAGTTGAGTGAAACAGATCAGAAACAGGTCTAAACGGGCAGAGACAGAGGCTAGAAAACCCTGACAAAAGCTTCAGACAAACCCAGAAAAAATGCTGGAAAAGTGCAGAAAAAAGTGCAGGTCGCAGGTTCTGACCTGTTTGGAGTCCAGGACGTAGATTTAGGGTAGAAGAGTGCGACCTCAAGGCTAGGTCGCACTTTTTGGGCCGATAAGTGCGACCTGTAGATATGGCTCTCTCGGCCGCAGATTTCAGAAAAGGTTGTTGTCTTAGCTGCGGCTGATGTCTGTCACCTACGCAATAAGGCCAGAAACACATGGAAGTTAAAAATTTGACTATTTGAGGGTTTTAGAGGTGGAAAGCACCATAAAAATAGGAAAAACAAGAAATGGAAGAGAAACCCTAGGGTCTGAAACAACTGGATATGCAGGAATATATAAAACAATAGCGGTCGCAAAAGAAAACCCGTGTGGAGTCGCTAATTGTTAGTATGAATCTTTCGTCGTAAAATATCACTTTAGCTACGCATAACAAATAGCCCTAACATCAATTATGGCTGCAAAATATCTTTAAGTCTACTGCACAAATCCAGATCTAAGCACAAAAGACATTAAGTAGATAAAATACAATATGGCTCCATGCATCCAATAGACAAGACAATAAAAATGTGTTCAAAATAATGTTTTATATTATATTAAAGAATGGGGCACCTGAGAGGAAAACAAGAAAGGTGTTTTCCGGTTCTCCTCAATGGGATGGGTTCTTGAAAGTCCTCAGCATTTCAGATCTAAAATTCCTCTCTCTTATTGTGGTAGAAAACCCAGACAAACATAGAACTCAATGGGAGCTCACAAGACAAAAATGGAAAATGGTGACCAAGAGTAGATCCAGTGTGATCTAATGCAATGAAGGTGACTAACGAATGGGAAAAACCCTTCTATTTATAACAAAATATTGGGGTGTTCTAGAACTCGATGCATGAATAAAATATTATTAATCGAATTCTAGAATCACCTCTTAGGAATATTTTATTATATTTGTTGGAGGGGAAAGGTCTTTTGACTTGGGTCAATTCCTTTATTTATAAACAATAAATAAATAAATGATTTATTTATTATTTTAGAGAGATGGTGGGAATATAATTAAATAAGTAATGATTTATTTAATTATTTAAAAATGATTTAGTCAAATTTAACTAGGAATATTATTAAATAATGATTTGAATAACTTATTCCTAAGAAATAATTAAATAAATTATGATTTATTTAATTAATTTCCTTGTTTTGGGTTAAATATGACCAGGAAATATGGACAAATGTTATTTTACATGGTGAAAGCAATTTTACTTAGGGTAAAATTGGTCTTACATGATGTACTTGAGTTCATCTAATGATAATGGGTTAGATGACCAAAACAATGGTGTAACATAGACAACACCCATTAGTAGCCCTTCACTTACTGTATTTCATTTTTTTTACTGATGGCAAATTAACTCATCATGAAGGACCCTTTTGACTTTGTCCCTTTGCTCTTTTACACATTGATCATTGTTGCAATCACACCCCTGCAGAGATGTGACAAACATATGACTTTGAACTCTGAAGAGCTTCCTTGGGGTCTTATGGAGATTTTTCCTGACTTAAACATGTTCTTTTAAACAGTGAACATACTTATCTTCTTCTGTTTTGGATCTTTGTAGAATTTCTTCTGGACTGAGATAGAATGACCTCTTAGTGGCATGAACTATGGATGGATGAAGATTTGTTTTTGTAGATTAGGGGCTAATTCAGGGCTAGATGGTGTTGAACAAAGGCTTTTGTCTCATGATGTTTTTGCCAAGGAAGGGATTCCCTAAAGCGCCACTATCTAACTTAGGGGCGATCTTGACATATTTTGAGTGCTTTATTTTGTATGATTAGATCTTAAAATGACAGATAACCAGGGATAATGTTGTAGACACTTTGTCAATAGTTGATTAATGAATGGCTTGGGGAATAAAGGTGAATGAAAGCAGATAACTCTTAGCTATGACAGTTCATGAATAGGATTATATGGCTGAAACTAGATAGGACTTGGAAAATAGGTTTTTTCTCATCATAGGCTGACCGGAAGGGGTAGGAGGACAAAAATTGTTTAGGGGTGTTTTCTAGATGATAGATTTGATAGTTTGGAGATCAACTTATAGAAAAATTGGCTTAAGAAACTATTCATCATCAACAGGTGAAAAATAATGATGACTAACACTAAGAAGGACCTGCAAGAGATTAAAGAAATTGGTAAAATATTTGAGAAAACAACTGAAGAAAGAAAGAAGGGCCCGGAAGCTAAAGAAAGAAACCTCCATTGCAGGAACTCAAACAAAACTAGTAAATACTATCGAAGGTGACATGCAAACTGACTTAGCCAACACCGTTGAAACTGGAATGCAAACCAACTTGATAACTACTACAAAAGCTGAGGTACAGAGAAAATTAACAGATGCTACTGAGGCTGAAATGCAGACAGAACTGGAAAACACCTTCGAAGCCTCTACTCAAACTGAGAAAAAGGTTACAGAAGAAAGGGGACCTAGATAGAGGAAGCCCTTGCCGATGCCCATCTAGTTGAGAAAGCTGCCAACTAGAAATTACACAATGAACTAGTCCAAGTATGGCATGAGCTAACACAGTGTAGGAAGGAGGTGGTGCCATTACAAGAATATCAAGCACTGCTGAAAAAATTCTCTAACCTCTCCTCCAAATAAGACGAAACATTTGCCCAACTTAGAGGAGAACAGGAAAAGGTAAAAATGGTACAAGAGAAGGTGGATCAAGCTAAGAAACAAATCTATACAATTTTCTCTCTATATAATGATGCATTATCATGCAGAGCTCTAGCGACAAACTATGCCTTATTTTTAACAGAATGGTATTTACTCCTAAAAGTTAAAGCTGTCAGGGCAGGAAAATCCACTACTTTCAGGACCATAGAATAATTTGTCCATTGTTGTACTGATCAAGATGAGCAGGTCCAACACCTCCTATGTGAACTTTACATGCATAACTTCTTCTTAGAAGAAGACACGAAAAACAACCCTAGTCCCTTTATAGGGGATTTCCAACTACAAGCCTTCCTTTCATTTGCTAAAAACCAGATCAGGTGGGCCAAAGCCTATGACATATTCCAAAAAAGAGAGCATGGCCTAGATTTATGGATCATGGGGGAACCTACAAAACCCCTGCAACTGATCATCTAGCACAGAAACTTCATGAGAAGGCAATGTGTGAGGACTACGCTGGGGCCCATCTATAAGGATATCATAGAAAATGGACGAGAATACTTTGGCGACATTTTTGAAGCAGCCGTAGCAGCAGCCAAGCAAAGATGGATGGCCTCCATGAACAACGTGAAGAATAGGGAGCCATTCAGTTATAGGAATTTTGAGGTTTCTTCCTCTAGATTCCTCTCATAAAGTAGCCTGGTCTATAGCATGGGGCCTGCCTGGTTAGGATGTAGATACAGAATCTCTCTCCTATGGTATCCTCCTGAGGATTATAATCGCAATTACGAATTACCAGAAGGATCCACAGGTGTTGCCTTTGCAATCATGAAACAAAAACAAGGCTTCAAAGCATACAAAAAAAAGGTCTACCCTGCCTAATCCTTAATGCAGTTACATCTCAATCATATTTTTGCATGAAGACATGAAATTAGGTAAGCAGGGGAGTATGTTGGGCCCAAATTAAGGTATGTTCTCACCCTGTAATTACTTCAAATTATGTTACAATTTTTGGGAATTCCTCTTCATCTTAACAATAAAGAGAGAAAATATTATGAAAACTAGAACAATTAGGCTAATGATGAAAATGATTTTTTTATAATAGAAAATTGACTTCTCTTATCTCCACATGCAGGAAGGCAGAGTGGCTAGACCAATAGGAAATGGAAGCTAACCAACGGGCGCAAACATATGAGATCTCGGTAACTCCCAGCGGTCGGAAAAAGGCAGACAGACGAATTCAAGCCCAATAACACAAATGATAGCCATGTGCAGTGGGCTATTATTAGGGAAAAACTTTCTCATTTTGGAAATCGCTTTTAAAAGGATGAAGGAAGAACGAGAAAAGGGAGTCGGAGAAAGGATAAGAAATTCATTCTGCAACCGACGCATCAGAACCAACCTGTCTAATTATATTTTTGTAACATCATTGGATGTAATATAGAGCTTTGAACAATAATATTTTGAAGCTTTTACTACGCTAGAGCTTCTAGTGGTCTGGGCCCAACCTCTGGAAGTTCCTAGCAAATTCTCATACTCTGTGTAGTTGCAGAACCAATGCTTAAGTATCTAATGTAGTTGTAAAGTATATTTCCATTCAATAAAGTTACAATTTCTCTTTCTTCAGGATTGTTAGCAATCATGTTCTTGAATTAGGATAATAGCAATCAAATTTTCCGGCTTATGACAATGCTTCATCGTTGTAGATGGTTCTAGTTCTTCCAATACCATTGCACTTGAGTTATAAATCGTAGAATAAGTTGATTTCGATGTTATCTGTCTTTATGGATTGCATTACACTTTTAGCACAGTGAAGCATTCAACTGTTGATCAATGTTGATTAATTAATTCATAAAGAGAATTCCATTGCAAAATTACATAAATAATTGCTGTACAATTCATTTAAATTGCTTCAATTATACTACTGTTCCATTACTGTTCAGTTAGTTAGACTATTGCTCAATTCAATTCCATTGTTCAGTTTAGTTAGATTGTTGTTCAATTCAATTCCATTGTTGTTCAGTTTAGTTAGACTGTTGTTAAATTCAATTCCATTGCTGTTCAGTTTAGTTAGAATGTTGTTCAATTACATTCCATTTTTGTTCGGTTTATTTAGACTGTTGTTTAATTCAATTCAATTTCTTTTTTATTCATCTAGATTGTTGTTTAGTTCATTTAGACTGTTGTTTAATTCAATTATATAGTTGCTCAATATTTCTGCTCAATATTAGGTTAAAAATCAATCCAAGCCACCCCTCCTTAGGATAAGTGAACTTAGGAAGTTAGCAAATTCTTCCTCATAAGTAACAAGGAGTAACTATTAGACAAATTCACTCACATATATTGTGCCAACACTCTTGAAATAAGAAGACTTAACCCAGGTTGATAATTAAATGAGAAAGAACTAGAGTTGTCGATAATAAGCCATCTTTGTGAGCCCCAACAGAGACCACCAGATCTGGAGATTATGAGAGATGCTTCACCTGGGGTTGCACCACTCTTAGATTCTGAAGAGGTGAAGGCTTTGGAAGAGTCTAGTACAGTGTAGAGATTTTGGGATAGACTCAAGGAGGAGGGAGACATCCTCCCATTTTTAGCATTACCCACTCTCACTACATATATTGCACTGACAGAAGTTGTTACAGTGATGGAGGATGGCACCTTCATGGTGCAAGGGAGCTGCTCCATGGATTTGGAGAAACAGAGGGTACTTCCTTTGAGGAAGGAGTCCTCCATACATTGGAGTAGATGAAGGCCACTCATGCTTACATTGGCCAAGATCAAGAGATTATTTATGAATGGGAGCTTCTCATGGGAGGCCAACTTCCAAAAGTCACCACTTTTATTTGAGCATGAGCAGCTGCATGATGGGCATGGTAGCACTTTGGAGGATGACTTTGGCATGTGGGATGTCAAAGGAGAAGATAAAAACATGTGGGGAGCTTCACATTTCAGATCTTCAGCGTTGTCTCTCAAGAGGATTGATCCATATTGGAGGTCTCAACTCTTGGTAAAGTACTCCAAGGATCTTGGTGCTTGCATGATTCTTGATGACCCGGAGGGAGATGATAGATACATGGTGGTTGGAGACTTAATCTATTGTTATGTAAAAATATTCTTGACTAGATTTTCTCAGCTCAAGAGGAAGCTGCTACATGCAGCACATGTGGACTTTGTTTCCATGCATTTTGATGCATTTCATTCTTTGATAGAGGAGTTCACTTGGGAGGGAATCCAGCAGGATATATATCAGCATGTGGAGAGATGCATAGCCCATATGGTTATGGAAAGGATGTCACATCAACTTCCCTACTCTTTGGGGCCGAGGGAGAATTTCCAGTTGAGCCATTTCAACTCAAGGCCCCAAGTACATGGTGGAGAAGGTATAATTTCTCATTATTTTTTGTACTTCTTTACTTTATATGAGCATCATGTTGTACCAAGGAGGATTATCCCTTCTTTCATATTATTTGATGATGTACTTGAAGCCACTTGCAGCATTGAGGTTGGATATCTTATTGGTGGGTTGTGGGGGAAGCAACATGATTTTTGGTGTGCACAATTGACACCACATTGTGCTTTCATGCTTCTATCTTATATAATGATTGTGGTAGCAAACAAGTGGCTGGCAGAGCACTTGTTATTACTTCTTTTGATGCAGGAAAGGGATGCACTATGCTAGTTCATTTTGGGAGCATAAAAGGTACCTTTTAAACACCTAATTATCTCACATTAATTGTCAATCCGGGAGCGAATTTTTATTTCAAGAGTGTACTCTGTCTGAGACTGCAATTAACTAAGAGTAATTCTATGAAATATTTAGTACAGTATGCTAGATACAAGAGTAAACGGATGCTTATAAATAAATCTAATTACAGTAACATGAATGGAAATGCTCTGAAATCTTAACTACTCATCCTGCAAAACATCAATCAGGGATACAGTAATGATAACTCATTCCCTTAGAAATCGATGCAACTAAAATCACACTGAGGCAAGACAACCAATCTGGGAACTTGGAAGCAGTAACCAATGTCCTCTAAAGTTGATGGTCCTGTTCTTTAAGCAATCAAAATGAAATCAAACTTAAACTACTTGCTGATGAAAATAACTGAAAAGAACTACTTATAATAACAGGAGTTGGAAAGGAACAACAACTTGTAATTCCTATGTGTACACAGCAACAATCTCTCTACTAATCTAAACCTACGAATCAGAAATAAACAACAAACAGGAATAGAACAACAAACATTAATTGAAAAACAATTCTAAACTTAACGCAATCAGACAACGAATCTTCTTAATACTTCAACTCTGTCGACAGCCAACACTACGAAACAGTCAATCAGAATGAACCATAAATCAATGGAACAACAACTAGAATTAAGTATAGAACAACAAATCTTTATAAAAGATAGCAAGATGAATAAGAAAGTAAATACGATTCTTGCTAAGATAGAATTGCAGTGCAATTCATTAACGCTCACAACAAATCTGAATTCAATCTAACAACAACCAATCAACTCTGTAATTGTAAGGAATCCAAACGCAACTATCACACGATAGTAAGCAAAGGATAGAAATACAAACATCAGAGTAATTCCACCAGGGCCCGGCCCTTAGCACTAGTGAAACACTGCTGGGTTACTTCAGAACTTGAGAGATGAAATGAAACATGACTTTTATATTAATCGAGCATAGAGTATTACAGAGACCGCTCTCTAATGTCGAGAGTCAATAAAGCATAATATTACAAAAGAAATGTTTTGAATCCAAGGATCTCCGATCTCCCCTAATCAGTAAAGGCGTTGCCTTATATATTAGACTCTGACAGACAAGACAAGGAATAAGATGAGGCTTGAACAGCGATCCCTCAAGATCGAAGGATCCTGAGGGATTCGCTTCCCTTCTTTTAGTTATCACATGATTTACTTTGACCGAAGCCGAGCTGTCCCCTACCTTTTCTTAGCGATGCGTTCGGATTTCCTTGTCCTTGGAAGGATTTGGTCTAACGCTGGAGGAACAACAGTTGCATTTATCTCAGCCTCACCTCTGGTATAGTTGTTCACCTCGCCTAATTCCTGTTTTTATCAAAAAAAAGCAATCTTTAGTCATATTTTTACAACAAACATAAATCTTTACAATTCTACCATAATTCTTGTAATAAATAATATTTCTAGGGTAAAAATGATTATGTCTAAAGTAAAAGAATGAGAAAACACATAGTGAATTCATACATTTTCCACTTCTCAACATAACCCCCTGCTTACCCTTTTTCAGTCCTCATGAAAACTATAGTTCACATGCAGAGCAGTTAAAGAATAAGCTGGATAAGGTTTTTTATCAAAAGGCCTAAAACCATGCATTGTAGCTAATGCTTCAAATACATGCTCTGTCTGTCCTTCGGGTAGTTCATAAATTTATTTGTAGTCTGTAGCAGGATACCATGCAATGGGGCTTCGAAACCTACACCCTAGCCAAAATGGTCCTTCTTTTAAAATGAGATTACTATAGGAAACCAAGCGGTCTGCAGCTAGCCCAAAGTTTTTATAGTTAAATGGTTCTCTATTTTGAACATTCTGATTAGAAATTCCCCATCGGACCTTAGCTTCTATGTAAGCCTAGTTTCTAATAGATAGGAAATAATCTATCACATTCAAGATAACTGATTTATGGACAGGCCCCAATGCTTGGATAACACCTTCCTTTGTCATCAAATTCTTCTGCCTAGCCCATAGTTGTAATGGGTCCTTAGGTTCACTCCTAACTCACAAATCTAATTCATTTTCCTACCTTTGAAAAACATTATAGGCTTTAAGCCATTTTAACTGATTAACAGCAAAGGAAATAAATGCCTGGTATTGGATATCACCAACAAAAGGGCTAGGATTTGTCTCACTATCATTTTCCAATATTAGATTCTGCAAATAAAACTCACACAAGAGGCATTGTACCTTTACCGCATAGAGTTTGCAGCATGTTACAAAATCATCTATAGTTTTTAGCTCTATATATTTTCCTGCCCTAACTACCTTAATATTTAGCTGTAAATATATTTCTAATAAAAATAAAGCATAGTTCTTGGCAGGGCATCTACAAGCTAAGACATCAGTGTACAATGAGCAGAGAGTGTCCATTCGATTCTGGGCTAATTTTAATTGATTCATTACATTTTCAGCCTTCTCCTCTACCTTTCGACACTTATCGTGGGCTTCAACCTCTGCTTCATGGATGGTCTTCATCTTCTGCTACAAATATTGACATCTCCTCCTAGGGACAGTGTCTTCTTCCAAATTTTCCCTTTCCAATCGATCCTGTACCAACTCCTCTTGGAGTCTGGCTAATGTAGGGTCACTAAAAGTATTCTGACTACTAGCTTGCATATTTTCACTTGAAGTGGGTCCCTCTGGAATAAATTCTTCTGGAACAACTGCTTGTTGTTCTGTATCTCCATGATTAGGCTCAAATATAGCTTCTGCAACTTGGGGGTTCAATTTAGTGGCCACTTTCCTCTTTTTTGAAGCTCGCTTGGTAGCTATGCTTCTTCTCTTTGGTGCTCACTTGGGTATTTGTTTCATTCTAAGAACCCTAATGGTTTGCCTGAGTTGTTCCACGAGTCTCTGAAGCTTCATTCGTTCCCTCCGAAGCTTTTCAATCTCAGTTACTTTCTTCTTTTTTCTTAATGGAACGATTGTTCCTTTTTCTGGACCTACTTGCTCAACAGGGTTTTGGTCCTCATCAGCCATGCCTTCAGTTAGGCTCGCTTCTCGATTTTCTTCTCGGGGTTATTCTTCAATATTAATATGCCCTTGGCTAAATTCTTTGGGAGTTATACCCTCAATTGACTCTGTAATCCCCTGAGAATTTTCAGGTTGGGATACTGGTTCGGTGTTCTCCTTTTCTTGTTCATGCCTTTTAGGGGAAGCAACCCTAGCCGACTCGATCACTTCGTTAGGGTTTGTTGTTTCATCCAGCATTTCTTCAGCCATTTCTTTGTTGACAATAGATTTCTCCTGCAATTGATTGATATCAATATTAAGGTATAGAGGGCTATGAGGCTACACATAGTCACTCTTATTGGCCAGAATTTGGGTCAATTGGTCTTCTTGTAAAGGACTTCATAGTGAACTTGTAGTAGTATTTTCGAGAGGCTCCATTCCTTCTCTTTCACTGCTGTGATTATCTTCTTCCTCCTCGCAGGTATGGTAGCTTTCCTCATCCGAATATCGAATTTCTCCCTCAATTTCCTCTTCTTCATTACTTCCTTCTTATGTACTAGTTTGTTTCTCACCACTAGTGTGGTGGCTCATTTCTTCTTCATCCGAGTAGCGAATTTCTCCCTCAATTTCCTCTTCTTCATCAATACGAGGACTTCCTCCTTCCAATTGTGGAGGATGTTCATCCTCTGAGCTAGGCAATTACAAGGGCTGATTACTGCTACCCAGAAGTCCTTCTATCATTCCCCTACTTTTTTTTGAATGGAGGGACTGTCTACGAATTGATGGCTCAGTTGTTAAGCTAGCCATTCTCCTCCGTTTTGGGGCAGGTAAGGTTAATCCTCCATCAATTGAAAATATCAAATCTTCCCAACTGGTCTGTTGTTGGGCGAGACTATGACTCACTATTAATCTGATTAGGCAATGGTGGCTTACCACCATGTCTGTGTGTCAAGCTTTTCTTATACTACGGGCAATATCATGCAGTAAGGAATTTAAAAATGCAGGCAAATTTATAGTGCATTTATTCTTTAATACTGCCAATAACTTAAGGTGGCAAGGTCTTACCACGTCTTTCCTTCTGTCGCATGTTATATATGCCTACACTATCTTGGCCAATTCCATCCATGGTTCTCCCAATGATGCTGGCTGAACTCCTTTGCCTTTGATGACCAATGTATGTTCGTTATGTTGGAAAATATTCATGGCTTCTTGAAGCCTAACCTTCTTCTGAGTCCATACGGTTCCTTGCACTGGTAGACCAGACACCTCTGCAATTATTTCATCTGTTACGGCTAACTGTCTTCCTCTAACCATGGAGTATCCTTCCTACAAATTCTGTAAAAACTCGGTAGCCATTGTTTCATGGGGTTGTTGCAGCCTCACGAAATATGTAACCCATCCCAATTTATCCAGAATCTCTCGTGCAGCATCAGAAACAACTAGCGCTTGCGTTTCACTACAAATTGGTCATCCTCCCATCGTATTTGCACATTGTTACTTCTTTCCAAACACACAGTGATTGTAATGGAATAGCACAGCACGGTGAATTGGAATAATATTGTTAAGTTTTTGTTATTCCCTAGAATGTAGGGATATGATTCGCATACAGGTAAAAAAATATCGAGATTTGATCTGCATGCAGTGATTAAGAGACATCCGCACCCCCCCTAGAGGATGATAGGTCATCCTCGACCATCAATTAAGAGAGGAAAGTACTACACAATAGTTGTACAGTAGGGAAAATCAGACATAGTTATGATACAATCAATCGAATTATGGCATTTACTGAAATCGATGCGTGTGATAAATCATAAATAGATATAGAAACGTTTGTAATGATTCAAAGATAAGGAGAAGGTACAGCTTAAGATGAACATAAGTACAGATGCGTTTATTACCCACTCAAACTAATGTGATCGATTTAGGATGATTTTCATGTATAATAGGCTTGAAATCAAAGGTTGGGTATTCATACTTTCATTTGATATTTAAATAGAGATATAGGAAAAGGGGTTTGATATTACTATTGATGTGTATAAATGTGACTCCAATACCATCAGCAAAGCTCTATTTCCCACAGGTGTCCATAACCTTGACAAAGTTGCTTTCTCACCCTTGGAACCATTGTCCTTTATTTATGCTGAGGAAGTGCTTGTTAAATGTCATAATGAAGGCCATTGTGCTGACTTGGTGACCAGATAAATCACAATGCCATTCACTGGGATGAATTGAAAAGTGGGCAAGCCGGCTCGTAATGAGACCTCCTATTCCAAAGACTTCTTAATTTTTTCTTTCAATTGTCCATTGGACCATATCCCTGGTGTGGTGGCCATAATTGGAATGCCACTTCACTTTATTCCTTATGATCATGGTAGGCTGGCTCTTGATGAGACCCCCTATCCTCCATCTACCAAATCATAAAATTATTAGTGAAATATGTAAATATTTTTTCTTTTTCATATAGCACTTTCCTACTTATATATAAAGGATGGCTCAACAATCCTTTAGAATAGGGATGGTGGAAGAAGTTTGAACATCTCAATAGAAAATAATATGCCCTTATTCCTACTCCATAAGTAAAAATAAAAGAAAGTTATAAAATATGGGGAAGAACCAACATGGTAAGGATAACCGATCATATTAATTCTAGTGATAGTAAGACAACAAAGTCATGTTATTGATTATGTCCCTTTTTCCTTTTTCTTATCATTACCAAACAATTTTCTTAAAAATGACGATTTCTTTTGATTTGCTGATTCCAGTAAGCTTTAATTTGTATGATTTTTCCTTTAGAAGAGACATCAAAAATCCTCAAAATGATGGTCTAAAACAAAAAATAATCTACTCAAAAGGTGTTGTTCCTTTAGAAAGGAACAACATAAAAAATCTACGGAAATGTTGTTCCTTTCGAAAGGAACAACAAAAAGAATCTGCGAAACTACTATTCCTTTCGAAAGGAACAAAAAAACAATCTGTAAAACAACAAAAATAAACAGCACAACTGCTGTTTCTTTCAAAATAAACAGCGAAAACACTCTCATCTAAGTTGTTGTTCCTTTCAAAAGGAACAACAATAATGTTGTTCCTTTAGAAAGGAACAACAAAAAACTCAAAATAAACGAAATAAACAAAGTTCTGAAAAAAAAAACATAATTCCATGAAGCAAACAATTAAAATAACTGAACAATCTTTATGTACAAATTTTAAAGAAAAAAATGATTTAATAAATGGGTGCCGAGGAGGAGTTATCCCCTTCAGCTAGAATTTTCATGGTAGAATCTTCCTGTAATTGTTGATATAAGGATTCTAAAGTAAGCGGTTTATGATACTGTTGTGGAGGTAAATCCCCTCTGCGGACAGAGGCGATCCCTACTAGCCTAGACCGGGTCTAGCAACAATCACTCACGCTATAGTGCAGGTTCCTAATTGAAAATAAACCGACTAGCGATGAAGGCTTACCTGGAATCCAACGCTGTTGCTTGTAGAAGAGGTGGCGCTCTCGTTCCTTAGCTCTGGCAGATCATGATCCCCACGATCTCCGTGATGGGACACCCGCACACACAAGAAAAAAAACAAACACAAGCGTAAAATCCAGTAGATGCAACTATATGTCAGTCAGAAAGGACATAACTCATCATCATAACAACAAGAGTGGAACCATAACCAATAGTCGTTCATTAATAATCAATCAAAGGAAAATTACAACCATGGTTCTGACGCTGAATTCTCCTTCGGCGGGTCGTCAGCAGAACACGTCTCGAAAATCCTGTTAAGGATGGGACAAACCTCTCTCTTCAGATCTTGACAATAGTCTCCTTGCTTGAAATTGGCCTTAAGGGAATTATGGAGGCTCTTGCAGCATAAGGCTCTTGGAAATTTGGGAACTTGAAGACTAGCTTGCAATGGAGATGGGCAAGCTTTTATAGATGGAGGAAGGGGAATTGGGATCCCTATAATCATGGGATTGGCCCTATCCTTAAGGAAGCTTCCATGAGAGGTGGAAAACCACTTCCTCTCTATGGAAACCCGTAGCCAAACCTCCCAACTCAAGATAGATATCAGTTCCTGGATCAGTTAGGATGAAACTTCCGCCATTTATTTTTAAAAAACACTCCTTAAATTGGCTGGCGCGAGTGCAACTCTGGGACAGAGCGCCAATTGGCATGACCTCTTTGAAGGATTTTCCCCATTGGCGCGGGTACTGAACTTCCTGCTCGCGCCAATGCAAAAAGGGCCATTTTTAGGGTTTTTCACAAGGAGATGTCTTCAGGGAAATGAAATCTCTTGTTTAGAGGGATGTCATGAAAGTGATTTCAAGCCATGTCACTGCTCACAGGTCACGAAATGAGCCCTCCAATTTGCGGGATGGGGATTGCAGGGACGGTGACAAATTACTGTGTAACAGATGCCCCCTAAAGCATGAGGCCCGAGAGAGAGAGAGGGGTGAAATGCTTTATGAGAACGTGTCCAACTAAAAACTTCGTCGTCGGAAAACCTGCGTGGAGAAATAAAACTGATATCTCAGATACATGATATATATGTGGTATGGGCGCAGCCATCCATAACAGAGTATACAATAATCCAG
Source organism: Pinus albicaulis (assembly GCA_034641835.2). NCBI lineage: Eukaryota > Viridiplantae > Streptophyta > Pinopsida > Pinales > Pinaceae > Pinus > Pinus albicaulis. The sequence continues at coordinate 1,077,292,335 of CM076575.1, read as the reverse complement.
ATCCAAGGCATGGGCGCAGCCATCCAGTAGGGATCTATAAATAGACTTAGGCATGGTCGCAGCCATCCAGTAAATGAGTCATGTAACCAATCATAATAATCCACAAAATTGCAGCCTGGATTACAACAGACACAATCCAGGGTCTTGCACTCCATTTCAGCCCAAACACAGTACAATTCCAAGCATGTGAATAAATGAGTTGAAGTCGAACATGCAAGAACATCGTCTGATTACCAGCCAATGATGAAAGTTGTTAACAGACGCGAGAGGTACCACCAATAACGACGATGGACCTCAAGGTACTACAGGTACAATCTACGACATGTGAATCAATGAACTGGCGTCGAACACCCGTAGAATCACTCGATCGGAGGCCAATAATGAAAACCTCACGTCGAATGCGAAGAACCTGCCATTGAGGCATGCAGGCTCCAAGGCACCAGAAGGGAGTCTCTAGATCAACTTCCCGGATAATGAGCTGAAGTCGACAGGAAGTGACCTTGATCGAAGGTGGGCCATAGTGTTTCCCACATCATCGACATGAGACAGAGGAACATAATGTTTTTGTGAATCATGATCAGATGAGAATCAGAGGGAGGTTGATACTTGCAGAGGTCAACTTCTCTTGAACATATAAATGGCACGACAGTGGATTTGGCAGCATTTGACATCAAAAGATCAGAGGTCATAGTGACGAGGCAAAGAGCAGATGAGAGGTCAAAAGGGATTACCCAAACCCACGAAGGCAAGTGAGAAAACGAGATGAGATGTCCCCAACCCGACACGAATGCAGACAAGTGCCATGTTCAAGAGCGACATACTGCCGACACGACAATGATGCTGGTTCCGTTTCCTCGCCATTTCTGGCGAGTACCCCAATGATTTTTGATAACAAGCTTGAAGGGGATAGCATATGCTTGTGATATAAGTGCATCCTAGCACATTTAACAAGCCCTAGGAAGGAGTGACTCAAGTAGCGTCATTTCGACTTAATCCGATGTCATCAGGGTTTAACGAGTCTGACAAAGGAAGAACTCAGTGTCTTTTCATGTTTAGAGAGTTTGAAAAGACAGCTGAAAAGTAAACTACAGAGGTCCCTTTTAGTAAATAGTTCCTCAGATTCGAAAAGGTAGAAAATAATATCTGAGAAAACCTCCTAGTCGCGATAGGCTAGGGTATTCCTTTTTCGTAAATAATCCATCCAGCCCGAAAAAGGGGTAAACATATACTGGGTAGATGTCGATTCGCAGCCACTTTAACGAGATCGAAACGACAAGGGCCTCAGAAATATTTTCATGTTTAGAGACAAAAAAGAGCTGAAAGATGACTCCAAAGTGACTTTTTTTTGTTTTTACCGAGTCCGAAAAAGTATAAAATACAACTCGTTTCACCGTTTTAGTCGCGTAAAAACCTGTTTTATGCACATCGAGGCAAGTGAAAAATCCATTTTTGACAAAGTATATTAAAACATTAATAAAAATGTCTTTTTAAACCTAATTAGAGTTCAAAATGTTATAAATAAGTCTCAAATGGTAAAAATAAAATTACTTTTACTATTTACCTCATTGGAGAGCAATAGTGGTCCATTTTGTGTGCAAACTTCTGACGGCGATTGCGACTGATCCGGACTACCATTCAGATTCCCGTCTATTCCAGGTAAGAGGCACTTCCCTGTACTTCATTTTAATCCATTTTTCCATAGTTTCCATTGCTCATTGGATCTCTGTGGAAGGATTCTAAAATTTTAGGGCTCTGCCCATTGGCGTGGGTATCGGGCATGAACCCGCGCCAGTGGGATTTTATATACACAGGGCCTGCGCCAACGGTGGAACCAAATTTTTCGCCCAAAATTTCTAAATTGTGAGTAATTTAAGTGAATTTTTTAAGCATAACAAAGATCTAATCAAGGGTTTTGATCATGTTGATGCAGGCAACCGAGAAAAATGGTGATTGAATGGAGAGAGCGGGAGCATGGGGAAGAGGATGAACTAGCCATGGAGAATGAAACTTGTATGAATGCCCTTAGAAATTGTGGGCTTAAGAAATTCTTCCTGACGCCTTGCTTACAAGCTCAACCTGAGCTTCTACAGTACCTGATCAGTATTTGGGATGTAGATGAACAAGTGTTCAAGCTGCTGGATCAAGTATTGGAACTGGAGGTTTCTGACGTATACTTCATAACCGGACTGTCGCGCAGAGGTCCGGTGCCCATATTGATAGGGAGCAGACCATCTGGTGAAAATATGGAGCAGGTAATGGCCAGGGTGTGCCCAGGGGCACAAACCGGATCTGGAAGCGGAAAGGTAGACATTCACACTATCGAGGATCTAGCACTCAGAGTAGTGCTTCACACCATTACGCGTGTTGCAGGAGCGCAGGCTCCGCATGAAGCCACCAAAGCCCAACTCATACTCGTCTCTGAGTGTATGAGTCCTACACTGTTTGATTGGGCCACAACAGTGATAGTCAACATGAAGAGGTAGCTGAAAAAATGCAAGCAATCCAAGCTGAAGCAGTTTGGCTATGGTTCTATCCTGGTATCGTTCATCTTGGAATGATTACCAATATTCCAGGGCCAAGGGGCCATAGTAGCTGAGCCGATACCACGAGAGCCGAGAATGGCTCGCTGGGAAGCACTGATGCCCAGAGCGGGAGGAGGCCAACAGATTTCCTGGAGGCCGGAGTTTTTTAGGTGGCTACGGCATCAGTTGATCGTATTCGAAGACTGGCCATATGCAAGAACCGATTTCACTGGTGATCCAGATCTTCCACTCCCGGAGGGAGATGATTGGGACGAGGAGTTGGGTAAGATCATCTTTTTTATTTTTATACATTTATGATTTTTTTTTTTTGGTAATACATGTTCGTTCTAAAGACAGTTGTTATGTGTATTCAGATGTCGGCCCAGAGCGACCAGCTGGTATGTCTCCTATCTCACGGAAAACTTAGCCTGTAGCTGACCCTCAGGCAGAGGGTGCCGAGGGGGGAGAGTTGATCCAGAACCTCGAGGGAATTGCCTGGGGGATTTCAGATTATGCCCGAATGGCAGATGTCCCACTAGCATACCAGAGACATACGGTGGGAGTGCCTAATCGCCTCCACCGTATCCTAAGATAGCTAGTGCATGCAGTGACTTGTTATCATGAGCACCACGCAAATTAGACACCTAGGGTTTATTTCATGCATATTTTTTGAGAGACATGTCGTCTCCGGATGTATTAAGGTGAACATGTATTTTTTGATTTTATGCGACGCACACTATGTAAACATTTCGATATCTATATATATACATATTTATTTCTAGATGGATCTTTCTTTTTACATGTGATGTTGTTTTACAAATTGCGCAAATGTCTATCTAGCACCAAATTAGCTACTGCATCTGTTAATTTATTCATATGCCTGGGTATATGTTGATATGTAATATAGTCAAAATTTCTTTCTAGTAAACGAATACACAAATACAGACGTAAAATGGATGGGTTTCTGACTGAATAATGACCATTAAGCTGTAATACTACAAGTTGAGAGTCTAGATACACAAGTAATTCACGGATACCAAGGTTTACAGCCTCAGTTAATAATTCTAACACAGCACTATATTCCGCGATTTTATTTGTAGTACGTCCCAGACAAACACCTTGCAGGTTGAACAACTCACCAGCAGGATTTTAGATTACCCAGGCTGCCGAAGACAGATTCCTGGTACTGCGGGAGGCACCATCCGCGAAACCAACAAACGGATGAATGGACATCTGCACAATCAGGAAGACCCGATCAGCAGAAATATGTTTACATCGCACACCAAACCACACATGCCCACAAATGAAGAAACAAACACCACACCAAAAATCACTTCAGGCGTAGTATTTTTTGAGGTACAGCCCATTTCTGGGCTGCGCCAGTGGAACTCCTTCATAATCTATAAGCTCATAAGCCCCATTTTTCAAAATGATTTTTACTATGTAGGGCCCATGCCACATAGGTTGGAACTTACCAGCCCCAAGCTTGTCATGTGCTTGATCGTATAGGAGGACGAGGTCCCCTTCGATAAAGGAACGTGGAGAAACTGATTGATCAAAGTGAGCTTTGACCCGCTTCTTTTGTGCTTCAATGACTAAAGCAGCTAAACGGCGGGTTTCATCTAACCGTTCCAGATACAAAAGACGCTCTTCCTCAGTAGAATTATCGAGTAGAAGTTCCACAGCTAATTTCAAAGAAGGAATCTCACATTCAACCGGAAGAGTTGCTTCCAGACCGTACACCAATTGAAATGGTGTGAATCCAGTTGCACTCTTTGCAGACGTCCGGTATGCCCATAGATCTGAGAACAGTTGGAGGTGCCAATTGGATTTGTGAATACCAACTATTTGTTGAAGCATAGTGACTAGAACCTTGTTCACTGCTTCAACCTGGCCATTTTCCTGAGGGTAATATGGCGTTGAGCTATCGTGGCGCAAGCCTAATCTTGAAGTCAGCTCGGCCATCATATAATCTCAGAAATGAGTACCATGGTCAGTAACGATGGCCTGAGGGACCCCAAAACGTGCAATGATGTGGTTGAATATGAATTGGGCAGCTGTCTTATCGTCGGCTGCTAGTGTATGCATCGCTTCGGCCCACTTGGTGAAGTAGTCGACAGCGACAATTATATACGCATGCCCCCCCGGCCGAATGAGGGTTACACGTCATAAAATCCATGCCCCATTTCGAAAAAGGGCCGATGGTAATAACAGGATGCAAAGGGAGAGGCAGTGTGCGCATCTTGCACTGAAACACCTAGCACGCGTGACATTTACGGACTGCAACGATACAGTCTTTGAATATGGACAGCCAGAAGTAACCTGCTCGCAGAATTTTCTGGGCAGTGGCATATCCGGACATATGTCCACCACAGGTGCCATTGTGGCAGTCATTTAGGACCCTTTCAGCCTCTTCCAAGGTTAGGCACCGACGGAGCACCGAATCTACTCCAACGCGGTATAGGGTATCTCCTACGATGTGGTAGGGTTGAGACTGATGCCAAACTCGACGTCGGGCATCTTTAGTCAACTCAGACCAAAATGTGGAGGTCTGAAGATACATAATTATGTCGCCGTACCAAGGGTCACGAGTACTGATAAGGAAAAGAGTTTCGTCCGGGATATGATCCTCGGAGTGTGAAGGAGTGGAGTCTGTCGGGAGTGAGCATATAAGATCCGCGAAAACGAGTGATTTGGTTGACTTAGCAGTAGTGAGCTCTAAGTCAAACTCCTGCATGATAACGATCCATTTGGAGTATTTTCCCCCCAGTAATTGTCGAGAGAGAATATATGTCATGGGGTTGCAATCCAAAACCACTGTTATCGTATGCAAGAGGATGTAGTGGCGAAAACGCTGCACAGCATGTACTGCGGCTAACGCCAACTTCTCGATGTGAGCATAATGCGTTTCTATGTCGAGAAGGTTCCGTGATAGATAATAAACAACATGTTCATTAACATCATCGTCATCCTACACCAGAACCATGGCTATGGTGCTAAACGCGGTGGCGAGATACAAAGTGAAATCATGGTGGTAGTCCGGAGGACGAAGCAAAGGAGCATTAACGAGTAACGTCTTCAGCTTCTCAAGGGATTGTTGAGCAATTTCCTCCCAATGGAAGGGAACGTTCTTCTTTAATAGGCGCATGAATCCTTTGGCCACCTCGGCGTAGTTCGGGATAAAGCGTTGAAGGAAGTTCGCTTTTCCCTGTAGACTCTGCAACTGATATAACGAGGAGGGTGATGGGAGATTAATGATAGCCTCAACCTTTAAAGGGTCAAGGTGAAACCCATCTTTGGAGACTATGAATCCCAAAAGACGGCCAGAATCCATGCAAAAGACGCATTTATGAGGATTAAGCCTAATATTGTAGCGCCTGCAGCGAAGAAAAATATGGCGGAGGTGTTCAGGGTGGTCCTCTCGCCTAGCTGAATGAGCTGGCAAGTCATCCAGATAAGGCTGAACGATATGGCGTATGTCATGGAAAGCGTAATACATCACACACTGGAAAGTGGCTCCAGCATTCTTCAAGCCGAATAGGAGCTTTTTATAAGTGAAAGTACCCCACGGACAGATGAATGTGGTCTTGTGTTGATCCTCAGGTAAAATATTGATCTGATTATACCCCGAGAAATTGTCCATCAAGGAATAAATCTCACTTCTGGCACATTCGTCGATAATTTGGTCTATGAACGAAGTGGGATAGTTATCCTTCGGACAGGTGCGATTGATGTCGCGGTAATCAACACAGACCCTAATTGTACCCTGCTTTTTATCGACAGGGACAATGTTGGAAACCCATTCTGTGAGGGGGATGGGATAAATAAAGCCCGCGTTCAGAAGTTTTTCAACTTCTGCCTTAATTGCAGCGGCTTTGCGAGGATGCACAGGGCGTAAGCATTGGCACACGGGCTTCGCACCAGGGTAGGTTGGAATCTCATGCACTACGATACTGGGATCAATCCCAGGCATTTCCTCATAGGACCAGGAGAAAACATCTTTGAATTCTTTAAAAAGATCAGTATAGACTTGAATCTCATCAGGAGAACAAGTCACTCCCACGTGTATATTCTCAACTATCCCCGGTTTAACGGAGATGTTGATCAGGATGGTTTGAGTGATATTACTCAGGTTTCCCTCCGAAAGAACCTCGTGTGTCAAGATGGGCGTTTGGAGAGGGGGAGTGGGAACCCGAGATGCAAAACGCTCTAGAAAATCTAACATTGCCCCTAGGCCAGGCATAAAAGAGGAACGATGATTTCCATTGCTCCATGGCAGCTCCTCTAGAGACATTGTTTCAACAACGGCTTCATCAGAAGGAAAAGTCTCTTTGAGAGGATCAGGTAAATCGGCTTGACCGAGCTAGGGGGATTGAGAATAGATGTCGAGAGCCATGCTCGAAGGAGCATGCTGAGGAGGGGGAGGATTAGATGCAGCAACAATTTCACAGTAGCTGATCTCTACTGGAGTCAAGGGCATTGATTCTCCAAACTCAAGCACCTGCTCATGCGTAGGGATGAGCCAGGGGTCATCAGACCTGGAGATCATATTAACTTGAGCGGTGTGTGGTGGTGGTGCGGGAAAAATACCCATGAGGATGGGGTCTTTGAAGAGAACAGGTCCTACACTGTCAGGGGGATTTGGGATTCGATCCACGTATGGAACGTTGTTCTCGGAGGTAGAGGTGAAAAAAGACAACTGATCCACCGTAACGATTTTTCCCTCGTGAGGGAACTTAAGAAGTCGAAAGAGGGTGGATGGCACGCATAGCATGGCATGAGTCCAGCTGCGGCCAAGAAGTATATTTTAGTTAAGCTTGGCGTCAACCACTTCCACTTCTACATTGACTGTCTTCCCCTGTAAAGTGATCGCTAGACTCTCGAGAACACCCAGGGGTTTGGATTCCTGACCATCGAATGCCTCTAGGGAATTGGGAGATGATGAAAGGGCTGGAGAGCCAATGGCCTTCCAGAAAGCGGACGACATGACGAAGGTAGAGGCACCTTCATCCATAACGGTCGTATGGATATTAAGACCATTGATCCCGACTTGAATGACAAGAGCGATCTGATGTGGGAGTCGGGGGGTGAAATTCTCTAAATCGAAGGTGAGAATACTTGAATCGGCGGGGTCAATGCCACCGATTGTAGACAACAAAGCCTTATGTTGCGAAGTACAACTCTGAAGAACTTCTAGTGCAGACATAGCAGAAGGTGCCTGTGCCAAATCCTCAACAATACTATAGTGATGAGCGGCACGGGCATTCGGATTATAAGAAGATCTTCGTAAAACACCTTTATAAGGTGGCTTCACAACAGGTTCAGGAGTAGGCTTCTCGATTTCCAATGAACCGGAGATAGGTGGGGGAGGTGGTCCATCCGCAACTGCCTTCCCGGGTGCCTGCCATGATTCGTTGTAATCCTTCGAGCGCGTAGCAATAGAAATGGGTGCCATACCATTCATCATAAAGACCTGGGACCCAAATGGTGCAGATGGTGATGGCTGTTCAACCATCTGGGTCTGCTGAGACGGGAATGGTTCTTTAAGAACTTTCAAGGTCCCTTTGGAGCCTTTTAGAAGTTGACTAACTTCAGATCGTCATGGAAAATCCTTGGTATAATGGTCTCCTTCACAAATGAGGCAGGGATACTTCGGTTTACGTTGAGAACCATCCTTAGTGTGAGGTTTGGATTCTAGCTTTGGGGCATCGGATTTGGATTTACCTTTGCCCTTATTTTTCCCTTTGGAGGCCTTGTCCATAGGATTGGCCTGAACGGCGTTAACCTCCCCAATTTTTCCAGAATCGGTAGGGGCGGGAGAAGCAGAATTATTGGATGAGTTAGACTTCTACTTCCCATTCGAGAATTTCTTCGAATTCTGAGATACGGAACCAATAACACCATCCACCGCAGGGGTAGGTGGAGCTTTAGAGGTTCCAGTCCGTGGAGCATCAGGAAAAATATCATACAGTGTGCCGGACTGTGAGTATACCAGATCCAGATATTGGGCACGCGCTATGGCTTTTTCTTCAGTCACACAGGCTCCCATCACAATATCTTGGGCGATTTTGTTAACAAAGGAGGTGGTGAACCAATGAGTTAGTATCTGATCAGGTATATGAAACTTGATCAGCCTACGACAACGTCACCACTCATGAATGTGATCAGAAATGTGGGTGGCTTTGTCCTGCTTCAAAGAAGTCAGGAGGTGCGTCCCGGCTTCGTAACGAACTGGTAACTGAAAATGAGTCAGAAAAGCCATGGCTAAGGTATTTAAATCCTGAAAGATGCCACGGGACAACTCGATATACCACTTAGCTGTAGCGCCAGTCAAAGTGCACTGGAAGAGGCGTAGACGAACTGAAACATCCACCCAAGAATTGGACGAACACCAAAGATGGTAGGTCATCACATGCACTTGGGGGTCCTCCCCAGATTTTCCCTCAAACTTGGGGCAATCGCTGGGCACTTTGGTAGGAACCAGAGGCCAATAAGGATTATGCAGTATTGGATCATTCGTTAATTTTGAAACATCCGGTAACTCCAAGGTAGCCAGGAACGGAAATGGCGGATTAGATGGCATACCTGGCCCTGGGTAAGGACCAGTACCTGTACTCCACGCTGGTTTGGAATATACTTGCCCCCATGGGTTCTGTCCAGCAAGATTCTGACCGTAGGGGGTATAGGTGTTATAACCAGCCTGATTTGGTTGCTGGTAGCCAGCGTATGGGGGTTGATAACCAGAGTATGGACCCTAGTTAGGATTCAGCCCTGTGTAAGCAGCATTTGGATTCGGCTACTGAGTATAGGTATAACTGGGTTGTTGAGGACGATAGTTAGACCCTTGGGGCTAGCTATAATTCGGTCGGTATTGACCATGAGAATAGTAGCCGCCCTGAGGTTGAGTGGGCTGCTAGTAGGTGGGACCCTGCTGAGCCTGGTAATTAGGGTGCAGCGGTTGATTTGGCTGCAGCATCGAATAAGTCAGCTGTTGTGCAGGGTTAACAGGATGGACAGGCTGCCTGGTTGAGCAGGCTGACCTGAGTGAGGGGGCTGCCCTGGGTTAATAGGTTGACCCAAGTGAACAGGTTGAGCCAGTTGTGCAGGTTGACCTGGCTGTTGAGAAGCACCAGGTTGTACCGGATGAACTGATTGGCCTGGAGGCAGAACACCAGGTTGTGCCAGATAGATCGGTTGGCCTGGTGGAGGAATGGAGCCAGGTGGTGGCTGGTAACCGGTTGGACCTGGAGCAAGACCATAAGATGGTCCCGGCTGGTGTGAAATGTTTAGATGAACAGGATACTGAGGTTGCATGGGTTGGGAAGGTTGGACTTGCCCCCCAGGACCATATACCGGCCCTGGTTGGTACCCCGGCTGAGGCTGCATAGGTTGACCGGAAGGGTTGTAATACTGTCCTTGCGGATCGTATGATGGCCCTAGCTAGCCCATAGGATAGCCTTGAACGGGTTGCCCCTGTGGGTCATAAGGATATCCAGGTTGGCCCGGAGGTTGGACTTGGAAAGGTTTCCCTTGTGGGTTATAAGCCTGGTTATAAGGTAAACCTTGAGCATGGAGGTGAGCCTCAGGAGCGGGTAAACGTAAAATGTCCCCGTGTTCATCATACTGACCTGGAAAAGCATACACGGGTGTACCATCCTATGCATAGTGCAAAAAATAAGAGCGGTTTGGATCTTGGGAGGATGGTCCAACTTCGGGGTTCGGTTGTTGTAGGGACAACCGATACTCCTCCGGAGAAATGTTCTCCGGCACAACAGTTGCTATATAAACGTCTTCAGGAGGCGACATAGCCCTTGCGGAGGGTGCCGTGACAGCGGGTGCAGATGCGGCCACACAGACAGTGGGCCGAGCGGGTACAGAAGTGATGGGTGTCTGAGGAGACACCCCTAATGAAGGAGCAACCGGCCTCGGAGAAGGAGCTGACACTCCCATAGAGGATGCGGCGGAAATGATCTGACCCAAGGATCTATACCCTGCTAGTAATGAGGGACCGGATGATGACATAATAGCTGGTTCAGAGTTGTCTCCTGGAAATAATCTTCGTGGGAAGAGCTGATAGTCTTCACCAGACGTTGGGATTTCCTCACTAGAATCACTCATGTTTGAGCCTACCACTAGATCTGGTAATAGACGGCGAGGACTAGGAGGAAAAATAGCAGCTATAAAAGGCGAACCCGATGTAAGAGAAAGGAAATCAGCTCCTAATCTCAATTCAGACAAAGAGTCAGAAAAGGGCCAATTGAACTCAACTGGTCCCCCAAAGGGTTGCTCAGCAAGAACCAGTCCCCTATCAGGAAACTCGGAAACAATGGGCTGCTGTGGTTCAGCAGAGGATTGGGAAACCTCTGATGAATCGTCCGTATATGGACTACCAGTAGACGAAACCAAGGGTTCCGCCACTGTGACATAAATGACAAGAGGAAAAGATCAAACACACACATGGGCCGAAAAAGAGTCAAGACACACAATCAAACGGTCAACAAGCATAATCTAACAGGGCGTGTGATCGCGGGTGATTAATTTTTTACCACATTGAAAAATAAGAAACTTCACCATTTCATGTTTTAAGAGTCGAGAAATGGTTGAAAAGGTGACTCTATCTCTTTCAGATTTGACACAAGCGTGAAAGGACAAGCGCTTGGTGATCCTTTCAAATTTAGGGAATCATATAGGATCAAAATGACTACTCAGGAATACTAGGCAAAGGGTGTACCAAATAACCATGAACTGCAATATACACCTTGGTTTCAAAATGAAAGAGAAATCAACCAAGGACTTTTCGTACGTGCAAGCAATCTCCCTGAATGCTGTGTCCGGTGTATCACGGGTATAGGGCAGCAGACTCGGCGTCCTATGGATAAAGGATTGAAACCTAGTGGGGTCTCCCTTTATATACGCGACAGTACGGGGAGCACAAGTCCGTACTAGCGCTGTCTAAAGCCAAGAGGCGAACGACAGCTACTAGGTTTTAAGACGCTGGAACACGTCTCTAGCCTATACCTCTAAATGTGTTTCGTTAGATTTCAATGCTGCCTTAGTGTAAATTGAGTAAATTTTAAAGTTTATCTTCAATTAAGTTTCAGTTTTCAGGCCCTAGCGAATGTAATGTCTCAAAATCTCCTAAATGCAATCTATATGCCACAGTATATCATTTCGTTCGATGAAAGCTACTTATGAGAGAGTTGAGAGCTTTTCACACAACAATGAAATGAACAGAAAACAACCAATGACACCTCTAATGTAGCTAATGGAAACTAAAAGCTTTTCGTTCAATGTCACTAATCACTAATAACACCGAAAAGATCTAATTCACATTAACTAATGAAAAGCAAAAGAGATTTTTTTTTGTATTTTCAATATTTCAGAGCAAAGTGCACTAAAAAATGAAAACTGATGCAAGAGCGATTCGAGAAATGATGATAAGAGAGCGAAACAAACAAATGTCACTCAATGGAAATCGCAATCAGACCTCAAACCGACCAAAAGTCCCTCAAAACGAAAAGGATCCCAAAGACTCCAAATGAGCCATGCGATCTAGGCCCAAACGAGACAAGGCAGAATTTGAGTGAAGAAGGAAACAATCACTCAAACAACGCAATGAGACAACATAAAACCACCAAATAAATGCAAAGAAGCAAATCAGAAGGTTGACTGAACCAATAGGAACCGAAAACTCCCAAGGAGGGCTCGACACACAATAGCACCTATATGACCTAGGGCTCAAATGAAAAATCGATGAAATGGGCAAACAACCAAAGGATGAAGGTAACAGTCAATCAATCAAGGCTCCAAAACACTCAAACAGTGGAAAAATCAAGACCAAACACACAGATCAGGCTTAGGAAGCTCCAAACTGAGCAAACCCTAGCAGCTCACAGGATTGGCGTGACTGTGAGGCTGCAACTAGCACCAGAAAGGAATTGGCGCGAGTGATACACAAGCAACATGCGCCAATGGGCGCGACTGTCAAGCTAAAAAGCGCGCCAGTCGAGTTTCTCAGTCAACAACAAAAAATCAATCCAACAAGTAGACCAATGATGATCAAGCTATCAAAGACCCAAATCCACAAAAAGAACCAGCCCAAAAGAGTTGATCAAGCAAGGAGGATCAAGAATCAACCGAAAAGACAAGGCGATGCTCAAAGGGTTCAGTTTACAAAATAAACCAGAGATTGACTGAAGCAGCGTTGATCTACTTCGCAATTACAGAGAAAAAGCGTTTCGAAGGCTATTTGGCCAACTTCAATCTCCGTCTATATCTCATAAAACGAACGTCAACAAGCTAACGATCCCCAGCGGAGTCGCCAATTTGTTGTGGAGGTAAATCCCCTCTGCGGACAGAGGCGATCCCTACTAGCCCAGACCGGGTCTAGCAACAATCACTCACGCTATAGTGCAGGTTCCTAATTGCAAATAAACCGACTAGTGATGAAGGCTTACTTGGAATCCAACGCTGTTGCTTGTAGAAGAGGTGGCGCTCCCGTGCCTTAGCTCTGGCAGATCACGATCCCCACAATCTCCGTGATGGGACACCTGCACACGCGAGAAACAAAACAAACGCAAGCGTAAAATCCAGTAGATGCAACTATATGTCAGTCAGAAAGGACATAACTCATCATCATAACAACAAGAGTGGAACCATAACCAATAGTCGTTCATTAATAATCAATCAAAGGAAAATTACAACCATGGTTCTGACGCTGAATTCTCCTTCGGCGGGTCGCCAGTAGAACACGTCTCAAAAATCATGTCAAGGATGGGACAAACCTCTCTCTTCAGATCTTGACGATAGTCTCCTTGCTTGAAATTGGCCTTAAGGGAATTATGGAGGCTCTTGCAGCATAAGGCTCTTGGAAATTTGGGAACTTGAAGACTAGCTTGCAATGGAGATGGGCAAGATTTTATAGATGGAGGAAGGGGAGTTGGGATCCCTATAATCATGGGATTGGCCCTATCCTCAAGGAATCTTCCATGAGAGGTGGCAAACCACTTCCTCTCTATGGAAACCCGTAGCCAAACCTTCCAACTCAAGATAGATATCAGTTCCTGGATCAGTTAGAACGAAACTTCCGCCATTTATTTTTAAAAAACACTCCTTAAATTGGCTGGTGCGAATGTGAGTCTGGGACAGAGCGCCAATTGGCGCAACCTCTTTGAAGTATTTTCCCCATTGGAGCGGGTACTGAACTTCCTACTCGCGCCAATGCAAAAAGGGCCATTTTTAGGGTTTTTCACAAGGAGATGTCTTCAGGGCAATGAAAGATCTTGTTCAGAGGGATGTCATGAAAGTGATTTCATGCCATGTCACTGCTCACAGGTCACAAAATGAGCCCTCCAATGTGCGGGACGGGGATTGCAGGGACGGTGAAAAATTACTGTGTAACAGATACAATCGTACTCGATGACTGTTTACTTTGAAGGAATGTCGAGATCCATCAATGGTGGTTAATGTAATAGTGCCATTATCATGCACTTTTTGTATTTCATAAGGTCCGATCCATCGTGTCTGGAGTTTCCCTAGAAAATCCTAAAACCTAGAATCATCTAGGAGTGCCCAATCTCCTTCGTGGAAGATATTTTCTTTGATAAGGGCGTCATGCCATTTTTCTCTCTGTTGTTGAATTAATGCTGTGTGCTGAAGTGTAGAGAGCCTAATTTCATCTAACTCATTAATTTGTTGCAGTCTTTTGGCCCGGGCTTCATTTAAATCTAGACCCACCTTTTGGGTTGTCCTTAATGTCTGAATTTCAAACTCTATTGGAAATATGGGCTCTTTTCCAAATACCAATTGATATGGTGAATATCCCATAGTGGGTCTCCATGTTGTTTGGTATGCCCACAATGCTTCTAGCAATATGTAGGCCCAGTCACGTCTATGTGAGGCAATATTTTTCGTCAATATGGATTCAATCACTTTGTTCATGCTCTCTACTTGGCCATTTGCCTGTGGGTGGTATGGGGTTGTAATCTTGTGCTGAATGTGGTAATTTTGTAATGTTTCAGCTAGTTTATTACCTAAAAACTGCGGTCTTCCATCTGTGATTATGTCCATCGGGAGGCCATATCACACAAATATTTGGAAAAGAAATTGTATTACAGAGTCCTCTGTAGCTTTTGAAAGTGCCTCTGCTTCAACCCATTTAGTGACATACTCGGTTGCAACTAGGATGTATGTTTTTTGGTTTGATGGGGGGCTAATAGGGCCAACAAAATCGAGCGCCCAGCGTTCAAATGGTTCAATTACTAGTTGAGGGTTCAAAGGCATTTCATCAGACTGCCCAGGGCGACCTACTCTTTAGTAGCTATCACAAGCCTGCACAAATTTTTTGGCATCTTTAAAAATGGTAGGTCAATAATAGCCTGTCTGTAAAACCTTATGGGTAGTTCTATGATCTGCAAAATGTCCACCACATGGCCCATCATGGCATGATTTTAAAATATCAAATACCTTGTCCTCCTGAACGCATCTCCTAATTTTCATATCTGACCCTGTATTAAATAGGTAGCCCCCAATCCAAGAGAATCGGATACTACGGTGTATTATCTGCTTTCGTTCATTAAGGGTTAGATGTTTAGGTAATTTACCTATTGCCAAATAATTTTCTATATCAGCATACCATGAGGTTCTGACAGTAATAGCAAACAAATTTTCATCTGGGAAGTGGTCTTCAACTGCTTCTGTATTTGTTGGCTTTGGCATTCTTGACAGAAAATCAGCTATAGGGTTCTCTTTTCCAGGTCGATCTTTGATTGTAATGTCGAATTCTTGCAATAAAATCAACCATCATGTCACTCTTCCATTTGTAACAGGTTTATTTGCTAAAAATTTAATGGCAGAGTGATCAGTATATAGTACTACAAGATATCCAGTTATATAATGTCTAAAATTATTTACAGCATGTACTACAGCTAAAAATTCCTTCTTAGTCACAGTATAATTTAGTTCAGCAGGAGATAAATTTTTGCTAATATAATAAATTGCATATGGTTTTTTATCTTCCTCCTGCCCAAGTACTACTCCAATCACTGTGTCTGAGGCATCAGATGAAATTTGGAATGGAAAACTCCAATTTGGGCCTCTCAGCACTGGGGCTGTTGAAACAAGCTTTTTCAGATCATTGAAGGCATTGTCACATTTATCCGTCCAAATGAAATCAACATTTCCAATTAGTGCATATAAAAGGTGCAGCTATTCGAGAATAATGTTCTATAAATCTCCTATAATAACCATAAAATCCAAGAAAGCTACGTACCTCTGTTTGTGTGGTGGGTGTGGGTATTAACAAAATTATCTGAATTTTAGCTGGATCCACCTGAATTCCAGCAGCTGAAATATAGTGCCCTAAGATAACTCCTTCGGTCATCATCATATGACACTTTTCATGGCTTAAACAAAGCCTAGTGTCAATACATATTTGCAACACCTTTTATAAATTTTCTAATGCTGGCTCAAAATCATCTCCGTAAGGTGTGAAATCATCCATATATACTTCAAGCCCTTCATTTATTAAATCTGAAAAGATGCTGAGAATGGCCCTTTGGAATGTAGCAGGGGCATTTCATAGGCCAAAGGGTAAGACTCTGTAGGAAAATGTCCCCCAAGGACAGGTAAAATTGGTTTTTTCTAGGTCTTCAGGGGCAATCTAGATTTGATTGTACCCACTGAAGCCATCAAGGAAGGAAAAGAATTTATTTCCTGCCAATGTGTCTAATACCTGGTCAATGAAAGGAAGGGGAAAGTGGTCTTTCTGGGTTTCCTTGTTAAGTTCATGTTAATCTACACATATTCTCCACTTCCCGTTCTTTTTTGGTACCACTAATAATGGAGAGACCCACTTGCTATCAGATATTGGGTAGATGAAATTGACATCTAATAGTTTCTGTAATTCAGCTTTCACAATGTCTTTAAGGTGAGGGTTTAGTCTCCTTTGGGGTTGGCGAATGGGTCTCACATATTTTTTAGTATAGATGTGGTGTGTGCATAATTGGGGGTCAATTCCCTTCATGTCTGGGTAATCCCATGCAAAGGCTTCTTTGTATTTCCGTAGTAATTGGACCAACTTCTCTTCTTGTTCAGCAGTCAGATTTTTGTTAATGTTTAGATTTTTTCCCGGCTCTATTTATACAACCTTACTATTGTACACAGAAGTAGTGGGTATTACTTGATCAGGAATGTCTTTCAGAGGATCTTATTCTTCCTTATTATCAAATGCTGCCTTTATCATGTTACATTGTAGATGGGATCTAATTTGTGGTTTATTAATAAAACTATTAATGATATCATCCTCTGTTTGGTCTTTAAAATCAAGGGCATCTTCTATAGTTAGAGGTGATCTCATATTTTCCATAAGATATGATATAGTTTGTTTTCTTGTTTTTATTATTGATAGGCTTGGTTGGGCTGGGGGATATAAAGCTAAGTTCTTGACATATTTTCCCCTTGTTATTGTCATGTTGCCTTGTCGGCATCCAATATAAGCATTGGCAGTTTCCAACCAAGGTCTACCTAAGATTAACGAGTGTCCATCTAGCCGGTTCTTTGGATTGATAACCAGGAAGTCAACAGGGTATTCCCAGGAATCTACAGATACCATTACATCATGTAGTGTACCCTCTAGTTCAACTATCGATCGGTCGGCCAATTACAATAAGGTTGTTGTTGGTTCAAGCGATGTAATGCCTAGTTTTTGACAAGTGGTGGTTGTTAGGATATTGATTGTTGCTCCCAAATCAACTAAGGCATTTGGAAACAATTGCCCATTGATTTTCACTGTCACTATAGGATTTCGTGGGTCTTCATATTTTACAGGTGTTTCCATTCCTGATAATAAGTCAGATAGAGTACCAACTATTTGGACAGTTGGGTTGGTGGTTGTTCTCTTCTTTGGCTTCTTTACGCATAATTCCTTAATGGTTTTTGCATATATAGGGATGTCTTGGATAGCTTGGAGGAGAGGGATTTTTATACAATTTTTTTTTAATTCTCCCAGAAGATCAAAATCAGGATGTTCTAATGGGCACGGTATGATTAATCGTTCTAGGAATGGTGGAGAAGAGGTTGTTACTTTTTGTTGATTTTGTTGTTGAACCTCCTTCTCTTTTTGTAATGTTTGTTCTACAGGTAACAGATCTTCAATATGAAAATTTTTGTTTTTCTCTATTTCTACTATACGCCCAGACCTTAATTGAAGGTCATTACACTCCCTCAGTTCAGTTTCTAATTCTGGGGGTTCCATTATTTGGACAGACTGAACTGGCCTATTATTTGGGTTTGGGTTGGGCTGGGCCGGGAGTTGTGGTCTTAAGTTGGTCTGGGGGTTTGTATAGGGAGCTGGCAGTGTAGGTTGAGAGAGGGGAATTGTTCCAACTGGCTGATTTGTAGGTCTTTGATAGTTTGACTGCCAGGCCTAACTCTGCGAAGTAGAGGGGGACCATTGTGTTGGATAAGCATTGTTTTGCCAAAACGGTGGGCAGAAAGGAAAATTTGGCCAATTAGATTGATTTGTTTGATTTGGCCATGATGATGTAGGGAATGGTTGTTGTGACCAGTTGGGGAAAGGTGGTTGATTTTGCCACATTCCATTATATTGCTAGGCATTGTATTGAGGAGGCTAAAAACAAGAAAATGGATCAGTGGGCATACCTAATTGTTGTGGCTGCCATTGTCGGCACTGATTAAGTAGACATACTACTTCTGATTCTTCTTCTGCCTCCTTATAAACTACTTTTAGGCCAGGAAGCGAGGGTCATCCTTCTGTGGGATGATCTTTCGTGCAAATGGAGCAAGCTTTGATTGCATCCAGTGGGCACTCTTTTTGGCTATGTTTCTTCCTGCATCTAGGGCAGAATACTGCCAAATTTTTCTCTGCCTCTTTTTGCTTTTGTTTGGCTTGCATAATTTCGAACTGCGTTGTTAGAGTCCCTAGTATATCTATTTTAAAATCTTCCAGTAGGTTTCCAATCTCTGCACGAGTTACACCTTCATTGGAGGTCTTGTTGTCCGTTGTAATCATGTCACGTTCTGCTGATTTTAGCCTTGTGTTTCCCCTCGAACTCCTGATACACAAATCAATGATGTTAGCATAGCTTTCCTGATATATATCACCTTTTCCCATAATATTCAATGTTTCAACCCATTGATCTTTCATTCCCCTAATTAATGTAGTTTTTAGCACATTATCAGGTAAGGGTAAGGATGCATAAGGAGATCTCTGAAGATTGTATTGAAACCGTTCCACGTATTCTTCCAGGGTTTCATTTGGTTTTGCTGTCATTTGGAATATTTCATCTTTTAATTCTCGAGACCTGCAATAATCTTGATATTTCTTTAAAAACGCAATTTTCATTTGGTCCTAATCAGTTATGACATGCCCACCTAACCCCATAAAACATCGTAAGGATGCTCCTTTTAATGTGGAAGGAAATAGTTTTAATTTTTGGGGATCGGTGATATAGTCATACCCCCTGCATAACACATCGAATTCGAACAGAAATGCATCTGTATCTTCATATGTTAAGCCATGAGATGTGGGAATATGTTGAAGAGGAATGGCTTTCATAGGTGCATTAACTGCAGTATCTACTATAGGATATTGCAGCGTAGAGGTTTGTTGGAGGGTTTGTTAGTTCTGGTTTTGGTTCTGGGCCATTTGGTCAAAGATGTGCCAATATCCTTCTGGGATCTCAAGGGAATTCCTAGGCTGACTAGAAGGAGTAGGAATGGCCTTGACAACACTTCCCTAGTCTGGAACAATAAGTATTCCTTGCTGACCTATTGTTCGAGGTGATTCAGGACCTTGGTTTTGAACAAGTTTAACAACACTTCCCTTATCTGGACTGATTACTGTTTGGACTATTACAAGAGGAGATTTTGATTCCTCCGCTTCTCCTATTTCCCCTTCTCCTTCACGGATATTACTAGAGTTCCCTTCTTGAGGGGAAATTAGGCAGGGATTCTCAATTTCTTGGGAATCTTTCTCAATTCCCTCTGTTTGACTATGTATCTTAGAAAAGGCTTCAGATGGTGACTCTGTGGCCTGAAGGGAGCTACTAGGCTGTCTAGAGATAACTTTCCTAGGTCCTACTGATGGCTAAGATTCAATATTTTTAAGGATTTCATCAATAAAAGTTGTTCGCCCAAGGGTCACCAGTCCCTTAGGTTTTTCAGGTTTAGGAGGGATTTTGTTTTTCTTAGCTGGTTTATTCATTCAAGAAAACAAGCCTTCATTCCTACCTAAAGAAGGAATCTTACCTAATTCTGCTATGAAGCGGGCTGTGAGCAAGTGTGTTCCTTACTCGGTGCGTAGGTTCTTACCTTCCGTCTTTAATACCTAATTCTTCGCGAGCAGAAGAAAATCAATTATGCATCACTCCATTGAAATGGCATACACTCTCCCCGGCAACGGCACCAAAATGTTGGGAGCATAAAAGGTACCTTTTAAACACCTAATTATCTCACATTAATTGTCAATCTGGGAGTGACTTTTTATTTCAAGAGTGTACTCTATCTAAGACTGTAATTAACTAAGAGTAATGCTATGAAAAATGTAGTACAGTATGCTATATACAAGAGTAAATGGATGCTTATAAAGAAATCTAATTACAGTAACATGAATGGAAATGCTCTGAAATCTTAACTACTCATCCTGCAAAACATCAATCAGGGATACAGTAATGATAACTCATTCCCTTAGAAATCGATGCAACTAAAATCACACTGAGGCAAGACAACCAATCTGGGAACTTGGAAGCAGTAACCAATGTCCTCTACAGTTGATGGTCCTTTTCTTTAAGCAATCAAAATGAAATCAAAATTAAACTACTTGCTAATGAAAATAACTAAAAAGAACTACTTCTAATAACAGGAGTTGGAAAGGAACAACAACTTGTAATTCCTTTGTGTACACAACAACAATCTCTCTACTAATCTGAACCTACGAATCAGAAATAAACAATAAATAGGAATAGAATAGCAAACATTAATTGAACAACAATTCTAAACATAACGCAATCAGACAACGAATCTTCTTAATACTTCAACTCTGTCGACAGCCAACACTACGAAATAGTCAATCGGAATGAACCATAAATCAATGGAACAACAACTAGAATTAAGTATAGAATAGCAAATCTTTATAAAAGATAGCAAGATGAATAAGACAATAAATATGATTCTTGCTAAGATAGAATAGCAGTGCAATTCATTAACGCTCACAACAAATCTGAATTCAATCTAACAGCAACCAAACAAATCTATAATTGTAAGGAATCCAAATGCAACTATCACACGATAGCAAGCAAAGAATAGAAATACGAACAGTATAGTAATTCCACCAGGGTTGGGCCCTTAGCACTAGTGAAACACTGTTGGGTTACTTCAGAACTTGAGAGATGAAATGAAACGCACCTTTTATATTAATCGAGCATAGATTATTACGGAGACTGCTCTCTAAAGTCGAGAGTCAATAAAGCATAATATTACAAAAGAAATGTTTTGAATCCAAGGATCTCCGATCTCCCCTAATCACTAAAGGCGTTGCCTTATATATCAAACTCTGATGGACAAGACAAGGAATAATATTAGGCTTGAACAGCGATCCCTCAAGATCGAAAGATCCTGAGAGATTTGCTTCCCTTCTTTTAGTCATCACATGATTTACTTTGACCGAAGCCAAGTTGTCCCCTGCCTTTTCTTAGCGATGCGTTTGGATTTCCTTGTCCTTGGCAGGATTTGGTCTAACACTAGAGGAACATCAGTTGCATTTATCTTAGCCTCACCTCTGGTATAGCTGTTCACCTTGCCTAATTCCTGTTTTTATCAACAAAAAGCAATCTTTAGTCATCTTTTTACAATAAACGTAAATCTTTACAATTCTACCATAATTTTTGTAATAAATCATCTTTCTAGGGTAAAAAGTATTATGTCTAAAGTAAAATAATGAGAAAACACATAGTAAATTCATACCTTTTCCACTACTCAATAGTTCCATGTGTGGAACTATGATCCACTCTCTGGTTGTCATATGGCAGCTTGTTTTCATTGGTTTTTGCTTCCATGTATTGCTGATATTCTTATGTCCATCGAGAGATTTGTTTGGAGAGTGCTAGATGAATTGGATATGCCCATTGGGAGTATGATTCTCCCTACTTTACATTATGCACATTTTAGGAGAAGCAATGGGCAGCCCATGATTTCCAAATTACATCTCTTTCCTCCATGTGGGAAAAGCCATCTCGAGAGTTTGAGTTTCTGGAGGAGGCACTTGATGGCTTTTTTGTTTGGTGGGGTAGCTTGGGCCTTTCTTGGAGGAGACCTTTGAGGGGATCAACATCATATCTATTATACTTCATCCTTCTACACTCTTGTTCTTTAGTTTTGTAGTGTATCTTCAGCCATTAGGCTTTAGATCCCATCTTGTATAGAGTGTATTTATGAAACCTCTTTTCGGGTTCTTGTGGGAGTTTGTATTGAGCTTAGATCTATATTGAGCGTATATTTTGAGGCTTATAACAACCCTACATATTTTTCACATCATTTTTCTGTAGCAGTGTGTTTTTAACTGCGTTGTAGCAGTCTTAAGCATTTTTTTATTGTGACAGCAGTTCAATTGTGAAGTGATTTCTTATGGGAGGCTTGTTCCTTCATTGTATATGACTCATGCCTCACTATTATGAATGGATTTGCTGATATAATACATCGTTTAATGTCTCCATATTGGTCTCCCATGTTTATGAGTTGATTTACACTGCTATCTCTATTTTTGTGTTCATGTATTGCTACATTCCCATTTTGTGATATTACAAAATTTGTCCACATGTACAACGTAGATTTGGAGTGGGCCCAGGCTGTGGAAGGCTCATGCATATAATTAAGGTGAAGGCAAAATGGAAGGCATTATTTGGATTATTCATCTCCTGATCTGTTTAGATCTAGATTTGTGTAAGGACATTTCTATGCAAACTTGGGCTGTTTAGCAGAGTTTGCAGGGTGTTCTCGTGCGGGAATCACACCTCTTTATTTGAGTAGCTCTAGAAAGAGGATTGTTCTTCATTGCATATCAGGCATTGGTGTCATCTTTAGGAGGTTTTTTCTAGAATTAAAATAGGAAACTAGTGGAGGATTCATCCTACGACTTATTCTTCAGATCCAGCCTTTCAGGAGCAGTAGATCTATATCTGATATTCAGGCCTTGGAGTTTTACCTCCATGCAGTATTAGTCCCTTCAAGGATTGCACAGTCTAGTCCTGTAGATCTATCGGAGGAAGGAATTTTCCAGTATTTCAGCTGGAAATCCTATGAGGGATAACCTCCTCACATTGGATCTATTGTTTCCATCACCTAGGAGATGATTTGACACATCCAGCAGTAGGCTAAGGAGCCTCCCTCTCTGACAGCATAGTTTCTAAATTTGTTTTCCATTCAGAAACTATTTTCAGTGGAGGAGATTGGAGGATCTAGATCTTGATCTTTTAGCCCAAGGATCTAGTGAAAGGATCAACCCTTCTTGCATAGATCTGATTGTACATCATTACAGCCAGCATATCATCAGATTTAGCTTCATATCTGCATTTCCCAGCAGCATATATGTGAAGCCCTAAGGGGAATGTTGCCTTAGACTTATATATTTGAGAAACCCCTCTTGGGTTTTCTTGGGAATCCATCATAGAACCCAGATCTACAATTTCAGCATCATCAAAGCTCCCATTCTGCCTACATCTGACTTTTTATCTTACAGGTAGTTGTAGTCCCTATATTTGTAGTAGGGACAATGCAGTATACCTTCCAGCAGAGCAGCAGTTATGCAGTCCCTGTTGGGATATCATTGTAGGGTTATTCTAGGCTACTTTTGTGGCTCAAGTGTCTCATATTTTGAGCACTGTTGTACTTTCTTTTTCACCTCCAAATTAATAAATTGGCTTAGCTATTTCTGTGCATTTTTTTGTGTATATAGATTTATAGTTTACTTTGCTGAAGTTATTATATTGTGTTTTAGTATTACCGCATTCTCCATTTTGGGATATACCAGTGGTATTAGAGCATGATCTTTGGCTCCGCTTGTGGACACTTCATCTTTTACATCAAAATAATAAGCAGATAGATGAGATCTATCATGGAGGATGAAAATTCTGCCACTCCTTTCTTTAGATCCATGCAAGATCTCTCCAAGGAGGTCAATGCAATGAAGAAGGAAGGGTAGAAATAATATCCAAGAAGAAGAGGTGATGAGGAAGGTCCAAGCACTTCCTATCAGCAAAGAAGAAAACTGGAGAATCCTAGATCTCCTCATAGATCCATTATGCCCACTTTATTTGAAGAAGGTGAAAGGTGTAGAAATGAAGAAAGGAATGAACCTGAGACTCATGAGACTCTCAGACTATATCTTGAAGAGCACAAAGCACAGTCTATAGCATTGAAGGAGAACCTAACTCTCCAACAATTCTTCAAAATTAAAGAAGAAAGAGGATCCTATATCAGTAATAGAAGAAAGAGGCATAATAGATTTTATTTTCCTACATTTGATGGATCCTCCTCAAGCACTGTTAAGGCTTGAAGGAGAGATTTAGATGAATTTTTCAGGCTACATCCTGTAGCTGAAGGAGAGGTTGTTCAAATTGTAGCACTTCATATTTTAGATGAAGCAAATGATTGGTGGTTTGGTCACATAGAGCATGCAAAGGTGACTCGATATTCAGATTTCTTTCACAAGTTGAAGAAGGAGTTTGATGAGAGAAGACCAAAGATGTGTCATAAAGTTATGTTCCCTAAGGAAACAAAGGAGGATGTCAATCATGTCACTCTGGACAAGGAGTCACTACATTCACCACCAGCTGCAGAAGTACTTGCATCCAAAGAAGAGACAATTTCAACGTTGCAAGATAGTATTGAGCTCTTGACATATAGAGTCCCATGCATGATTCAAGAGATGCATGAGGGAGAGGAGGAAGATTCCAGTTCTGGTACATTGCTAGAAGAACAACCATCTTTCTTACCAGAAGTTGGAGACACCATTTTCCCAGTTGGGGGAACTCTTGTGTTTTGTCAAGAGGTTCCCACTCATTAGTTGATTCAAGGTATGCATACACATTCATCACCTATTGTTTCAGTAGATCTTATTGAAACTTATGAGGACATGCCATCAGGGCCAATGCATAAACAAGGGCTAGAACATAGTGTTGATTTGAAGCAACGACATATCACAACGCAGAGGACCCTTGATATAATCAAGGAGGAGGTTAAGAACTATCCCAATTCATTATTCTTGAGCTACATTCAACCCTTTGAGTTGAAGTGTAGAGTTTCAGAAAATGGGATGAGCATAATCCTGTGTACAATAAATGGTTATGATATTAGTGTTGTGCCTTTCTTTGAGACAACACATATATTATCATGCAGATCTATAGCGCTGTCACTTAGTAGCTGTGAAGATGAGGAGGTCCTGTTGTACCTTAAGAGACAATACCTTAGCTATGATAAGGAATCAGTGCTTAAGAAATTTTATGATTATGTCACAAATTTTTATGTCTCTGTTTTATTAACCCTCAAGTATTTATAATCAAACTCATAAATGCCAAATATTATGAATGCTTCACAATGCTACCATCTGTTGATGTTGAATGAAGTGACTAGAAGAAAATGTAAGGAGAAGTCCAAACTGATATGTTGCTTTATACAGAAAATACCATTACAAACACCAAAAGAAATATGTGAAGAAAATAGTTAAAACAAAGGAGCACCAATTAAGGTTGTTTAACTCTTATACACAGAAATTAAAAGAAAATTGCTGCTCATAACCTTGTTTTATTCATATATGGAAATACATAATGAAAACTGGAATACACTTCAACATAAACAAAATGCTAGAAACTTGCTTACTCATTCATTAATCTTTGAATCTTTGAGTACAAAAATATTTGTATAGAGGTCCAAAACTCAGAACCTTTCTCTCTCTTGAAAATTACATTAAATATAGTAAAAAGTAGTTTATAACTGTTGTAACCAATCCTAACTACAAAAACTACTTCAAGACTTCGAAGGCTGTCTATTACATGCCTTGAAAATTTCTTATTACAATTACATTGTCTTGAAAAAATAACATAAAATAAATATCCTAATCTGTACGAATTGCTGATGAAGTGGCTTCTTTTCCTTGATCAACTGATTTGTATTTCTTTGCTGTTGATACTTTTGGCAGGTCAATTGTCCAAGCTCTACACTTTTTCCATATTTCTACCTTTGTCCTGGATGAATGTGTCAAATTGTGATATTCCAATCTAAATGCATTAATTCGGTCATAAGAAGTCCTTTCAGAGAAAAGAGTTTTTACCATCCACAGAAGTTGAAAATGTCTCTGCAAGAAGTTTAGCATTGTCTCTCCTTTAAGCACCTGAGTCTTTTCATGCCTGTTATCAATCTTGATTTTTGTCATCACTAGTAAATTCTCATAAGAGCTCCATGGAAAAATATTTCCTTCAGCTCCCCAACATGATGGCAGGCCTACCCTTGTAATTTTATCAAAAGATTTATCAAATTGACTTACTGCTTCTTTGATTTCCATTAGTTTCTTTTCTGCAGCCTTTCTGAGATCATTCCTGATAATCATTTTATTAATTTCCACTGCATATAGCATTATGTCCTGCATATCATTCTCCTCTAACTCCTAATCTGATTTGGAATTGATAAAATCAATAAATCTTCTAGCCCAACTAGCTCTATTAATCCCTTTTTCCTTATCAGACATAATTGGTTCTTCACACTCCACAATAAGACATTTTTATTTTGCAATTATCATCCAGAAGCACCAATTGGACTTCATTTCTGAAATGATATCAGTCCAAATGATATCTTTAGCTTGTATTAATGATAGATTACCTTTCATTATTTCTTTGAGATTCTTAATCTCAGCTTCAGCATTTTGGAAATCCATTTTGTACTTATCTGCTTCATTTTCCATGACCTTCATCAATTTTGTTGCAGTCTCCAGATCTGTTTGAGCCTTCTTTCTATCTCTTTCAGCCGTCTGTAACTCAATATTTAATTGAATAATTTGTGTTTGAGGATCTTCATCAGCTGTAGGAACAACAAAAGTACATTTATGATTATCAATGTGATTTTGTAGTGAAATTGTAGTCTTCTTTACTTTGGAAAGTTCTTCATCCTTCTGCATTAGTTGTTGCAATAAATTTTTCTTTTCCTTCTCTTCCTCTACAACTTCTGTAGCCATTGAATTTTCACTAGTAGGTAACTTCAATTTCTTCCTTAATGTAGATATCTCTACCTCAGCACTTTGCATGAATTTCTGCACAACAGTCTTGTCACTAGGGGCTACTCCAATATTTATAATAATCTTCTTCAATTATTCACTTTGAACTATTAAGGCTCTTGAGTTAGCATTTTCTAACTTCAACTGTTTAATTACTTTGCCCAACATATTATCTGCCTATATTTCCATGGCATTAGTCTTTGTGAGGTCATCTACAATCAATTGATCTGTTTGCATATGCAAGTTAATTTTATCAATTAGAGGAATCTTCTTTACATCCACAGTCACATTAACAATGTTGAAATTGCTGGAAGGACCGATTGACATATCTGTAGGATGTGAGAGGGAATTTATAAAATTATCTTTTTCAATATCCATCACAGTTAAAAACCTTGTTTGTTCATTAGTAACTTGATGTTCAGCTTGGGCCTCCATGTTGGCCTTCATCCTCTGATTTCTTTCTTCAATTTGAGAAAACACCTGTTTAATCAAGGATACCTGTTGATGAGAAGCTTCATGATTCCTGGGTGAGGCAGGATCATTTTCTTCTTCTCCCAAATGCTAAGAAAAACTAGGAGCAGTAGATGCAAGCTCTTCAACAATTTTTTTTCTCTTCATGGCTCCCTGCTCCTGATCATCTAGATCAATCACCATTTCCTTGGTTCTTATAGCTGTTTTATCTGCTATAATAGGAGTCTGAATATTAACATCTATTGAGTTCTTCACATCTTTACATGCTAACTTCTCTTGTTCTGGCCTTCTTTCATGAATAAAAGAAAAATATCCATTTTCAATCCTTCTATTTGAAATAACACTATATAAGTCATAAGCCCATCTTGCTCCTAATAACATCTGCATGTCATCTAACATTTTTGTCACTTCATCAAATGCCTGTCTCATATTTACTATGAAAGGCCTAAAACCATGGGTAACTTGTACATGTGACCTTTCTTCATAGGCACAAAATGAACCTAGTCAACATTTAGACTCTGTCTAATGAATTCTAAAGAAAAAAGCCTCATGGTCACAAATTCGGGACTCTGTAAGGCTCAACACTTGCTCCATATAGCCTTATTTTAGAATATTCCTAAAAAAAAAACAATCTCCATATTTACAATTGTTTCCTAAATGCAAAAACTCCTGAGCTTTAGGTAGGAAACAAGGAGGAGGACTTCCATTCAATATTTTGTATGTAGTGGGCATGTAATAACTAGCAAAATCAAATAACCTAGCCTCATTTTGTTCCCTTCTAACCACATATATCCAGAAAATCACTGATTGTCTTCATTTATTTATGTCCATAATATTTAGCACTAAATGCACGAACTCTTCCACATTTTGGTATAATAGCAAATATACAACTAATGAGGGAAATTTAAAAGAACTTATTAATGAGAGGCTCATCAGCTGTGATTTGACATCTTCCTGCTAATAATATGGAATATCCAACACCATTCCTGGCTTCATCATCATGGAAAACATTCCTAGAACTGATTTTTCCACTGCATTATCATCGTCCTTACCCAGAATTTTTGCAATATGACTCAAATTTGGACGAGTGTCAGCATCAAAAACCCCCATATCAAACTGCTTGCAATCTGGCTAAAACTGCTTCATGTTAGGCTTCCAATGAAACATGAACTAATTGAATACTTCCCCTGCAAGATTGTCATAATACTAAACGAGTGAATCGTTAGAAAATTGAATGCAGGACTCCGACTCAGGATAGCATAGGGCTTGGCGGATTAATAGAGTAGACACCTGCAAAACATTTTCTCCTTGGGAATTCATGACAAAGAATTTCCCTACATATATAACCGATACTAGACAATAAATGAATTCAGGGAAAAGGTAAGTTTTAGGGATGCATGAAGATAATACTTTGGACTTGATCATGGCAGAATATATAGGACAGGCATTAGCATTCAAGACAAATTGTTGGTAAAAGGGGAGATGAATTACTAAAAAGAGGGTATCTTGGATATCCTTCTTAGTATCCATGAGAGGGATATGGCTGGTGGAACCTGACAGGGATGACCTTTTAGCCATGGTTAAAATCTTACGTGGAAAACTATTTATAGGGTGGTCAAATTTTGAAGGTGGCGGAGAGTTAAAATAAGGTACAGTGCAGCAATTCACAAGTAAATTTGAAAAATGGACCAAAAATCCTTTAAATAGGTGGCGTGGGTTTTGAATTGAATGCTGACAAGACGCGCCAAAAACTGTTAATGCTGGTTGACTTGGAAGACAGCTCAGACCAATTTAGCATCCTACATCACTTCGGGGGCTCTAGGAGTATGGAGAAAAAATATGGCTGGTCCCCCCACATTAGATCTCCACCGTTGATCTATGTTGTCACCAAAGTCAACCCAGTCAACTACGGAGGCACTCCCTACAATATCTATCGCGCTAGTTGTTCCCGCGGGTTTGGATTTTTGATAGAGATTTTAACGATTGGTTCTTTCTGCCCAACAAACCAATCGTTATTCAACCTTTAATGCGGACCCACGGTTATAAAGTTTAAATATTTAAACTTAAATTTTAATGAACATCAATATTTTTTATGCTAAAGTATAAGAGTTCAATACTATAACATATTTTCCCACATTTATATTTTATTTTTTCAAATATTTGTAAAATAAAAGGATACGAATGTGATCCACAACATGTGGCTCCACCTGGGGATAGTGATTTCTACCACGAAACACTAAGAACCCGCAGATCAGTGACTTCACTTCAGGCATGGAGTCAAAAATTTCTTGATGGGAAATGTAAAGTGATGAAATTGAATATGTAAAAATAGTAATCTAACTTCTTTTAGTGCTGGAAATAATGTTTTAGATACTGCCCACTTACAGGTAGTTCTACTGCTTCTCCATCAAGATTTTCCAGCATGAAAGTGTTGTTTGATCTGACTTCAGATATTTTGTAAGGACCATACCATAAAGGATCAAATTTGCCATGTTTCCCTTTTTCTTCCCTCCTGGTATCCCATCTTAATACCAGATCTCCAGTTTGAAACATGATTTATTTTGCCTTTCTGTCAAAAATAGATTTCATTTTCTACTGATAAATGATCAAATTGTCTCTAAATTTATTTCTACTTTCATTTAATTCCATCACCTGGTTTAGTCTTCTGATCAAGGCACTAGGTTCCTCTTGAGAGTCTTGAAGAAAATAATTTACAGGTCTTGCTAGCTGAGTAGGAAACATAGCCTAAGCACCATATACCAATTCATATGGGGACTTACCAATGGATCTTTTAGTAGTCATCCTTACTACCCATAAAGCAAAAATTAACTTTGAATCTGAATCCTTTTGATTCTCATTGATTGTTTTCTTCAATATCTTCACCAATGTTTTATTAGATGATTCTGCTAATCCATTCCCTTGAGGATGATATGTTTTGGAGTGTGATAATATTACATTATAAGTCTAACAAAAATTTATGAATCTCACTGAATTGAAGACCTGAGCATCATCTGTTACAATTTTTACTAGACATCCGAATCTACTGAAAATATTCTCCTCCAAAAACTTCATCACAACCAAATCATTTGCCTTTCTAGTAGGAACTGCCTCTACCCATTTTGTAAAATAATGGTAGCAGTTAAAATCCAGTTAAACTGCCCACTTGATGGTGTATTAATATCTCCAATGAAATCCAATCCCCATTGTCTGAAATGTTTTTCAATAAATACAAGAAGAATTGGTAAAGGAGCTAATCTTTTCTTTTCTACAAACAATTGGCATTTCTGGCAAATTCTTACAGTTCTATATACATCAAAAAATAAAGAGGGCCAATAAAAACCTGATTTAAGAATCTTATGAGTTGTTACCTTCCAGCTGTAGTGACCTCCACATAAGCATTCATGATATTCTTTGATCACCTCCATGGTTTCCTCTTCTGTCAAACATAACAACAATACACCAACAGGATATTTCCAATACAACTTAGCTTCAATTATAACATAAGGTTGAGCTTTGAGTTTCAAAGCTCTGTACTTAGGTCCGTTTATTGAAGGAGGACAAGAAAATAAACAAAAATAATGAATGATATCCTTATACCAGCCTGAACATAGAAATTTGTACTTAATTGCTAACTTTGTCTTAATCTGATCTGTTTCTTCAGTTATTTCATCTACAGGTGCAAGTAAACTAATTCTAAAAGCTTGGAAATTAGAATATGTCAGCAATTTGGCTAGTCCCTGTCCTTTGACTAACTTTGTTGGTTTGATATCCAAGTCATATTCCTGGATTTTGGCAATCCATTTTCCTCTTTGTCCTTCCACATCACTCTGTACTAGCACATCTTTTACAGCAAAATTAGGCACATATGCTACTATTTGAGAATGAAGTATATAAGTTCTGAAAGCCTTTAATGATTTTACTAAAGCATATTCCTGTTTCTCCAAAATATTATACTTCAGTTCTGCATCTCTGAGGACTTTGCTAAAAAAGGCTACAAGTTGTTCACTACCTTCTTCATTTTTTTGTAATAATACAACAGCAATAGTAGAAGATGATGCAAATGAGAAGACCTGGAGAGGTTTTAAGTAATTTGGACTGATTAAGATAGGAGCTTCTTGGAGAGCTTATTTTATTCTACTGAATGATTCTCTTGCATCTTTATCCCATTTTACTTCAGCATTCTTCTTTCACATATCTGTTATTCTCCTAACAATTTCAGCATAATTTGGTATAAATCTTCTCAGAAATTTGATTTTTCCTAGAAACCTTTGGATATCCTTTTTACTTCCAGGTAGTGGAATTGTCTGTATAGCTTCAACCCTTGCAGGGTCAATCTTTACTCCTTGTTTTGAAACTATATGACCCAACAACTTACCTTCTTCTAAAGCAAGCAAAGATTTCTTAGGATTTAATGATAATCCAAATTTTCTGCATTTCAAGAAATCTTTCTTCAAGTGTTCTAAGTCTTCCTCATCAGACCCTGAAAAAATAGTAACATCATCAAGATAAATAACTACAAATTTATCACCCACAAAAGAAATATCCATTTCTCTTTGGAAAGTTTCTCCTGCATTCATGAGGCCAAATGGGATCCTGGCATACATGAATGTTCCCCAAGGTGTAGTAAAGGCAGTTTTCTTTTGATCTTCCTTCTCCACAACCACTTGATTATACCTAGAAAAACCATCAACCATAGATAACCTAAATGCTCCAGTTAATTTCTGCAAAACAAAATCAATCTTGGGTAAAGGATAGTTATCTTTTGAAGAAGCTATGTTCAAATTTATGAAATCCACACATAATCTTATCTCTCCATTTTTCTTCCTAACTTGTACCAGATTCGAAACCCAATCAGAATATCTTAGTGGAACTATGATTTTGGCTTGCAAACATTTTTTCACCTCCTTTTCAATTAGAGCCAGAAATAGTGGGTTAATTTTTCTGAGCTTCTGCTTGTGTGGTTTAACCCCATATTTTAGTGGTATTTTATGTTGAATAATATTCAAATCATAACTTTTCAAATCTTCATATGACCATGCCAATACATCCATGAATTGTTTAAAAAGGTTTACATACCTTTCTTTGTAATCCTTGGGAACTCCTCTAAACAATTTCACTAATTTAGGCTAACGTTGAGTCCCTAAATTGTAGTCCTCCATTTCTCCATCTTGCGATACTTTTTCCTGGTTCATTGACACATCATTAGCATCAAACAATATTTCAAGAGGTACGATGCCTCTGGGAAAAATATTACCTTTCAACTGAATTATCCTCTGATCCCCAATTGAATTTTTCATTTTTTTAGACATATCACTTTGACCACTTTCATCAATTTCTAAATCAATTTAATTATCTTCAAAACTTCCAATTATTGTTAAAAACTGATTAATCTATTCATCGTCCTCAAAAACTTGCCAATGTTTTACATTATCAGGGATTGAAGGCCTTTGTCTTGATTCAATTTCATATCTCAATCTGGGAATAATTGGTGGTTTAAATGTGCTAGCTGCAACTGCCAATGAATCTACCATTCTGTTCACTTCTCTTGGAATAAACTATAAATTAAAAGCCTCAAAATAATTCTCAACTAAATCCCACACCTCATTTCTATAAGATCTCAACTTGGGATGTTTAGTCTGGCACCAATTCTTAATTTGTCTTATGATTAATTCAGAGTCACCAAAAACTGATAAAGACTGAATTCCCATTTGTTTAGTTGTCTGCAAAATTATAATTAATGCTTCATATTCAACCACATTGTTAGTAGACTCAAATTCCAATTTGAAGGAAAAATGAAAAAAGTTACCTTCAGGAGATATAAATATGAATCCAGCTCCAGTGCCCTCCTTAGAGAATGCACCATCAAAATAACACTTCCAAATTTTATTTTAACACAACTCATTATGTACATTGACTGAAGTGAGCTGATTTTGTGAATCTTCAGCAAATTATGCATCTTCATGTAGCATGAAACAAGAGAGATCCTCATTCTCTTGGCCATAAATGGGGGAATTACCTGCATCTTTCTTGGTAGTAGTTTTCAAGAATCTAGTTTCTTTGTATAATCTCCTTTCCTCCCCATTAAAAATAGTAATGATAGCATATGTGAAATCCAATTTCAAAACTCCTCCAAGCTTTTCCCCCCAAGATCTAGACAACAATATACCAAATCTGGCTGGGATATCTACTACTACCACATCCATCATAATACTCTTAGTTGGAATTTGAGCTAGGGAAACAACCATATCCTTGATAAGACCCACACACTTCACCCTTTTTGAATAAAAGGAATAAAGGTCTCTATATGGTTTTGTGATTTTTAAATTCAATTCTTTCATCAGAGACAGTGGAATTAGATTATGTGATGCTCCAGAATCCAGCATACAATTATGTAAAATGAAATCATGCAACAAAAATGATATATAAAAAGGTGGAACACAAGAATCTCCCTCTTCAACATGAGGTCCAAAAGTAACCACTGGTTTCTCTTCTTGCAGATTCACTATATCACCCACTTCATCATACTGAGATAAATTAATAAATTATGCAATTTCTTTCTTACAACCAGGTGTTTTGACCAACTCAAGAAGTTGCACTTGAATCTTTACTTTTTCTAATTCTTTAGACAAGATGAAATTTTGATTTTTTTTGGTTAACTTTTCAAGTTCTTCTTGATTTTTAATTGAATTTACATGTTGATCAGGAATAGTAACAATTTTCTGCAAAATATTTGGGTCATTAGATTTTATTTGAGGAGCTTCAGCTTGCTGCTTCTCTTTCACTTTTTCTTGATTCATGGGTTGTTTCCCTTTATCTGATTTTTTAATAGGATTATTTTGTAGTGGAGTCGCCATTGGAGTAGGTACCAATTCTAATTCCTCTCCTTCATCATTCTGAGTCCTCAACCTCTTTTTTGACCTCAAATCATATTTCTTATGCAACATTGCTTGCATAAAATCAATAAATTGTTTTCAATAATCATCCATTTCTTCCTGATCAAATGAAATATTAGCTGCTTTATATTCTTCTGCATATTCTTTCTCACTCTCTTATTCTGTTTCATCATCTTGCATATATACAGCAGAATTTTGGTCTTCATCTTCTTTCTGATCACTATCAGCAGAATGTGATGGGGCTGCCTCTATATAAAAATGTTCTTGGACTTGATCTTGATCTTTTCTTTCTCTCTATAGAATCTATAGGGGTTGTTTTCTAAATTGGGGATTAAAAACCCCTTTGTTTTGTTGTGCAAGTTTCTTGTTATCTAATTCCAATTTTACTAATTTATTTGACAAAATTTTAATAACCTTTGTCATATCATCTATCCTTTGATCTTGTGATGAATCTTCTTATTTAGCTTTTACCTTGTATTTAACCTTTCCAGTAGTGATCATTTTTTCCTCAATTTATAAGGCATCAGTTTTAATTTGTTCAAGAGTAGTGGCTCTTCTCTCTCTCAAGGTAAAGCTGAAATCTGATGCAAATGCACCATCAAAAACAACCCTTGCTCCAATAGGAGGAGGTTTCATTTTTACATGTAAACTATTGTACAACTTATTAAATCCTTTTACAAAATAACTCATACTTTCATTTGATTTTTTCTTTATAGCATTAAATTATGTTAAATAATAACCATGGTCTCTTTTTTCACCCCCTATCTGGATGAATTTTCTTTCTAATTCATCCCAATCATTAATTGAACCATTAGGTAATCCTTTAAACCATTTTCATGCCTCTCCACTTAGAGACTGTACAAAAAGTCTCATTACAACATCAAGATGTTCTACATTAAATTTTTCAACAAAAGTGCAAAACAAAGGCAAGTGTTGTTCTGCAGTTATTTCATCTTCACCAGTAAATCTAGGGAGCAACTTAAGATACTCCTGAGGCATTGCATTCATTGGTTCGGGTAGATTTAATGGTGCGTATCTATTCATCAAGAAAGCAGGGGATGGCATGTTTATTCCCTGATTGACTGCTCCTTGAGCAGGGGTAAAATTAATACCAGTTGCAGGTGGGGATAAAAGGGGTGGAAAAACTGATATGGGAAGGGGTATATGAAAGATAATAGAAGAACTGGAAACTAAATTAGGCAGAGATTTTGTAAATGGAAATGATAAAAACTCGAAAGATAGTTCTTCTAAAGTTGGTTATTGGAAGTGAATGGGTGAAGACAAGGATTCCTTTTCAGGGAAAGTGAGTTTCCAGGAAATTTCCTTGGATGGAAAAATATGAGAACTGATTCCTGGTGCAAGCAGTGTGGAATCAGGTGTAGAAAATATTTTTGGTTTCTGGCCCTTCTTTGAAACTAAATTTTCTGGATCTGAAAAATAGGGTATTTTTGCTGAGAGATATCTGACCTCGTGTGAGGCCTCTTATGAGCCATAATTATTTAAAATAAAACACAACTTAGTATTTCCTCCTCTCTGAACAACCAGAGGAAATATGAAGAAAACCCAGGGAAAACCTTCGAATCTTAGGTCCCTGGCAACCGTACCAATTAGTGTTGTACCTTAAGAGACAATCCTTTAGTTGTGATAATGAATCAGTGCTTAAGACATTTTATCATTATGTCACAAATTGTTATGTCTCTATTTTATTAACCCTCAAGTATTTATAATCAAACTCATAAATGCCAAATATTATGAATGCTTCACAATGCTACTATCTGTTGATGTTGAATGAAGTGACTAGAAGAAAATGTAAGGAGAATTCCAAACTAATATGCTGCTTTATACAGAAAATACTATTCCAAACCCTAGAAGAAATATGTGAAGAAAATAGTTAAAACAAAGGAGCGGCAATTAAATTTGTTTAACTCTTATACACAGAAATTAAAAGAAACCTGCTTCTCATAACCTTGTTTTATTTACAGATAGAAATACATAATGAAAATTAAATACACTTCAACATAAACAAAATGCCAGAAACTTGCTTACTCATTCATTAATATTTGAATCTTTGAGTACAAAAATATTTTTCTAGAGGTCCAAAACTTGGAACCTTTCTCTCTCATGAAAATTACATTAAATATAGTAAAAAGAAATTTAGAACTGCTGTAACCAATCCTAACTAAAAAAACTACTTCAAGACTTAGAAGGCTGTCTATTACATGCCTTGAAAATGTGTTATTACAATTATATTATCTTGAGAAAATAACATAAAATAAATATCCTAGTCTATAGGAATTGCTGATGAAGTGGCTTCTTTTCCTTGATCAACTGATTTGTCTTTCTTCACTGCTGATCCTTTTGGCAGGTCAATTGTCCAAGCTTTTCACTTTTTCCATATTTCTACCTTTGTCCTAGATGAATATGTCAGATTGCGATATTCCAATCTGAATTCAGTAATTTGGTCATAAGAAGGCCTTTCAGAGAAAAGAGTTTTTACCATCCACAAAATTTGAAAATGTCTCTGCAAGAAGTTGACCATTGTCTCTCCTTTAAGCACCTGAGTCTTTTCATGCCTGTTATTAATCTTGATTTTTGTCATCACCAGTGAATTCTCATAAGAACTCCATGGCAAAAGATTTCCTTCAGCTCCCCAACATGATGACAGGCCTACCCTTGTCATTTTATCAAAAGGTTTATCAATTTGACTTACTGCTTCTTTGATTTCCATTAGTTTCTTTTCTGCAGTCTTTCTGCGATCATTCCTGATAATCATTTTATTAATTTCCACTGCATATAAAATTATGTCCTGCATATCATTCTCCTCTAACTCCTGATATGATTTGGAATTGATAAAATCAATAAATATTCTGGCCCAAATGGCTTTGTTAATCCCTTTTTGCTTATCAGACATAATTGGTTCTTCACAGTCCACAATAAGACTTTTTTCTTTTGCAATTATCATTAGGAAGCACCAATTGGACTTCATTTCTGAAATGATATCAGTCCAAATGATATCTTTAGCCTTTATTAATGACAGATTACCTTTCATTCTTTCTTTGAGATTCTTAATCTCAGCTTCAGCATTTCAGAAACCCATTTTGTATTTATCTGCTTCATTTTCCATGACCTTCATCAATTTTGTTGTAGTCTCCAGATCTGTTTGAGCCTTCTTTCTATCTCTTTCAGCCATCTGCAACTCATTATTTAATTGAATAATTTTTTTTTGAGGATCTTCATCACCTGTAGGAAAAACAAAAGTACAGTTATGATTATCAATGTGATTTTGTAATGAAATTGCAGTCTGCTTTAATTTGGAAAGTTCTTCATCCTTATGCATTAGTTGCTGCAATAAATTTTCCTTTTCCTTCTCTACCTCTGCAACTTTTGTAGCCATTGAATGTTCACTAGTAGGTAACTTCAATTTCTTCCTTAATGTAGATATCTCTACCTCAACACTTTGCATGAATTTCTGCACAACAATCTTGTCAGTAGCGTCTACTCCAATATTTATAATAATCTTCTTCAATTCTTCGTTTTGAATTGTTAAGGCTATTGAGTTAGCCTTTTCTAACTTCAACTGTTTAATTACTTTGCCCAACACATTCTTTGCCTTCATTTCCATGGCATTAGTCTTTGTGAGGTCATCTACAATCAATTGATCTGTTTTCATATGCAAGTTCATTTTATCAATTAGAGGAATATTCTTTACATCCACAGTCACATTAATAGTGTTGAAATTGCTGGAAGGACCAATTGACATATCTGTAGGATGTGAGAGGGAAATTCTAAACTGATATTTTTCAATATCCATCATAGTTAACAACCTTGTTTTTTCATTAGTAACTTGATGTTCAGCTTGGGCCTCCATGCTGGCCTTCATCCTCTGATTTCTTTCTTCAATTTGAGAAGAAACTTGTTTAATCAAGGGTACTTGTTGATGAGAAGCTTCATGACTCCTGGGTGAGGCATGAGCATTTTTTTCTTCTCCAAAATGCAAAGAAAAACCAGGAGCAGTAGATGTAGGCTCTTCAGTAATTTTTTTTCTCTTCATGGCTCCCTGCTCCTCATCATCTAGATTAATCACCATTTCCTTGGTTCTTTTAGCTGCTTTCTCTGCTATAATAGGAGTCTGAATATTAGAATCTACTGATTTATTCACATCTTTACATGCTAAATTCTCTTGTTCTGGCCTTCTTTCATGAATAAAAGCATAATATCCATTTTCAATCCTTCTATTTGAAATAACACTGTATGGGTCATAAGCCCAATGCTGTGTAACCAGCTCCAAAAACAGAAGAAAAGAGATATCAACGCCTTAGAAATGAGCCACTTCGAGGGGGCAACCTCCAATGTATTAGCCAAATGAACAATTCTTGGATGATACAATTTACAAAACCTTTCTATATATAGGGATTCATAAATATAATGTAATTCAGGTAATACAATAATCCTCTAGCTACCCAGAATAATGTAAGTGGCACAATAATAACAATATGGGGTTACGGTGGGTACAATAACAACAATAAGGGGGATACAAAATAACATATTATGCATACACAAGTTAGACATAGGGACTTCACATGCCTTCCTTCTGCTGGGTGGCACCCTAACGTTGATTACTTTTGATAACAAGATTGAATTCTCATCCTCCCATGTGAAATATTCTACATATGAAAGTTCTTCCATTTCGCTTCAGATACTCTAAAATTGATCAAGATTTCTGCTCTGTGCTCCTTATGCTTATGATTTCTTCATAACTTCTTTCGATGTGATGTTGATCTTCCTGTTGTTTCATTAGATTCTGCACCAAATTTGGGTTATCCTTTGAGTGTTGGAGAACTTGTTGTTGATGCTCGATGTGATCTTCCACTAATTTATCATCCATATTTGCGATTATTTGATCCTTCAAACCATCCAACTTAGCCTCCATTTATGCTTTTAAACCATCTATGTCATCTTCGTTTGCTCTTCGCAAGATCGAAATTTTTTGCACTTGGTACCGTAATTTTGATATCTCATATTGCAATTCTTCCTCCTCATGCGTCATAGTATAGCTTTCTTTTTTTTATTTTCTTTTGAGGAGCTCGATATTGAAATTGGATTAGATCTATGATTGCGGCCCTTCAATATTTGAAATTCAGCACTGAATTGGCCCTCTGAATTCTCTTTTGAATGCCACAGGTCCGACCTGATTTGGATTCTCCAAGACAAATTTGTGTCCAATCTCCCACAATGACCTAATTCTGGATAGGTTCAATAGAGCGAACTTGTAGGACTTGACACGTTTCACTGTTTCGTCCTTTATCTCTGAAATTGATAGCCAAGAAACTAAAGTACGTGTACTTATGACCACTTTTTACGGCACTCCAATCCAATGCCTAGAGAGAGAGCTATTGAAATTTTCCCACGATCACCTCTTTGTGATGAAATTCGGGAGCCTGAAAAATCACTACCTTCCACAAATGATATCTCCGAAAATATTGCGAACCAAGCTCTGAAATTTTTAGAAAATATTCCTCAGGATTTCAGCTTCGCACCATACGAATTTTAGATTTTGAACCTTCGTAGAAACAAATTTATAGCGCAAATTCCACGATGACCTGTTTAGGAACCTGAAAAAAGACCTAAATTCCACAGATGATATCTCCGAAAATATTGCGAACCAAGCTCTGAAAGTTTTAGAAAATCTTCCTCAGGATTTCGGCTTCGCACCCTAAAAATTTCAGCTTCTTAAATTTCGTAGAAAAAAAGTTATAGCAAAAATTCCACGATGACCTGTTTGGAGCAGCGAAACCCTAGAATCCAAACCTCTGATACCAAATGTTGTGTAACCAGCTCCAAAAAGAGAAGAAAAGAGATATCAACGCCTTAGAAATAAGCCACTTCGAGGGGGAAACATCCAATACATTACATAAATGAACAATTATTGGATGATACAAATGAACAAAACCTCCTTCTATATATAGGAGTCCATGGGGCCACAATATAATCCTAGTGGGGCCATAATGTAATCCTAGTGGGCCACAATGTAATCCTAGCCGACCTAACAATAATAATGTAAGGGCACAATAATAACAATATGGGGGTTACAGGGGTACAATAATAAAAATAAGGGGGGATAAACTAACATAATAAGGGGCTACACTATTAATATAGGAACTTAACACCCAACTTTCTCCTAAAAACATCTACATGTCATCTAACATTTTTGTCATTTCATCAAATTCCTATCTCATATTTAGTATGAAAGGGCCTACAACCTTGGGTAACTTGTACATGTGACCTTTCTTCATAGGCAGAAAATGAACCTGGTCAACATTTAGACTCTATCTAATGAATTCTAAAGCAAAAAGCCTCATGGGCACAAATTCAGGACTATGTAAGGCTCAACACTTGCTCCATATAGCCTTATTTCATAATATTCCTCAAAAAAAAACCAATCTCCATATTTACAATTTTTTCCTAAATGCAAAAACTCCTGAGCTTTAGGTAGGAAATAGGGAGGAGGACTTCCATTCAATATTTTGTATGCAGTGGGAATGTAATAACTAGCAAAATCAAATAACCCAGCCTCATTTTGTTCCCTTCTAACCACATCTATCCAAAAAATCACTAACTGTATTATTTTATTTATATCCATAATATTTAGCCCTAAATTCATGAACTCTTCCACATTTTGGTATAAGAAAAAATATACAATTAATGAAGGAAAATTAAAAGAACCTATTAACGAGAGGCTCATCAGTTGTGAGTTGACTACTTCCTGCCAATAAGATGGAATATTCAGCACCATTCCTGGCTTCATCATCATGGCAAACATTCCTAGAATTGATTTTTCCATTGCATTATCATCGTCCTTACCCAGCATTTTTGCAATATGACTCAAAACTGGATGAGTGTTAGCATCAAAAACCCCCATATCAAACTGCTTGCAATCTGGCTGAAACTGCTTCATGTTAGGCTTCAAATGAAACATGAACTGATTGGATTATTCCCCTGCAAGATTGTCATAATATTGAACCAGTGAATCGTCAGAAAATTGAATGGAAGACTCCGACTCAGGATAGCATAGGGCTTGGCGGATTAATAGAGTAGACCCCTGCAAAACATTTTCTCCTTGGGAATTCATGACAAAGAATTTCCCTAGATAAATAACCGATACTAGCCAATAAATGAATTCAGGGAAAAGGTGAGTTTTAGGGATGCATGAAAATAAGACTCCAAAATGTATCATGGCAGAATATACAGGAGAGACATCAACATTCAAGACAACTTGTTGGTAAAAGGGGAGATGAATTACTGAACAGAGGGTATCTTGGATATCCTTCTCAGTATCCATGAGAGGGATATGGCTGGTGGAACCTGACAGGGATGACCTTTTAGCCATGGTTAAAAGCTTATGTGGAAATTTTTTTACAGGGTGGTCAGATTTTGAAGGTGGCGGAGAGTTCAAACGAGGTGAAACGCATCAATGCACAAGTAAATTTGAAAAATGGACCAAAAATCCTTTAAATAGGTGGCACGGGTTTTGAATTGAATTCTGACAAGACGCGCCAACAACTGTTAATTCTGCTTGACGTGGAAGACAGCTGGGACCAACTCAGTTTTCTACATCACTGCAGGGGCTCTTGGAGTATGGAGGAAAAATATGGCTAGTCCCCCTGCATTAGATCTCCGTTGTTGATCTCTGTTGTCCCCACAGTCAACCAGTCAACTGCGGAGGCACTCCCTATAATATTTATCGCGCTAGTTGTGCCCACGGGTTGGGATTTTTGATAGATATTTTAACAATCGGCGCTTTTCGCCCAACAAACCAATCATTATTTAACCTTTAATGCGGACCCACAGTTATAAAGTTTAAATATTTAAAATTAAAATTTAATTAACATCAATATTTTTTATGCTAAAGTATAAGAGTTCAATATGCTAACATATTTTCCCACATTTTATATTTTTATTTTTTCAAATATTTGTAAAATAAAAGGATACGACTGTGATCCACAACAGGTCCCATATTCTTGGAGAATTATGGAGGTAGCTTCACTTATTAAGAAATGGAGGTAAAGATGATAAATGGTAGACATCTTGAGATGAGAAATTTTTCTCTTTTCTAGATGACCCTTTCTCAATTAGCATCTCATAGCTCAAAGAGAAACTTATACCTACAGCAGATCCAAAAATTCATTGGTTTTGGAGGGCCTTTGGTGAAAAGAGAATCTCATTAAGATATCTCATTGGAGGTGCACTTCAACATTTCATGAAGTGCAAAGTTCTTCATTAGTTTGGTGAAGATGGTATTCTACAAAGGGAGGATACCATGATTATGCAGCACATCACTCATCATCCATATTGGGGTGAGTGGGGAGGATGATAAGAAAGGGGTTGCATGACCACTTGCAGATTTACGACATGGGCCTGCAAGCTTGGTTATGTTGGTTTCCCTTGGGAGAATTTTTTCACTACCCAAAGGCTCTTATTTCTTTGATCCATTCCTTGAAGAAAACTTATGAAATGAAGAAGGAGACATGGTTGTGATGGCTGCTCTTTGGTGAGTATGGTTACCACCCAATAGCTCATATTTTTCCGATTCATGCCTTGTGTATCAATAATAGAATGCAACAAAAGAAGGCATGTTAATTTTGGTTTCCCTTGAGAGAGATTGGCCACCACATGACATCTTATATGTCTATGTGTTTTGTATTGGGTAAAGCTTGGCATGATGCTCTCATGATGTGCATTAATGATGTTTCTTTGTATTGGGCTGATGTGACATTCCATATGTCCATTAGTATGTTTTTTCTCCATGATGCACATAAGGAGGAGAGAAAGCAACAAGATCTCTTGTTGCTTTGGTTGCTTTTGGGGGAGTTTGGCTTGTCCATCTTACATGGAGGAGATGGAGGATGGCAGAAAAGGGCCTTACTGCGGTGGTTACTATTAGGAGAATATGGTTTGACTTCTTCGTCTACCCATATATCTCCTTTTCTTCTTTTGCATGATGTTGGAATGATACTTGGATCTAATAAGGCCAACATGGTTAAGGATGAGAGCATATCAATGCTCAATCAAATTCATGAAGCATGGGATGGAGAAATGGATTGTGAGATGGGGATTTTCCTTTGTGGAAATAGCCACTTTATTTTATGTATCTCATGTATTAATTATGAAGTTGGAACTCATATGGTTGTCACATGGTACTTCATGATAGAAGGAGGACATCTAACCATACAGTTGGAGGTCATTCTACATGTTTTTGAAAGGAAAATTTGGAACCAAACATGCATAACACATTGCAGCAAATGGAGGAAGCCTTCCTTATGTGGATGTTGTTGGGAGTGGAATAGATGGCCTTGCATCTACTTTTGGAGTTGCTTGAGGAAAAACAACTTTTTTCCCGGGGGGGGGGACTGTAATATTCCCAAATTTCCACATCATATTTGGAATATTAGAGTCCTTTATTTTCTTAATAAATTAAGTAAATAAAAGGGTTGAGGGACCCACAAACCTCAAAGATGAATAAAATCCACTTTTTATGTGTGAATGTGGATATTCTAGATCTAGATCTAAAACATGGAGTAGTAGAGAAGCTCTATTAATGGAGATCATGTCTCATTTATGAGATAGATTATGGAGGATGAAACAATAAAATAATATCATGGATATTAAATATAAAATCATAAGGATCTTTGATATGGTCAATTGAGATCATAATGCATTCAAAGAATATCATTAAGCATTTATGATAAGATAGTGGAGGAAGTGATGCATTTAATGCATGCATGATGGAGAGGGTGATCGCCCCATATGAACATGATGGAGGACATGGATCATGATGATTCAGTCAACATTGACCAAATCAATAGTGCAGTGAAACATGGAGACTTTGTCCACATGTACAACATAGATTTGGAGTGGGCCTAGGCTATGGAAGGCTCATGAATATAATGAAGGTGAAGGCACAATGGAAGGCATGATTTGGATTATTCATCTCTTGATATGTTTAGATCTAGATTTGTCTAAAGACATTTCTATGCAAACTTGGGCTATTTAGCAGAGTTTGTAGGGTGTTCTCGAGTGGGAATCCCACCTCTTTATTTGAGTAGCTCTGGAAAGAGGATTTTT
Source organism: Pinus albicaulis (assembly GCA_034641835.2). Lineage (NCBI taxonomy): Eukaryota > Viridiplantae > Streptophyta > Pinopsida > Pinales > Pinaceae > Pinus > Pinus albicaulis. Next base: position 1,077,248,050 of record CM076575.1, on the reverse strand, counting down.
CTTCATTCCATATCAAGCATTGGTGCCATCTTCAGGAGGTTTTTTCTATCATTCAGCTAGGAAACTAGTGGAGGATTCATCCTACCACTTGTTCTTCAGATCTAGAATTTCAAGAGAAACAAATGTATATCTGACATTCAGGCCTTAGTGTTTTACCTCCATGTAGTAGCATTCCCTTAAAGGATTGCACAGTCCAGTCTTGTAGATCTATTGGAGGAAGGAAGTTTCCAGTATTTCAGCTGGAAATCCTATGAGGGATAAGCTCCTCACATTGGATCTATTGTTTCCATCACCTAGGAGCTGATTTGACACATCTAGCAGGAGGCTAAGTAGCCTCCCTCTCTGACAGTGCAGTTTTCTGAAGATTTTGTTCATCCAACAGCTATTTTTAGTGGAGGATATTGGAGGAGCTAGATCTTGAGCTTTTAGCCCAAGGATCTAGTGAAGGGATCAACCCTTCTTGCATAGATCTGATTTTACATCATTGCAGCCATCATATCACCAGATCTAGGTTCAGATTTGCATTTCCCAACAACATATATGTGAATCCCTAATGGGAAGGTTGTCTTAGACTTACAGATCAGAGAAACCTCTCCTAGGTTATCTTGGGAATCCATCATAGAGCCCAGATCTACAATTTCAGCATCATCGAAGCTCCCATTCTTCCTAGATATGACTTTTTATCTTATAGGTAGTTGCATTCCCTATATTTGCAGCAGGGACAGCACAGTATACCTTCCAGTAGAGCAGCAGTTACACAGTCCCTCTTGGGATATCATTGCAGGGTCATTCTAGGCTACTTTTGTGGCTTGAGTGTCTCATATTTTGAGCACTATTGTACTTGATTTTTCACCTCCAAACTAATAAAATGGCTCAACTATTTCTATGCATTCTGCTGTGTATATAGATTTATTGTTTACTTTGCTGTAGTTCTTATATTTTGTTTTAGTATTACTCCATTCTCCCTTTTGGGATATTACACATTTGCAACATGATCATCAATGGGGTACTCAAATGTTGATGTCTACCTTTGATTATGGTTTCGATTGTTTGCCATTTGATTAAAGATGTGCCAGTAATCTTCAATAATTTCTTGTTCTGGAGGAGTAATCCTGGGGGGATTGGGAGGTGAGTGCGGAGGAAACTTTACAGCACTTCCCTGGTCTGGGATATTGAGTATCTCTGTCTGGATCACTCCTTTAAGGGATTTAGGCTCTAAAGCTTCTATTTGTATTGCACCACTAGTTTCTTCTTCCCCTTCCTGTAAGTTACAAGAACCTCCCTCTCTTGAAGGGTCAGTACCTATATGATCGGCAGTCTGAAGGCTTAGTTTAGATCCTTCTGTCTCACTATGAATCTTGGCATGGGCTACAGATGGTGAGGTTTCTACCTGAGGGAGAGTAGTAGGACTTTGAGTGGGAATGATTCTGGGTCCTACAGATTCCTGAGATTCAGCTTTCTTAATGATTTTTTATGTATACGTTGTTCTTCCAAGGATCATCAGTCCTTTGGATTTTGGGGATTTCTGCTGATGATTTCAATTTTTTTATATCTTTTTCTTCCTAGTCATAAAACAAGAGTACCTATTCTACTAATTTTTCCAAAATTTTCTGAGAAGTAGGCTAGGGAGCAAGTGTTTTGCTTGTGGGTATGCAAGTTCTTACCTCTGGTTTTTAATACCCAATTCTTCACAGCAATGGAGAAATATAAATAAAGGATATCACCATTAACACTCTCCCTATAAATGACGACAAATATGTCAGTTCACAAAGGTGGCTTATTATAGGCAACCTATAAGCTCCTCACTCAATTGTCAACCTAGGGCAAGTCTTCTTATTTCAAGAGTGTAGGCACAATATATGCAAGTGAGATCGAATAGTTACTCTATATTTCTTATGAAAAGGATTATCTAATTCTCGAAGTTCAATCATCTTAAAGAGAAGTGAAATGGTATAATTCCACTAACTACTTTGTTTAGCTCAAAAGGAGAGAAACCTATGATTGAACAATATAGTAATGAATTGAACGGTAATCTGAATGAATTGAAAAACAACATGAATGAATTGAACAACAATTACTTAGATAATTTTTGCAGTGGAATTCTCCTTGCAAACTAACTAATTGACATCTTTCTACAATTAATCAACAATTGGATTCCTTATTGTACTAAGGGAATGATCTAGTTCTTATAAATAGATAACATTGAACAATAATTACTCTAAGATTCATAAAGCAATTATAAAGGTGTTGGGAGAAAATGAAAGCATCTAACAACGATAAAGCATTACTATAAACCAGAAAGCACGAATGCCAAATTATTATGATGAAAGAGAAATTGTAACCTCATGTGTTTCTATTTTATCGAGTGGAAAGGTAATTTACAAACTACATCAGATAACTGGACATTGATTCTGTAACTAACACACTACATGGAAATTGGCGAGGAAACTCCCAGGGGCTGAGCCCAAACCACCAGAAGTTCTAACGCAATGAAAAACTCAAAAGATGATTGTTCAAAATATCAAAAATATTTATTAAATTGAAGGGTAATACAGGGATACAACTGAATAGTTCTGTCCTGATACGTTGATTACAGAAAGAAATTCCTATTCAACTCCTCTATCTAATTCATCCTTGGTCCCTTTAAAGGAATTTTTACGCAGTGGGATGGTATTTTCCAAACGACAACCCGCTGCTCGTGGCTATCATTTGGGTTCTCGAGCTTGGATCTGTATTTCTGCCTTCTATCAGTTTCTGGGAGTTACTAAGATTCCTTGAGTCTCTGTCTATGAGTCTTCTTTCATTAATCATCGGTTCGGTTGCTCTACTTTCTTGTACACAGAGATAATAAGTCAAATTCCTATTATGAAATGTTCCTTTTTTAGTTAGCCCAATTGTCCTTATTTTCATAATCTTCTTTTTCTTTATTCTTAAGATAAGGAAGAATTGGTCCCAGTGGTGGCAGGAGGCTTCTGATGACAAAGTCTGCTCCATCCCACTTCTGATAGCCTGGGGCACTTGGCTCGCTAGGAACCAAGTTATCTTCAAAGATCTTCCCTTCCCAATTGGAAAATTGGCCGCGGAAGGGGCAGCAATTTATGACAGCATTCCATCTCCATCTGGGCGCTTGATCCCTCGCTCTATTCATCCTGAACTTATTAAGGAATCTGTTCCGTGGGCCTATTTCGATGGGGCTGCAGATGGAAATGGACGGTGCGGAGCAGGTTTGGTTATTTATGTTACTCCTGAAAATTATTTTCGAGCCTCAATTGGCCTTGGGCAGGGGACCAATAATTATGCTGAGCTAAAGGCCTTACATCACCTTTTTTGCTGGTTATCCTTGAGACAGATGAGACAGGTTCATATTTTTGGTGACTCAAAAAATGTTGTGAATTGGTTCAACAGGACTCAACAATGCAGGAATTATATTTTGCTTCCTTTGCTTAATGATATTTTTCGTATCAAAAGTTTATTTAATGAAATCACTGTTTGCCACATTTACAGGGAAAGAAACCAGGAGGCAGAAATTTTATCTAAAACAGGTGTTCAACAAGATCTGGGGACCTGGTCTGTGACAGAGATGGACAGTGGGGTGATCAATCTTATTGCCCAGCCAGTTTTTGAATGACAGCTTATCCTCTTGGCTGTTCTTTTTTACCTTGCCGCAGCTGTTCAGTTCTATGTTATTAGATGTTATGTTAAACTTCTTTTAAAACTGTTAGTTTCTTACTCAAAACTATGGTATTTACTTTTATATTTTCTGTGGGCTGTTTTCCTCATATGAGGAGGCCCTCCGATACAGTATTCCCAAAAAACAGTTTTCCTTTTCTTTTTCTGTTACTCAACTGACCTCGAGATCGGGATAGTGTCTACTGCTGGTCTCTACAGGTTTACTGTTATGTTGCTATTTCTGAAAATTTATCTCTTCAGATGCTGATGGTACCTTTCCTACTCTTTTTTTATCTCTGTTTTGGTGATATGCCGGGAGATACGAAAGAATGGAAGTGCCTCTTTTTTTTATGAACAGTTATTTTTTATTTGGCAGCCTTTGGTGTACCTGTGCGTACCCAAGAATGTCGAGACTGCTCTTCTCCCTCTCTAGAAGGAGATCAGGAGTTGAAACAAAATGCTATGCATATGTTTTGTGACTCTCTATTATTAATAGAAAGTTCGAATTTTTTTCTGTGGAAAAAAAAGATAAGGAAGAATTCCTAAAAATGTATCATAATTCGAAGTAATCATAGGGTGAAAACATACCTTAATTCTGGCCCAACAACATCCAGCATCATCCACAGCTTTCAAACGTGATTCTTCACTAAGCCAAATATTGTACAATTTGTTATCCTCATGTATTCTAAAGAATTCACTATGTGACTATTGATTTTTCACAAGTAGCTAAAGATAGCATTCTTTGCCTATCAGCTATCTTTAGAAATCTCACTTCCTTTATTATCCTAAATAAACCTATTTCACTATATTTCATCTTTGCCTTCTGTAATATTCCTAAATTAGCATTCAACTAATTGGAATATTAATTTTTCTCTTGACATATATTTAGATGAATAAATGGGTAGGGAGGCACATAAATCTCTTTAGTAGGCATAAAATCCCTCTTAATGTGAAAAGGGATCATATTCATAGTTGGATAAAGCACCCTCATGTGTGAACAGGGGCTAATGCATGTAGATGAGGTCAAGTTTAACCAAGTCAATAGAGCTAGAATGGACGGAGTGAATCATCAATAGAGACAGCCCAGTATGAATGTAGATTAGTTTAGATAGTCATATAAAATTTGGATTGAATACCCTTAGGTGTGAAAAGGGGTTGGACCAGGTTAGAGAGGTCAAGTTTGACTACATCAAACAACGTTGTTATGGATGAGCGACATTAATGATGGGACAACGCAGTTTTGGAGGGAGATTGATTGTGTGATGGTGAAAACCCTAATGAGTGGGAACCTAGGTGAGAATTCTCACATTGTTTATAAGAATGAGGATGGCATTCATATGGGGTTAGATTATGATTATGATTTTGATATGTCTGTTTATACTTTTTCTCTCTTCAAGTGTTTAGCTAAGATTACTGGTGCTATTTGGCACAGGGTGTTACTGGTCGGGAATACCATCTCTTCCCATTGAGTAGCTCCTGGGAGAATGCTAATCTATCATTCCACACATTGGGCATTCTGGCCAAGATTCAGTATTCAACTACAACACATTTTCTACAAAATATTGTGTTTTTTTGCAGTGTGTTGTAGTGGAGGGTTATCAAACCCACTTTTTGAGTTGGTTTTTCATAGGAGGAAGGATTCCTTCTCTTGGGAGACCAAAAAGGATGGATTCTGAGCATATTTCAGATATTTGGAACTAGGCCAACCTCTTTCCATAATTTACAGCACAGTTTGAGTCTGGAATTGCGCTATTTTGGAGGGCAGCTTCAGGAGAGGATCTATTGGCTCTTTTAGAGTCTTTTCCTGTGGTTGAAGGGTTCAACCTTTCATTGGAGGAGACCTTTGAGGAGATCTACATCAGATCTACATTATTTTAGCCTTCTATTTCATGAGCTTCGATTTGTAGTGACTCTTTAGTCCTATGATTGTAGATCACCATTTGTGTTTGGGTGTATTTCTGGAAACCCTTCCCAGGTTCTTTTGGAAAGGTTTCTAGGAGGCTAGATCTTCACTCCTAGAATTATTTGAGCTATATAACAGGATATCTATATTGATCTATCATTTTTGTAGTAGTCATGCCCAAAAACTACATTTTCATGGCTCATGGCACTTGTATGCCATTATTTTTTCATGTATTGACATATTTTCTTAGAGGTGGCTTGTTTTGTGTTGCTTGAGTGACTGGATCCTCAAGATCTTGTGCCTATTATTTGTTGATATGTTTAATAGAATGGATGTACATTTGTCTCATATCATGATGTGTTGATTTATTCATTTTTCTTTCCATTATTGTGTTCATATATTTCTAATTTCCCATTTGGAAATATTATAGTGGTATCAGAGCTCTAATCTTGGCTCAGCATGTGTACTTCAACCATTATTTCATATAAGGAGTCTTCTCATGGGAAGGAGAGGATATGTAAAAGAGATCAAGGAAAATCCTTATTTTCTGGAGGGAAGGAGTTCTCAAAAGTTATTCTTCAAATTCTACAGTGGTATCATAGCATAATCTTGGCTTAGCCTGTGAGTTTCAACCAAAATGCTATAAGTAGAAGAAGAAAATAAGAAGAGATCTAAAATGATGGAAGGAGTGATATTTGTCTCATCACTTTTTATATATATGAAGAACCTCTCAAAGGAGGTTAAGCAAATGAAAGAGAAGAAATACAATGATACCTCTAGAGGGTTTCAAGAAGAGGAAGGCCCATGTACTTCCTATCATCAAAAGAGAAAAATGGTGTTGCATAGAACTCCAAAGAAATACACTATGCCCTTCTCTTTTGAGGAAGGAGACAAGAGGCATGGAGATGGAGGGCACTTCGAACATGAGATCCTAAGTGGATACCTTGCAGAATATAAGTCTCAACCTAGAGCTTTCAAGGATACTCTAACTCTTCCATAGTTCATTCAACTTGAAGAAGAAAGGAGACCTTGAAGCAATAGGAAAATAAAGGGTAATAGATTTCTATCGTCTACCTTCGACGGGTCATCCGCATGTACAGAAAACGATTGGCGAATGAGAAGCTGTTGAGATTGCAATGCTGCACCTTGATGGTGAAGCAAACATTTGGTGGTTCAACCATTCGAGTCATACAAGAGTGATTTCATTTGCAGATTTTACTCAATGATTGATAAAGAAATTTGACAAGAATAAATCAGAGGAGAAGAAGCCTTCACCACCACTTGAGGAGACTTGTACCAGAACTGATACAACTATGGAAGAGTAGCCATCATCATCGACAGTTGGGGAAATCATCACACTAGAGGAAGGAACCCTTGTAGAAGTACAAGATGTTCCAAAGCTTTACCAAGGTATGCATATGTTTCCTTTTTCTATTATTTCAGCATATCTTATGGAGGGTTGTGGGAATATGTCCTTGCATGATCGAGGGTCAAAGAATATTTTTGACTTGGAACAATAGAATTTCACTATGCCATACAGCCTTGAGTTGTTAAAAGAGGGGATAAAAAATAATCCTTATTATTCATCACTGAGATGCACAAAACTCCTGGGGTTGGGGTGTGGGTTTCTGGAGGATAGGATGAGCATTGTCCTAAACAATCCAATGCAGAACTCTATGTTCCGCATTGAGCATGAGCATGAGACAGAAAAAATACCATTATGGAGATCAGCAACGCTGTCATTGAGCAGCAGTGATGAGTTTGGGACCCAGATATTATTAGAGCATTCTGATGACCATTACACTTGTGTGACATTGGATGAGCAGATGATTGATGATAGCCATCTTATCTTTCAGCATTGTGATGGGTCTTTCTAGATGATCATTGTACAACTCTATGAGGAGATTTTTCCTTTAGCATACTTGGATCCTTATGGATTCAATATGGTCATTGATGAGTGGCCTTCACTTGGGGGTATCCAAGAGATTATATTTCAACATACCATGAAATGCAAATGTATAAATTTGATGTGGGAGGATGGTATTCTCCATTGGAGGAGTACCAAGATGGAGAATAGTAGAGGACACCCACATTTGGATGAATGGGTGTGGATGGTGATCAAGAGGTTGGTAAGTCACCTACATATCTATGATACAGGGCAGAAGGAGGCATGGCTGCGTTGGCTACTCTTTAAATAGTTTGTCCATCATATGACATATCCTTCTTCTAAGGGTATGATGGTGGATGTAGCATGGCATGGCACTTTCATCATATGGCAGTAAGGAGTTTGGGTGAATTGTGTTGATATGGAATTCTTCATGTGAATCATCATAATTTCACCTCATGATTTGTATGATGGAGCTGTGAAGGGGCAGAAAGAGCTATTGTTGCTTTGGATACTCTTGGGAGAGTATGGGCAGAATTTTTCCCATACTTGGCATGATATTCCAAGAGAAAGGGATGGCACAATCAAAGTGAAAAGAGGTTACCCTTCAACATTGGAAGATAAGGAGGTACTTCCACATGGGAAGGAGACTCCCACACATAGCATCATGATGGTGGATGAATTTGGCATATAGCATGTCAAAGAAGGGATTCATGGAGTGACAAGAGCCTTATCATTAGGGATAACAACGTTGTCACTTGGGAGTATGTTTCTATTGATGGAGTGTTCCAAGGGATTATGCATCCTTTCATTTTTCAGATCTTTATGACGAGATTATCTTGGGAGGGTTCATTTATGGACCTCACTTTCAGCCTACTCACTATGCATGGTAAGAAATGTATTTCTATACTTATTGATAATTTCATAAAGAATTTTCATCTTCTCACCATCTATGTATAGTATATTGCTCCACAAGAGGGCAAGATTATCTTTGGGTTCCATGGTCATTCTAGGAACAACATTTGTGATGGAGATAACTTTCCTTTGCATGACCTTGGGAAAGTATGGTGTTATTATTATTATTATTAGCTAATATATAATGTCATTTAATACCTCATAGTAGATGAGCCAACTTGCACAGCTAGCAACTTGTTAGGGGACCACTTGCCAAATGATGTTCTAAAACAACAATTGGTAAAAATGCACTATATCAACTTGAGAAACCATTGGTATCATCCAAACTTGCACATAACCTTCAGCACTTTTCTGATTTGGATACCATATGGTGAAGATGTACCATTCACTTTGTATGGGATGGTTTGGGCCAGCATGATTTTGTTGAACCTTTAGTTAAACTGATAGGGGGGGGGTGAATCAGTTTAACACCTTCCTGATCTTTTAAAACTTTTCATTAAACTTATTTACACCTTCATTTCATATCCAATTTAATGTGTGAGTAATCTTAGAATGTAAGCAGAAGGTATTAGTATAATATAACAGTAGACTTAATATGAGAGAAACAGGTATTAAGCAGATGATACATATCAGATCAATACATAAATATCATACACAGAGACACCAGATATAAGTGGAAACCCATAAAGGGATAAAACCACATCTTATTATTGTTGTGATGCAAAGGCAAGCTCCAACTCCCTCTCACCACTGTTTTTCTGCAGGCACCAACCTACAGGAGACTCCAACCTCAATTCTGCAAGCTACAACTTGAAAGGAAGCACCAACTCCCTTCAATTTTCTACAGGCACCAACCTACAGGAGGCTTCAACCTCAGTCAGCTACAACTGATAGCTATCAAGCTGCAACTTGATAGGGAAGCTCCAAATTCCTCAATTTATCAAACTGAATGTTTACTGATTTACTTCAGATATCAGCTCTGTTCTGTAGCTTATTTTCTGCTCTTCTTCTCTTAATCTTCTCTGCCTTATTCTTCTATATTCTGCATTCTCTATATTTTCTCTCTCTCTCTCTCACCTCTTTTTTTTTTCATATCAATGTGATATTCTATATATAGGTTTCATCACATGACTCTTTACATTCCTCAGATAATTTGAAGTGAATAGTCCTGACCTTTTGACTTCTGTCTTCTCATTCCTTTATCCAACTCAATTATAATAATAATATGTACAAATTTCCATGCTACAGTGGGATTTTGTATTTTCCTTAGGATACTTGCCTTTGCATCACAAACAACAAAAAATTAAACTACATCATTTACATTCACATTTTTAATAAAATATTTCAATATCACTCAGCTCCTTTTCTGGATTTTGGCTTTACTGGATTTTTCTTTTCCTGCTGCTGTTAAGAACCTCTTCTGCATGCTCTTTGTTCACTTTCATCTGCATATTCCCTATTTTCTGTGCTTATTCCTGTTCTCGGGCTGCCTGTATACATTCTTTGTTCATATATGAGTTAAACATAATGGTTTAAAACTCACATTACATTTTCAGTTCATCCGACCTTATTCTCTTTTTCATTTTTCAATATTTCACTTAACTGTGTGTAAATGCATCCCAAAATTTCATTGCCCAATAATTTTCCCAATCCGGGCAATCTCCCACTTCTCTTTAATTCCACGCTGGCAAATTCAATTAAATAAACAAGTCTGGTTTATCTAAATTCAAAGGATTTAGATATTAATTCCATACTCCTGTATAATTATAACCCGACAATCTCTTATATGTACATATGCGCTAACTTCGCATTACAACCCTCATACGCAACATAGTAGTTGACTATTGAACCATATAATTTAACCCTCTGTAAACACATGTTGTAAACCCAAATAATAAGGCTTCCACGCTATGCGTATTAAACCTTCGGTCTTTTAACTACGCATATAAATCTTAATTCATATGGTACCCACTTGGAAAATTTAAACATTATATGAAGTATTTTCGTATATATTCCCTCGGACCTCATAAAGCGTCGAATAACATTAATAAACCAAATTCATATATATATGACTCCGCCGGGGCCCGCAATTCAATCAAAGGAATGCATCCGTACCTGGCTTAACTTCTGCACACCTTAGTTAAACTTCGAGCAAGTTCTACGAACGATCGTCGTCGGATATCGAGCCTCCAGATTAACGGTGTGTATCGATTTCGCTCGATGTCTTCAGTCGATGTATAACGCGCGAAGGCGCACTTTAAAGGGTGGTTTTGAAACGGGTCAGTTGCCACGTGTCGATTCCTGTATGGAATCGCTCCAATTCAGAAAATACCACCTGCTCCAGAAAAGTGGTGTGAAATGGTAGGGTGGTTTTCGGCAATTCTCGTTCACTGTTCATCTGGTCGTGGTTCCGTTCCCTACTCCAAGTTCCGGTCCACCACTTTTACTCCAGGTTCCGGTCTTTTATAAGTGGCCCTATGATATGTATAACACATAGCTCCATTACCACTGCACATCTAATTCTGGTTCCACCTCTATTTAGTTTAACATCGTCATGTTTTTGCTCCGTTAGTGTTATGGATAACTTCACTGTATTATCACCACCATCAACACAGTTCACAGAATTTGTTTATATATATATAAATAACGCCCGGCTTGGAATCTTATAACGGCTCTGCCCTGGCACTGCCTTTGCTACTTCTGTCATTCTGCCTCTGCCTCTACCTCTGATAACGGTTCTGTCTCTTTTATTTCATCTGCTCCTTGACTGATGCTACTCCTTAATTCTCCTTTTGCTGCCTTTAGTTCTTTAAATGAACCTGTCTCTACTGCTCGACCCTCTCTACATCTTACTGTTTTGCTGTTTTCTTTGCCTTGTTGCTGCCTCAGGTGTTCCTCCTTTGCCATCTCTTTTGCCATCAATGAAAACATTTCCAACAGTCTCCCCCTTTGGCATTGATGGAAAAACCTCTCCTTTTTCTTTTCCTCCCCCTTTGACATCAATGGCAAAGGGTTGCTTTTTTTATTTCCTTTCTCTGAGTTATGTTTAGGCCCTCTTCTGCTGACCTTGTACCATGTTGCTCCATAGTGATGTATAAGACTTGTTGAGAGAACACTTTGAGGATTATCGAATTTGAATATACATTGTAAATTGATACAGTTCTTTCACTTGTATAGAGCTAAAAGTGAGAATAATGATACTTTATAGAATACATTGTATCAGCTTTATCTAGTCAAAGATGTATGATTGAATTCAGCAACTAAAATGCTGAGAGGCTTCAAATGATAATCACTACTCGTCTTTTATGTTTTAGATTCTTAATATAGTGTTTAAGAACACAATACTGATCCTTTTGCTCTGTAATTGACCTTTTGATGCTTGAATAATGCAGACAACTCTAGGATAATAGCTTGGTGTTATTTTGCCTTAATCCTTTGATCCTGAGGACCTGATTCATGCTTTCCTTGCTGGATGTTCTCCCCCTGGAATGATATTTTCGTTTTTGTTCTCCCCCTGAAATTGTGCTTTCTCTTTATATCAGAGAGTAGCATCTGCAGATACTACCCCTAGTTTATCTCTCAAATATTGAAATGGTTCTCTAGCAAGAGGTTTGGTAAATATATCAGCTGTCTGTTCTTTCGTTGGTACATATTCCAGTTTTACTATCTTCTGAGCCACTTGTTCTCGGAGGAAATGATACTTGATTGGAATATGTTTAGTTTTTGAGTGAAGTACAGGATTTTTTGATATACTTATAGCACTTGTATTATCACATTTGATTGAGATAGGTTCATCAATGCTTACCTTCATGTCTTGAAGAGTTTTCTTCATCCACATGACTTGTGTACAACATGCTGCTACTGCTATATATTCTTCTTCAGCTATAGACAGAGAGATGGATGTTTGTTTCTTGCTTAACCATGCCACCAGACTTTCTCCTAGATAGAAAGCACCTACACTTGTACTTTTCCTGTCATCAACACAACTGGCCCAATCTGCATCTGTGTATGCTGTTAAAGTGAAGCTTTTTCCTTTAGGATACCAAAGTACATACTGTGCTGTTCCTTGTAGATATCTGAGTATTCTTTTTACTGCCAGAAGATGGTTTTGTTTAGGTGCTGCTTGATATCTTGCCACTAGTCCTACTGCTAGCATGATGTCTGGTCTTGATGCTGTCAGATACAACAGGCTTCCTATCATGGATCTATAGAGTTTTTGATCTACATCTGCAGTCCCATCATTAGCACACAGCTTGCATCCCGTGATCATGGGTGTTGTCACAGGTTTGCAGTTTTCCATTTTGAATTTTTTCAGCATTTCTTTTAAGTATTTTTCTTGAGAGATGAAGGTGCCTGTGTTCTTTTGTTGAATTTGCAGTCCTAAGTAGAAACTGAGCTCTCCAATAATAGACATTTCAAACTCTGTTTTCATCTCATTAGAAAACCCTTTTGCTAGTTCATCTTTGTTTCTTCCAAACATAATGTCATCAACATACACTACAACAATCAGGAGTTCATTTTCATGGGCTTTTATGTATAGATTGCTATCTACTCCACCTCTCTTAAAACCCTATTTTTGCAAATATTTATCCAGTCTTGAGTACCAAGCACGAGGAGCCTGTTTCAGTCCATATAGGGCCTTCTTCAGTCTGCATACATAGTCTTCTTTGTATGTCAATGAGAAGCCTTCTGGTTGTTCCATGTACACTTATTCTTCTAGATCTGCATTAAGAAAAGCAGACTTTACATCCATTTGATATACCTTGAAGTCTTGGTAGCATGCAAATGCCAGGAACATTTTGATAGCTTCCATTCTGGCTACAGGGGCAAATGTTTCTTCATAATCAATTCCTTCAATTTGTGAGTATCCTTTGCAGACCAACCTAGCTTTATTCCTGATTACTTGTCCTTGCTCATTCATTTTGTTTTTGAATACCCATTTTGAACCAATGATATTCTTCTCAATTGGTCTAGGAACTAGTTCCCAGGTATTGTTCTTCTCAATTTGGTCCAATTCTTCATTCATTGCTTTTACCCAATATTTGTCTTTGCTAGCTTCTTCAAACTTCTTTGGCTCTATTTGTGATAACATGGCTATGTATACTTCTTCTATCTGTTCAGTTAGCTGCTTTCTTGTTTGCACTCCTACACTCTTGTCTCCTATGATTTGATCTTCTGGATTGTTATTTTGAGTGTATCTCGAGGGGGTTTTCGGGTTCAGTCTAGTATCTTCTGATGTCTTTCTTGTTTCATCATCATCTTGGTCCTCTTCTTCATGATTTTCTGAATAGCTGCTGCAGTCTATATCTCTTGTCTTGTTTGGGAGTTCTTCATCAAATCTTACATCAATACTTTCTACAATTTTTCGAAGAGTCTTGTTGTAGCATCTGTATCCTTTACTCTTGGATGCATATCCTAAGAGTATTCCTTCATCTACTCTTGCATCAAACTTCCCCAAATTTTCATCATTATTCTTTATGTAGCACTTGCTGCCAAAGACTCTAAAGTGCTTGATTGATGCAGGTTTACCATGCCATAGCTCATAAGGTGTCTTGTCACTGTTAGGTCTTAAATGAGATTTGTTTAGAATATGTACTGCTGTGTGTACAGCTTCTGCCCAAAAGGTTTGAGTAATGTTACTCTCTTGCATCATAGCTCTGGCCATTTGTTGTACAGACCTGTTTTGTCTCTCTGCTACTCCATTCTGCTGAGGTGTCCCTGCAATGGTAAATTGTTGTTTTATTCCATGTTCATTACATAGGTCTGCAAAGTCATAATCTGTGAATTCTCCTCCTCTATCTGATCTGATACATTTTAGCTTGCATCCAGTTTGATTTTCTGCTAATGCTTTGAATATCTTAAATTTTTCCAGTGCTTCTGATTTGTTCTTGAGAAAAGAAACCCATGTCATTCTGGAGAAATCATCTATTATCAGCATGAAATAGGATTCTCCACTTGGTGTCTTAGTTCTAGCAGGTCCACACAGGTCCATGTGCATAAGATGGAGTGGTCTTCTTGTTGATAACTCATCTTTAGATTTAAAGGATGTGTGAGTCTATTTCCCCAATTGACAAGATTTGCATATGGTATTTGAAGGTCTTTTTATTTCTGGCATATCTCTGACAGCTTTCTTCTTGCTCAGTCTAATGATATGGTCGAAACTGAGATGTCCCAATCTCCTATGCCATAACCATGACTCCTCAAGTTTGCTAAGGTGGCAGGCTTCATCTTCCTCTTTCACTATGTACACATTACTCTCTGTTCGAATACCTTTGAGCAGAGTCTTTCCTGTTGTGCTTGACCTGACTACACAATCTTGTGCTCTAAAAAGAACTTCACACCCTTTGTCACACATCTGACTCACACTCAGTAAATTTGCTTTCAGTCCATCCACAAATAGTACATCTTGGACCTTTCCTCTGCCATTGTCTATGCTGACTGAGCCTTTTCCCTTGATCTTTCCTGATTTATCATTGCCAAAAGTAACATTTCTAGATTTCTTTTCATCAAGAGTTATAAACTTGCTTCTATCTCCAGTAATGTGTTTAGAGCAGCCACTGTCCAAATACCACTGGCTTTTCAGGTCTTGAGCAGTTAGAACTAGGTCACACGTATTCTCCTTCTTTTTCCATTGGAGGCATCCTTTTGTTTTATATCTTTTGTGAGATGATGAATCACTCTCTTTCAAAGGACATTTGAAAGGCATATGTCCAACTTGATTGCATATAAAGCATTTGATCATAGTTTTTGCAGAATTGTGAGTATGAACAAAATTTCTTTGATTCATAAATCTCCTTGAAGTGTTGAAAATCAATCTTTGTCCATACTTTCTACATTCAATGATTTTATGGCCAAATTCTTTACAATAAAAACAGTAACCATAGAAGCAACTTGCATACCTGATGTGAGGTTGTTTTCTCCAGTTGTTTATTTGAGACAGTCTCTTTGCTGTTTGCATCTTTAGTTGGTTTGAATTACTCCTCCTTTCATGATAGTAGGTAGTAATGTGTCCCAGCTTGTGGCAGACATAGCAGGTGGCATTCTTCATAGGAGGGAAGGATCTCCTTTGACGGTTTGCAAATTTGACAAACTCAGGATTATATGAACCTTTTTCTATTGTCTGAGTATTTCTTTCATTCTTTGTTATTCGAGGATTCTTCTGGGTTCTGTCTTCCTCCTTACATGCTTCTTCTTTTGTAGGAATTATTTGAGGTGCTTCATCAGCCTTCTTTGCTTTCACAAAAATTATATTTTTGTTTTCTTTTTCTTTTCCTTTACTTGATTCTCCTTCATAGCCTATCCCAGTTTTTATTAGAGGAGATCTTTGAGCATCCAAGATTTCATTCAACTTACCAGAGCTTGTCATTTGAGAAGGCTATATAGACACTTTCTGTTGGGCACTTTCTAATTTCTTCCTCAGACATACAATTTCTTCTTCCAGCTTCTCTTGTTCTCGAGTTTTATCCTTGATTTGTTGAAGTAACATATCTTCAATCTTCTTGGCTTCTTCAAGCTTTACCTTTAGCTGCATGAGGACTTCTAAATTTTGTTCTTCTTTCACATATTTGAGGAGAATCTCTTTTTTTCTTTCTGCATTTTAGTTTGAGTCTGTCAATCTCCTCCAGAGCACTTCTTAGCTCCCCCTCAAGGTTGACTTCCCCTTATTCTTCTTCATCTTCTAGTAAGAGTCCTTCAAGGTCTTATATGGCCATCAGTAGAAATTCAGAGGTTCCCTCTTCTCCGGAGGATTCATCTGAGTCTTCAGATGTACTGCTGTCTTGTTGAGCATAGAAGGATTTTCTGTTGAATTTATTTCCTTTCTGCCAGTTCTTTGATGTGTTTTTCTCTAATTCTTGAGCCCGATTCCTTACTTTCTTGTGAGGATACTTAGCAGCGTAATGTCCTACTCTTCCACAGTTAAAGCATTTGAAGGGAAGTTTACCTTTGTATCTACCTGAGCCTCTATCCAGTTTCTTGACAAATTTAGCTTCTTCTTCATCAAAGCAAGAGCATATGTCTTCTTTTTCTTCTTTCTTCTTTTCTATTTTAAAATCTGCTTCCCTCGTACTTGGATTCTTCTGTGGGAGCCTCATCTCATATGCTGTTAGATTTCCAAGTAGCTGGTTCATGGTCAAAGTCTCCCAATCAGCTGTCTCTTCTATTGCAGACACCTTGGGATTAAATCTGGATGGGAGTGATCTTAGAATATTTTGCACAACTATACTTTCTGGCATGGTTTCTCCAAGAGCTTTCATATTTTTAACAATTTCTGCAACTTTTAAGAAGAAGCTGCCAATATCTTCATCATCATTCATTTTTAAATTTTCAAACTGGGCTCTATATATTTGAAGTTTGGCAGTATTTACCTTTTTATTTCCCTCATGGATATTCTCTAGAGTGTCCCACATATCTTTGGTAGTCTTACTGTGCATTATTTTGATAAAATCAGCTTCACATAGTCCATTTAAGATTGCATTCATTGCTTTTGCATTAGCTACAAAGCTTTGTTTAGCTTCTTTCTCTAAATCAGTTGACTTCGTGACATATCCAAATTCCACAGCATCCCAAACTTCTAATCCTAAAGACATTATATATGCTTTCATTCTGATTTTCCAAAAGGCATAATTTGCACCTGAAAATAAAGGGGCTTTATTGGTTGAGCTTCCTTCTTGACTAGCCATCTTGAGAGCCTAGGATCTCCTTTTAGTTGTTAGACTGATATAAAAGGAACCCGCTCTGATACCAATTGTTGAACCTATATTTAAACTGAGAGGGGGGGGTGAATCAGTTTAACACCTTCCTGATCTTTTAAAACTTTTCATTAAACTTATTTACACCTTCATTTCATATCCAATTTAATGTGTGAGTAATCTTAGAATGTAAGCAGCAGGTATTAGTATAATATAACAATAGACTTAATATGAGAGCAGTAGGTATTAAGCAGATGATACATATCAGATCAATACATAAATATCATACACAGAGACACCAGATATAAGTGGAAACCCATAAAGGGAGAAAACCACATCTTATTATTGTTTTGATGCAAAGGCAAGCTCCAACTCCCTCTCACCACTGTTTTTCTGCATGCAGCAACCTACAGGAGGCTCCAACCTCAATTCTGCAAGCTACAACTTTCAAGGAAGCACCAACTCCCTTCAATTTTCTGCAGGCACCAACCTACAGGAGGCTTCAACCTCAGCCAGCTACAACTGATAGCTATCAAGCTGCAACTTGATAGGGAAGCTCCAAATTCCTCAATTTATCAAACTGAATGTTTGCTGATTTACTTCAGATATCAGCTCTGTTATGTAGCTTCTTTTCTGCTCTTCTTCTCTTAATCTTCTCTGCCTTATTCTTCTATATTCTGCATTCTCTATATTTGCTCTCTCTCTCTCACCTCTCTTTTTTTTCATATCAATGTGATATTCTATATATAGGGTTCATCACATGACTCTTTACATTCCTCAGAGAATTTGAAGTGAATAGTCCTGACCTTTTGACTTCTGTCTTCTCATTCCTTTATCCAACTCAATTATAATAATAATATGTACAAATTTCCATGCTACAGTGGGATTTTGTCTTTTCCTTAGGATACTTGCCTTTTCATCACAAACAACAAAAAATTAAATTACATCATTTACATTCATATTTTTAATAACATATTTCAATATCACTCAACTCTTTTTTTGGATTTTGGCTTTACTGGATTTGTCTTTTCCTGCTGCTGTTAAGAACCTGTTCTACATGTGCTTTGTTCACTTTCATCTGCATATTCCCTATTTTTTGTACCTATTCCTGTTCTCGGGCTGCCTGTCTACATTCTCTGTTCATATATGAGTTAAACATAATGGTTTAAAACTCTCATTACATTTTCAGTTCATCCGACCTTATTCTCTTTTTCATTTTTCAATATTTCACTTAACTGTGTGTAAATGCATCCCAAAATTTCATTGCCCAATAATTTTCCCAATCCGGGCAATCTCCCACTTCTCTTTAATTCCACGCTGGAAAATTCAGTTAAATAAACAAGTCTGGTTTATCTAAATTCAAAGGATTTAGATATTAATTCCATACTCCTGTATAATTATAACCCGACAATCTCTTATATGTACATACGTGCTAACTTCGCATTACAACCCTCATACACAACATAATAGTTGACTATTGAACCATATATTTTAACCCTCTGTAAACACATGTTGTAAACCCAAATAATAAGGCTTCCACGCTATGCGTGTTAAACCTTCGGTATTTTAACTACGCATATAAATCTTAATTCATATGGTACCCACTTGGAAAATTTAAACATTGTATGAAATATTTTCGTATATATTCCCTCGGACCTCATAAAGCATCGAATAACATTAATAAACCAAATTCATATATATATGACTCCGCCGGGGCCCGCAATTCAATCAAATGAACGCATCCGTACCTGGCTTAACCTCCGCACACCTTAGTTAAACTTCGAGCAAGTTCTGCGAATGATCGTCGTCGGATATCGAGCCTCCAGATCAACGGTGTGTATCGATTTCGCTTGATGTCTTCAGTCGATGTATAACGCGCAAAGGCGCACTTTAAAGGGCGGTTTTGAAATGGGTCCCTTGCCACGTGTCGATTCATGTATGGAATCCCTCCAATTCAGAAAATACCACCTGGTCCGGAAAAGCGGTGCGAAATGGCAGGGTGGTTTTCGGCAATCTGCGTTCACTGTTCATCTGGTCGTGGTTCCGTTCTCTACTTCCAAGTTCCAGTCCAACACTTTTACTCCGGGTTCTGGTCTTTTATAAGTGGCCCTACGATATGTATAACACAACTCCATTACCACTGCACATCTAATTCTGGTTCCACCTCTATTTAGTTTAACATCGTCGTGTTTTTTCTCCGTTAGTGTTATGGATAACTTCACTGTATTATCGCCACCATCAACATAGTTCAAAGACTTTGTTTATATATATATAAATAACGACCGGATTTGAATCTTATAATGGCTCTGCCTCTACTGCTTCTCTCGTTCTGCCTGTGCCTTTGCCTCTGATAACGGTTCTGTCTCTTATTAT
The DNA here is from genome assembly GCA_034641835.2 of Pinus albicaulis. Classification (NCBI taxonomy): domain Eukaryota; kingdom Viridiplantae; phylum Streptophyta; class Pinopsida; order Pinales; family Pinaceae; genus Pinus; species Pinus albicaulis. The sequence continues at coordinate 1,077,228,615 of CM076575.1, read as the reverse complement.
ATTCGCTTCCTCTGCCTCTGCATGTCTCCTTTATTTCCTTCATTTGCTTCTTTGTTGTCTTTATTGCCATGATAACAACTCTGGCTCTGTAGCTATTTGTCTTATGCTCTCTCTTTTATTTCATCTGCTCCTTGACTGATGCTACTCCTTAATTCTCCTTTTGCTGCCTCAGGTGTTCCTCCTTTGCCCATCTTTCTCAATAGCAACATTTCATGTAGATTCATGGCTACTAGAGAGGATCTTTGATGATCCGGTCTTCTTCTTCATCTTGGTAACCAACATTATTCATTGGTCAGCTTCTCCCACTTGTCATAAGTGGAGAAATAATGAGGTAAGCCATTTTGTCTTCGGTGTTCAATTATACAACCCATACATTGTAGGGCAAGAGTGGAGGATATTTTCATGAGTTACCACTTTGTGGATGACTCATTTTATGTGAATAGTAAACTTGGGGATGGGAATTCATGGAATGATATTTCTAACAACTTTAGTAACACTGAAAAAATGAAATGTGATGAAAGGTAACATTAATCGTATTAAGTCAAAGAATTAAGGAGCTAGAACATTACAAAATAAAATGTTTAAAAATCTCAAAGAGTTTGAAAATAAAATTTGAACTAGTATTAAATAATTTTTTTATCGTATATTTCGAGAAGAAGTGCCTTACGCGCCTTTTTTGCCTAATATACGCATTCACCAAGGAAGTAGCCAGAAATATCACTCTCGGGGGACCACACAAAGCAAAGGACAGAGAGTCCTCTCCTTATGAAGCTGCCTAAAGACGACCACAGTGCCTCCTTGGAGCGCTATGTGAGCACACGATGGAATATTTAGAGCACAGAAAGATGCTATCTTGGGTACACGTCCTCATGTACCAAGAGGGAAGCAGGCAAAGTCTCTATGTAAAGCCACCATGAGATGGAGAATGGGTGGTCTTATTGTGCGCAACAATTTTAATGATACCCGATGATGCTCGGCCAGGAGCTAAAGACATGAGGTCACTTCGTGGCCACCAACAAGCAAGTCTAGTGAAAGAGAACTACAAAGACAGCGCAGGATAAAAACATCATGCATAAGGACCTAGAACCATTGTCTTTGGGGCCATCGACCAAAAAGACAATATGCTCTTCTGCAAAAACAATAAGAGAACTAGAAATACCATTGCATTATTGTGTCATTGACTCATTCATGTACTTATATTATTTTGGTTTAATTTTTAGATTACATTTTCTGTACTTTTGTTCTATTTATAGTGTCATTTACTCACTTCTTTCTGTTGTAATAGTTTAAGGGTAAACCTGCAGCAAGCAATGTGATTTTGTACATCGTGCACCAAACTTTAACAAGTTAATTGACTCATAGTTTTATTACCAAGTTTGTGTGGTTTGTTGTACCTTGCTGCAAGAACCTATTGTCTATATTTATGGAGTGGATATAGTTTCACTATGATTTCTCTTGGTCCTAGATTCACACGGGTAGCCAATTGAAAGAAAGCTCCTAAATTCTGCAGAAGAGTTTTAACGTTTTTCCTCCTGGACATAGTGACATTCAATGCGGCAAGTATGCAGAAAGAACCTGTCTCGACGCACTGCCCATGTAATTTACGAGCAGAAATTTCTCCTAAATTTGTCTTCTGTAAGTGCTTAGCGACCCCCTAATGCTGCCATTATTGGTTTGTTGGTACCCTGCTGACTTGTTAAAACCCACTTTTAATTTGCTTTCGTAAACAGTATAGGGTTTACTGAGCAATTTTAAAATTCACACATAGTTTAAGTGGAAAAATAACTTGCCATTCCAATTATTTTAATTTAGTGCTACACCTAGAATAACTAGTCAGCAGTTGTTACAAACCACCATGCTAGCTAGTGTTTTATTTCTGGGTAAATTTTTTAAGTTTAGTTCCAATTTTTTTAAATTACGGGACGGGTTCAATTGTTTAATGAAACAGAAAGTATTATCTGCTACCTTTCTCCAGGTGGGTAAACATATGGATGTCACATAATACATTCACCATCTCCCTATAGTTAGTCACATAGATTAACACAGGAAAATTGAAAAAACAAACATCACATGTTTTCCATTTGGCAGGAACAATACAACATAGTTTAAATGAGGAGTTTTATACAGATGTTGGTAACTATTACCATTTCAAAGTATGTGTTTTCCTTTGTGCTCATACACACTCACTTACTAAAGCGAAGCAAGAAAATTTTAAATCTAGCAACTAAACTCACTAAATTCTCCCCATAGGAGCCCAAAAGAATTTATATCTTAAGTTGGGATCAAGGGGAGTAGGCACCGTCCGACCAGCCTTGATCATGCTTATGTCAAAACATAGAGTTGTTGTGTTGAGAACTTCAAATCTGTCATCCCATGAAAAAAGAAAACAAAACGACGAGCCTATTTTAGAGGGTTGAGTTTGAGCAGAATCGTCGGTATCGGTTAAAGGCTACTTGTTGGTGATACTTGGTATAATATCTGACTATGAAAACCCCAATATAGAAACGCTCATGTGGGACGGTTGTTCTTGGTGACGAAAAACAAGGGCAACACACAGGTGACGATCAAAGGGTAAGTAGCGGTCACTCTGCCTGCCTTGGTGGATTCTCTTCGGTTGACTGAGGGCGTGCTTCTAGCTCTTGTGGGATGTTGTTTGGCACTGCTGCCAAGAAATATTCTCAAGGCCCAATTACTTTGGAGTTTGTGAGGACATATGGGTCTTCTGGGATTTTGGTGTCATCGCAAGCAGAATAAAAACCACTTTTTGTTAGCAAGTCACATACATTGGTTTGAAAATACTTTGCTTCTATGTTTGTATGTGACAAGAGACTGTGATTATAATTTATCCTCTCAAATTTTCCAAAACCAAACACAGGTAACATCTGACGAGGTCCCGATGAAACCTCCTTGATCCCGGTGCCTTTGGACCCTCCCCCATTCTTGAGAGGGTTCCCGGTCTGCCATTCGGGTGTCAAAAGAGTGAATCTGCCCTCGTATAAATTCTTCCTTTATCATAGCTGACCATAGTTGGGAACCCTAATCGGTCTGTTGTGTGGATTAATACGCTCTTTGAACTAGTGAAGTCTCCCTATTCTAAAAGTGTCTGGCAACAACGATAGTATACTAATATTTCTCTAACATGTCAAGGTTACAAAAGGATCTATAAGTGTAAAGACACACGTTTGTCCAAAGCTTGTTTGAAGTAAATTATTTATCTGCGTGAGTTTTCTGCGCTGACATATGAATTAAAAAACGAAAAAAATATTCCTGTGCTTGTGTGAAATCATCATAAACCATACTTATCATAGTGATACGAGGTCTGTAAATAAACCATTGAGCGCAGCCAGAAAAATGAGTATGTTTTATTAACTAGGGAAAAATCTTTAACTTTGAGCATGATATTTGTACCAGGACTTTAAAGTCCCGGCTTCAGTCTCACTTTGGTGACCGCACTCCTCCTTCTGAATAAATAGAGTATGTGATCTCTCCTCACAAATTCTTAATTAGCTGGTCTCAATCTCATGACCATAAACCCCAAATATTCTACAGCTTCAGGCCTCGCTTTGAAGCTGCAATGCCTCTTTTATAATGGACAAGAGGTTTCTGTTTAGCATGAAAGGATGATCACTCATGAAGATAAACTCCACTCACATCAAGGTCAAGCTCCATAATGTAAAGGTTAATACACCTCACAAAGCGATTTCTGCCACCACAAAAGATCCATTCTAAGCTTCGATTTACCTTTAATTGAGCTTTTGCAGTTTGTATAAATATAATCTATGAAATTCATACCTATAAAAAGTGGTGCATTGAAGAACGATAAATAAACATTGGGTATGGGACCACATGACCAAGATATGCAGAAAGTGCGTACAAAGTTTAAATTTTGAACTTTTCCCCAAGTTTTCAAAAGGAGGCTTAAACATGAGAACGATATTGAACTTGAAAAATATGGTAATAATGGCTCCATACCGCATAATATCGGGACAATTTCGATTAACAGTTGCCCCCTAAAGTGAAAAATACGGAATAGTCTTGGTATGTGTAAGTACGGAAGTGCTTTATCATTTCAAGGATCATGTGGATACCAGGGTTAACATAAAAACATTCAATGAAAAAACATAACGTATACACATCATCTTTGAAGGTAGGCATTCCCATACCAGTTAAACTAACTAAAGAAGCTGATTCCATTGTTAGTACGGAATGATTTTGAAGTGCAATACGGAATATGAACATGTACGAACACAATGTGGATAACCATCTGTTTATAAATATTCCTTTGTGTAAATGATAACAAAATTCCTCACAGCTGTGGTTGGTAGAAACTGAATCCCGAAGGTCTGCAGTATCTGTCTAAGACAATACGATTCTGTCCATACCAAATATAGATAGCAACAAAGTACGAACATAGTGAAAAAGAAACCACTTGATTACTGATCAATGATGTAAAAACATTAACAAGTGTAGGAGAAGGTAACTCGTACTCAATGGCTATTGAAATTACCCAGTCTAATCCATGAAATGTGAATAGATGGTACGAAGTCGAACATTTCAGAGATACGTGATTGAAGGTTGATGATGTAACTTTGTAGTCGGCAGGAAAAACCTGCCATTGGGGCATGCGATTTCAAAATCATGGTTGGTCTTCAGATAATGAGTTGTAAATGATGAGCGATCCGTGTAAGCAGGCCAGCAAAGAATCATAGATCAGAAGTTTTAAAAATATATTGGCAGGGCAGCTGGGGATGAGTAAATAGGTGACAGATATTTTATGGAATGAATGGTTTTAATGAACTGTCCTCTTGAACACATAACGACACTATGGATGGCTTCGCAACAAGGTGTTTAAAGCTGTTGAACGTTAAGTTTTAATAGGGTTTGATTAAGCTGGCAAGCAAAAGATTTCTTCGAGGTAGTGAAAAGTGTGGTGTTCAAGGGTGGTTGACTGAATTTAAGATAAGTAAACCACTTTAGTGCCTCTCTTTCCCCACCATTCCTTGGTGTCTTTAACTTTGACAAGCTTGGGGAGGATGGCCTTTCTTGTTTGTAAGTGTTCTGGTGATTTTGTCACCATCCCTACATATACAATAGCACATACAGAGCCCAAATGTGTAACAACACCAAACAGTATCATGTGGCTGAACACACTCAACACATTCATAAACATGAGCTTCAATTGCCAAAGACGTCTCTAACCAAAACCATAAAAACATCCCTTTTACCTTTGGCCCGTGGGTAGCAAATTCATTTTCTAACAGTGAGAAAAATCACACAAAGTGGCACGCCAGTACAATAAACCATAAATCGCAGTCATGATAATTTAAGAGTGTTTTAAATAAAATAGTGGAAAGTTCATTTAATGAATAAAGGAAAGTTTGCTATATCTTGGGTTGGGAGGTTTCGCTCGGGACTTATGGAAGGAAGTGGTTGCCACCTCTCATGAGGCTTCTTGAAAAGACAGGCCAATCACAGATTATAGGGATCACTCCTTTCCTCCCATCTATAAAGCTAGCTCATGCCATTGCCAGCTAGTCTTTGAAGTGCTGTCCTTGAATCTCCATTCATTGTTCATCTTAACGAGCCCTCATTTTTGTAAAATGCAAACTACGCGAACGGAAGGACTATATTCGAGAGACTCCAAGAAGGCTTGTCCCCGTCACAACGAGCACAGAAGGACGTGTGATGAGACATCGAAACCTCGACATCGAACATTGGTTGTGCTACTGATTTCTTATTAATGAATGACTGCGTTTATGGTTCCTTTGTTTTCTTATGATAATGATAGGTTATATCCTTGCAGGCTGATATATGGTTACGTGTTGGTTATACTTGTCGTGTTTGTTTCTTGCATGCGGTGTCATTCATGGAGATAAGTAGGGATAAGCAATCATGAGAGCTAAAGGGCAAGGCAACGCTTTCTTCTACGGATGTTAACATTGTGAGACTCAGGTGGGCCTCCACTCGTTGGTTTGTTTAATGGAAGGTGAACATGACGCAGCATTTGTTTGTTTGTAGACCGTGATGGGCTGGTAGGGATCGCCTCTTTGTCCCATGATTTACCTCTCATGAGTGACTCATCCTTGGATGAGTCCAACAAGTTTGGATTAACAGAACCCTAAGAAAATTAGATTTCGTTCTGTGAAATTAAACGGGTCCTTCCTTTTAAATTTTACATGATCGATGTCGGAAGAAACTCGGGTATTTTTAAATTTTAGGTGGGCATTGAAAACTAGTGATTTTGTCTTTTACGTAAATTTAGTCTCTAGGGCCCGAAAAGGATAAATAATACGAGAGAACTCTGTTGACGCGTAATTAGTCAACGTATACCTTTTATTAAATAATCCATTTAAATTAGTAAAAGGGTAGCTTATAGGATGATTATTTGCTTTATTGAGTTCAAATAATCAGAGTAACAAAACGTATTTTCATGTTTAGAGTACGAAAAAGGGCTTAAAGGGACTCACGATGTTTAGCTTTTTGAATTTTTAGAAAGAAATCTGAAAAAGTGATCAAAGTGTGTCTTTGTTGAAAAATGATCAATTCTCTGAAAAATGGTTTAAAAACTTGAAACATTACATACTGTTTAAGATGAGTAAAAATGTCCCAAAAATACCTTTTTAAAGTAAAAATAAATTAATTAAAATTCATCTGTTAAAAAACTTATAAAAGGACTTTTTCTTCATTTTAGTTCAAATTCGAGTGGTGACTTTTGGGTAAAAAAATTTCTGTGAAGATTATGGAAAAATCCGTCCATTAATTAAAATAGCTAGTTCAGTCACTGACACTCTTAATCTTGCATTTCACTTAGTTTAATTAAGTATTTGAAGCTTTAAATTTTTATTTTAAGGAAAAATATGGTTTGAAAGGTACGCGAAATTAACGGAGTGACATACACTGAAGCTGCAGTTAAAAATTTCTTCTAAATGCAAATTCATTAAGTTGCATATATCACAATTGCGTGCGTTCCTACGCATTGTTTCTGAGGGTAAAGTACGATCTTGCTTGTGTTTAATTTTAAAACTGTTCTCTACTTCCAAGTTTTCATTAGATTGTTCTAATACTCTTTTTATGTATTGTAGAGACAGATGGCAATTTGAAGCGTGGTGTGAGGAAGCGTAGATAATGCCATAATACTCCATTTCCTGACATTAAAACATCGGTGTACTCTGCGGTCTGGGCCATCCGAACGTGAGCACGGTAGAACTCGACATGGTAAATAGGTGGAACATGTACGGAGACTTGGGTGTTTCATTATTGGTGACCATGACCAAAAATAAATTTGGAGAAATTATTTTGTTGGTTTTGTCCAAAAGGTGAAAAACTCTCCTTGTTTGGGACTAGGCAGGGTAACCCGAATATCGCTGATGTCGGTAAGGTACATAATGATGAACGGACCCCGAGAGACAACGGATTGATATCGGCTACATCATAGTCTTGGCTAAAAAGTTGTTGTTACTATTGCGAATTTGTTGAGAGTACGACATTGCATGTTCACCAGTTCTAGGATATGACTGTGTTCTTCATGGCTGTTCCATTGGTGTGACATTGTGTTCAGCTAATGCCGAGCCAACTAACTAGAAAAAAATAGGAAGCGAATAACTTTGGATATGGATCCATCGTCATCACTTTGGCTCTAGAGATTCCTATGCTAGCTCATAGGTATCCCTTCAGTGCCAGGTCGTCTTAGAGAACCAGGATGATTGAACAGATACATATACAAGTGGCCGTCACGGAAGTGACTGAAGACGCTGAGATTCTTTCGATTTCCTTCATATTTCGTTGGTGGGTCCCCAACACACATCGTGGGGGCTTTGGGCGTAAGGATGAGTTTCCGCGGCGGTGGCGGAACTCTCCCGGCGGGGAACGGTGGGGACTCGGGTAGAAATCATTTTCTTAATTCTAATTTCTAAAAGCTTTTTAATTTTTAAATCGTCTTGAGGTAACAATTTTTTAATAAGGACGCGGGCACGACCCGGCCCATCCAAACCCTATGAAAAAAAAACAACCGATTTGCGGCATGGGCTCCATTGAACCAATCGGCCCAATCTTTCAGGCGGTTATAACATCATCTGGGCATTTCTCTGAACATTAGAACAAACATGAATGACATTCTCAGATGTGATCATGATTGGTGTTCAAGGACCTTTTGAGTTCACATGCGGGGGTGGCTCGGTGGTTTCTTATCATGATCATCGTTGATGGGATAGTCATGTGTTCATATTTTTCGGCTTTGTGTTATCATTTTACAGTGTAGTGTTTTGACCTACGATGTATATTTTAGTATTTATCTACCAGTATGTCTGTTCATGAGCTATACATATACATGTTACATTAAGTATTTGTTCTTTTGTTTTGATCACTGTAGTCTTAATTTATCACCACTAGAAGCTTGTTAAATACACTAATATGACTAAGAAAATGTCTTGGAATATGTTGATATTCAATGTGGTCAAATTCACGTTCAAGGAACGAACTCTCAGCTAATGGCTATAACTTTAGTTCTAATGCATAAACTACTGTTAAGTTAGCAATACAACAAATTCGGTCAACCTAACAATCAGCTACCAGATCCCAAATGATATGGATTGAGATATTCAATCACTTTTCCTGTTCGTGATATTATTCGTTTGTTTCATGACTTACCATGGCAAATATTATTGATGAATAAATAGCAAGGCTGCCGAAAGAAATATTGTTGTGCTAATGACTGTGACAAAGAACCAATATGATTTGAAGAAAGGCATTAAACGCTATGACAAAATAAAACTGGGATAAGCGAGAAAAGTGATAAAAACACAGCTAAGCTTCATTTTGTTAATCTAAGACCTTTTGATGCAAAAATTAACCTAGTGGTCTCGCTACCATTTTGAGCATAATATCATGGGATGCTTCATTTACGGGTTTATCTAAAGAGATACCATCAAATATATGACTCATGGGCCCCTTTTGTTGTTCAGCAACAATGAGACCATGCTACGCTGGGCACGTTCTGGCTCTAGCTTATCTTATTAGTCATACTAAATTTAGGTCTCGTAAAAAAATTTAAAGGGGTAACGCTATCATATTAGCTTTACTCTTTTGACATGAGCCTAGTTTGCCCTAATGCGAAGCGTTTTATAAATTATACATCGATTGAGCCCAAGTACAAAAAATGTTTCTCCTCTTTACAAATAATGAGCAGGAGTATCTATAGCTAATTTCGAATGGAATTTCGCATTCAATAAACGCTACGACTTCAAATTATACACGAGTTGAAAAGGTAGAAACTTGATTGATGTTGCTTTGAGGTTTTGATATGCCCAAAATGATGAAAATAACGGAATGCCAGTTCATCTTGTGAACACAATAATTCATCTAATCATGGCCTTCAAAAATTTATTTATGGCTTGACGGACCATTGGCTTACGGATGACAGATGGAACTATGGTAACGAGCCAGTTGTTTTGTCGATTCGGTCATCAACATTTTAAAAATATTCCATGATCATTAATAATGGCCAGGAACAGAACACCGTAATTATGTGATTAAATATGAAAATTTAGGTCTTCCGTCGTGGCTGTAAACGCCATATAAGCCCATAATAAAATAATCTCTTGCTAAATATTAGCGCTGCCTAAATTAATTAAGTTTGTTAACAATAAAATAAATACCCATTTACGGCGAAAGGACAGCAATTATGGGATGAAGAGCGAGTGGCGCGCGTCTTCGATTAAAAGTTAATAATGGTGGCATTCGATTGCCATAAATACAATCTTTGAATAATGACGATAACAGCGTAATATCTTTTGGTGTAGCATGCAGAACGTATAGCCCTTGTGCTCTGGAGTAGCATTCATTAAAGCCTTTTCGGCTTCTTCATGAATAAAACGGTGATAAAAAGACGAATCCGCTCATGACGATAAGGTGTCACCAATAATATTCTTGCTATTGGGATTGAAATGTATTTTCCGTCCTTTGAGATAAAGGATTTAGTGAAAGATTGGAGTTTGGAGATAAAATGAAGTATCTCATACTTGGATCAAAAGTCTTCGTAAACGATTCATCACGCAATGGGCTACTCTGCCCATAGGTTTCGATGCTCGATGGAAATCACACATTAGTTCATAAAAAACAAGTTTTATACTTGTGAATTTTCAAATTCAAGTTAATTCTGCGGATGACTATCACGTTGTGTCTTTCTAACAGGTGTTTGGTCAAAATGTACATCATAGGGTTGCAATAAATACAGCCAGTTTTGCGTAACAATGCACAATATCTAAATACGTTGAACATTGAACGGTGCCAAAGCAATTTTACTCATCGTATGTAATCTCGGTCGGATGCGATTTAGGCATAAGATAATAATCATATTCGATGTAAGTTAAATATTCTGAACTAACACCATCCCAATAATTAGGTTAAGGCGACGAGATATAAAGAAGTAATCTTTTTAGTTGTACTTCAGGAGGATAAATAGCAATTGCGTAGGTCAACGCATGTTTAGAGTCGTCAAAAAAGATCGATCGACGATCTCATCCCAAAGAAAATTGAATATTCTTGTTTATGCTTAGGGTAAAACCTTTTGTAATCTCGATGATATTTAAAAATAATCGGCATTAAAATTTTCTTTCTTTTAAACTTTGAGTTGGCGTAAAGTCGAAGGAGAGTAACTTGACAATACTTAAACCTTCCAGCGGATGGGTAGAACACACCGAATTTAGGAACCAAAAATCTATTAAGCGACTGACTCAACACAACCATACATTTTGTGTGGATTTAGCGAATTAAATGTCTGGTATCTCACTAAAGATAGCGCAATGATATTATGGTTAGCCTGCGTGATGAATAGCGGGTAAATCATCGAAGATCTGATTGCACAATATGCTTAATATTCACTAGAAATGCGCAAAAAGACATTGCTGGGTGAAAAAGATTATCTGATGATTCTTAAGTCAAAGGTAGTTGGGTAAAAAATATACCCAAGACCAAATAAAAAATTGTTTAGCTGATAAAAGGGTATGTTTGTTTAATTATGCGAAAAACTTCGTCCATAAAGAGAAAAAATTTCACTATTACTTTAATCGCCGATTATTTGATACGATATGAGAGTTGGATAATTGTCTTTAGGACAAGCTGGAATTAATATCTATAGTGATACATATAATATCGTTCCTTGTTTTTAGTCCAGGAACAATGTTAAATGCAATAAATTGAGAATTAGATAAATAAAACTTGCGTGAAGTAATTTTCAATCTCGCTTTGATAATGGCAACTTTCTAGGATACATTTAGCGTGACGTTGGCAAACTAAACTTGTATAAAGGTAAGTCTTGATTTCATGTCGACAATTAGCGGATGTAATTCACAACGTTTCTGTAGGACCAAGGACAAACACATCGGAATTCTTGAAATAGGGCTTTATAAGTTTGAATTTCTTCTTTAGTCTGACCTATATAGATGTTTCAATTATTCCAGGTTTCCTTTGAAATATCGGTGGAGATGAATTAGAAATATTTTTAGGTAACTAAAATCAAGATTTTTCAATGGTTCTGCGGTTCGTAGCGATAGTAAATATTGAAGGCAGAAAATCATCTTAAAATGATCTAGTTAGAACAAATGAATATCGATGATGTAGATATTCCCATGTTGCGTCATCAACGGATAATAATTCAAAAATACACTATTAAGATAATGATTCCATCTTTGACGTGGGCGGGCCTGAATATAGAAAGTGATTCCTCGTGGATCCCATTCCTGGATCGTCTGGGGTTGAAAAGGATGGAGAAATTACTGTCGCTGTTGAAAAGTTCAAATGGACTCAAGGCATCATACCATCAATTGAATCACTTTCCGGACCGGAAGAGTACGATCGAGATCATCAAACATAACAGTGCAGAAAAATCGCGAATAGTTGCAGCGAGCGTCGTTGGGGCGAAGAATAAGTTCTAACAGGCAAGTCTTTAATCAAACCTGCTCAACATCCTTATAAAGGAATGGTCATTTACCAACATGCGGTTTTACTGTGGTACAAGGTGAAAGAAAATAAGTTAAGCTGATCTATTATGTGATCGACTTCCTTGATGTGGAAATTTTATGGTCCAGGAAAGCGAAGAGACAACATCGATCATAGCATAAGACCATTCGACCCCGGAGAACAAGGTTGTAATCGAAGGCATCAACCACTTCCATCTGAATTTACGATTTTACCTTCGACACAACAGGTAAGTCTACAAAATACCAAAAGGGTGGAAACATAAACCATCAAAAAGCTGTGAAGATAAGTGGGAAGTTGGTTTAGTGTGGAAAACGAAGTTTCAACATTGAATGGAAAAGCACCAATACTGGGTTAAACTCCCTCATCGATCACGGTCCGGAAGTAGATCGATGTTTTGACGAACACTAGTATCTGAAAAGCCATACGGTAGAGTGAAGCGAGGTGTACTATTTTCTGAATCGAAGAATTGTACGGTTATAATCACAGATATCAGCAACTCTATGAACAAAAAGCAATTCACGACGTGGGCATGGTTGTAACACTTCAAAGTACGAACGCCATTTGAAGAGAAACGCTAAGTCTTCAACAGTATTGTGGTCTGAGCGACTCTTGCGTGTGGTTGGTGATTCGAAACACAGCGGCGGTTTTATTATTAAGTGGATTTGGTTTCTCGATGTGATGGGACCGAAACGAGAGGGTGTAGTTGATGTGCATTAGAATGATACCTTCTGTCATCAACGGTTCTTAGTACCATAATCTTTCGTCGCGTCGCAATCCTTACGCCAGACATCATCAAATTGGCTCTTCGACGATCGGTAGAACCAACCATCTTACTGTCTTGAAGTTTGAAGGTCCTTCAAGGCGAGTTTGTGAACCGCCAGCGAATTTTCCTTTCGACGATGTAGGCATTTCCTTGTCATGGTCTTTGCTTGTCACCAGATATGGCAAAGTTAAATGGTTTCGTTTTTACGTCATTGGATTCATTTTTATCAATTTTCTTTAAATTCTTCTTTTGTTTTTATTCTTCGCTATTTTATTGGGTTTGATTTAAATGTAAGTCTCTGACATAAAATATAAGCAGAAACTTGGAAATATTCTCCTTTAAGAATAAAGGTAAAGTTATAATTGAAAGAACAACGAACATTCTTCTTCTTTGGTATTGGTACAACACCAATGTTACTAAATGGCATGGAGGACCACAGAAGGAGAAACATCTATTGACCTTGTTGGGAAGGTAGGATTTTAGTAACAAGGTCTTTGTTCAAGTATAGCAAGGTCAATCTAAAACATTAATTGTCTTGGTGTAACAATATGCTTTACATCTTTAGTAATCTTGAGTAACAACAGATTTAACAAACCATTAACCAAAAATTTTCTCCAGAATGTTTTCCATAAACGTCTCTCGTCTACATTCATGAATATGATCATAAATATGTGAACGTAGGTATTTGATGAAGTTAATAACTTTCATTACCATTGCATCTTATTTGAAGCTGACCAAATTAAAGCGATTGCTAATGACCCGAAGTTGTAAACAAGCCTCACTGGCAACTCAATATGCCATTTGTTTGTAAGACGATAAAGTTCTTTGGAAAAGGCAATAGCGAATAGAATCATCAATGATTGAATTAGGCGGCACACAAAGGTATTAAGTCATGATGATTTGATGAATCTGTCATAACTTACAACCAATTTGGTATATCACTACGACAACTTATAAGCATTATGACGATCTTGATAATAGAAAATTGGATCATTTTATGGTAGCGACCGTCGAGTAAATCCAAAATTCGATAGTAATGGCCAGCAGTTAATTAAAAAACAAATGGCAAAGTTCGGTGGATACCCAGGGATAGCGCGAGAATGGTTAACATTAAAATTGTAAACCTCCTGGAAAACGAGTTAATAAATATTGTTGGGGTTAAAGTTTTGTTGATAAATATGTGGTGGTTAATCTGATAGTTGGTTATTATAAAGGCGTTTGTTTATCCCTGGTCTGATTAATCGTAATTACGGTTGTTGCAACAACCATACTTGTCTGCTTATCCACTTAAACATATAAGCGATCTGGTGAAATGCAGATAACGAAGTTTTCACGGATGGGGATAGATGAACATAAATTCTGAATACTCTGACAGTGTTCTTGATTGAATAAACGTATGTTGATTACTGCAATGATTTAATGATCTACGATGAACTAGAGACGATTTATGAGACGGTCTGGGGAATTTGAATAATGGTGGGCAAGTTGTTGAAGTTGAGCCATTAATTAAAGTTGTCGAAGGTGCTTAAAACAGCTGCACATTGCGGATACATCATTGTTAATGTTAGAACGGATCCCCCCGCGTACATTCGGGATATTGTCCGCGGAGAAGGAGTTGTGTGAGACCTGCTGGTTAGGCATAGAGTTGATAAATAAATGGTATTTCGACTCCTTGAATAGATGGGCAAACAGTGTAGAAACAACGAATTAGTCTTGACAGTTGATAACCACAATGGCGATACTAACATTGGGGTTGATAAGGACCCTAAGGCATGTTAATTTGAGAGTTGACAGCAGGCATATCTTTGTCTTGATTGATACCCTTGGGTATGCTGTTGTGTTAAGTTGTCCCCCAAAAATAATGATTCTGATTTGTCTGAAGGCATTACGCGTAGGGTTTTTCCTCGATAACTGCGCTACAAGTTGCCAGGCGGTAGCGGCTACGAAGAGTTGCCCCCAGGCGACAATGACTACGAGTTTCCCCAGTGTGTGGTTCTGTATTTGGCTTCAGTGATGTTGTTGCCTTGAGTTCGAGGATCAGAACGATACCCGGACATCATATAGTTGCCCATGCGTTCAGCGTTCGATTTTAACATACCTTCTGGACAGCAGCAACGTTCAATGGTTGGTGTCACGTGCAGGCAAAGCACAATGTCCGGAGGAATAGAAAGGACCACCATGTAAAAATGATTAGGTGTACGGAAAACACGGATGACTCTCCAATATAATGGATGGCAAATAGTAACCTGCTGGTGTAGGATGAAATGGAACTCGGGGTGGAGAAAAAATGGTCAGTTCTCTAAAAAGTTTGTTAAAGATAATTTAGCTTGCCTAGTTCGAATAGGGCATGAAAATGAATTCACGCTCCTAAGATTTACTGACAGTTGAGGAGGTCGGGAAGAGATATATCTTCTAAGTATTTTCAGATTAATAAGTTCTTCAATGAAATAAAGACAGGCACCCAGAAGGTAAATGAGCAGCTAATGTTCTTCCTGGGTAGACAAGATGCTAGAAGTTGTTGAAATAAATACGAAGATGTTTCTGGCAAGAAGAGTTGAGTTTCGAGTTCGGAAGGATTTCGAGTTCGTCGACATTCAACAGGCAGAATACTGCAATGCTTCAAAAGCAAGTGAGTTCAAGGTAACAATACTGTTATTAGGTATTTGATGATGAGATGGACAACTATGGAGTTAAATTCCAATTTCTATTGATCTAATCCTACCCTGCGGATGATACCAAAAACACAGAAAGCCCTTCGTGTTCAAGGTGTGTATTCGAGTTTCATGTAGTCTATAAGGTTGTCTTGGCAATTCGCCATGATTAAATAATAACTAATCACACGCAAACAAAAATTTCAGCCATGTCTTGTCTCTAAAAAAACAAACGGTTGAATCACATACTTAAAAAAATCCAAAATTTCAAACCACACACAAACGATGCATTTGAAATACTAAAAACACTGGTTGATGAAGTCAACTTAGTGAAAATTTAACAGAGGTGGTTGGAGCGTTACTGACCTTTGTGTCGGTATACGCTGGAATTTCCTCTTCCAAAAAACCATCTGCGTGTGAAGGGCCCCAGAGGGTCAAGTGAGTCTAGTCGACGTCTGTTCCGGAGTACAGGTAGGATCTTTCCTTCACCGTCACCTTAAAATAATCTTAATATAATATGGACACTAAGATTTAGTAAATGGCCAGGGGAACGGTCTACGATACGATTTCATGGCACAGGCAGAATATGACTCAATCCTTAGGCTCCTCAACATAGTTGTCACGAGAGTTTACGGGCCATTGACCAGGCTCCTAAACAATGGTTAATAAAGAGTTCACAACTTGTAACTACAACAATCTTCATATTTGATGAAACAAAATTGATTGTTTCAAAGTTGGGAACATTACGTGATTGACTTCTTTAAGAAAGCTTTGATTATACAAATTACAATTGAATTTATCTCTCATCGGAATTTGTCTACTTGTTTGTTTTTACTGCCTTGGAGGTTATTACTCCCCTACTCCAAGATACTAGCCTAACGTATTGGTGATAAGAACCTGAAAATAAAAATATTTCTAGATGAATTTTAATTAACGTTACTTTTAAAGGCTATTTCTTAAGTCAATGGGTGTGGAAATGAAACAAATTGGTGTAAAATGACTCGATTTCAAAGACACTAAAAATGCATCTAAAAATGATGATCGAGGATTGTTTTCTTTTTCAATATTGAAATTCTAATTAAGGAAAAGGTTAGAGATGCAATTCTTTTAATAAACAATTATTGCTAAACATAAAGAACAATTGAAAGAAATTATTTTTGTCTTGCTGTAATTTATAAGCTGTCACAACATAAAAAAATCCTTTGCCAAAAGCGAAACTCTGAAAACAATTTTCCTTGAAAAATCCAGAAATTTTAAAAAGCACTCAAAACTACAAACTAATTTGAGATCTACAAGGTTTAATAGCACTCAAAGCTACAAACTTTAATAATCTAAATGAATAAAAGCTTTAAGATTTTTTGAAAGAATATTTTAGTTGTTCGACCAAAATAAAGTCTATTAATCCAAATAGCCAACGGATCAAAAACACTCAATTATGTTTTTATTAAAGTAAATTCAAACCAATAACAAAGTTTTACTGATTGCAACGAGTAACACTCTGTTCTCCAATAAAGAATGATTTCTGATAATTCGATTAAATAAAAGACGAAAAGACCAAGGTAATGCTGAGGTGTGAAAATGTCAAAATGTGAATCTACAAAGACCAAGTGAGAATACAATCCCAAAATGCAAAACTACAAAATCATCAAAACACCAACGTACGGTTATTAACGAAGAAACACGGTAGAAACATTCATCAATAAAATGACAAAAACGAAAATCAAAATCAAGATAAACTAAAGAAAGAAGTAAAAGGTACAAAACTTTGACGAAGTCCATGAGCTCCAAGATATCACAAGTGCGATCACACTGTTTACACGGAAAAGTATGAAAGTACCACTGCTTTATGAAAACAAAACAAAGTCACCCAGTCCCCGGAAAAAACTAGAGAAAAACTTAAAGTTCAAAATTTTTCAAAAACAAAGAAAACCTAAGCTACCCAGGGCAAATGTCCAATCGATCAAAAACCAGAAAAACATTTTCTCAAATCAAAAATAAAGAACCAAAAAACAACAAATTAACAATTTCACCAATTTGTTGTGTGGATTAATGCGTCTGCAGACAAGACCCATCTCCCTAGTACTAAAATTATCTGGCAACAAATAGCCAAACATACTAATGTCTCTAGCCTTGTAAAGTTTTCCAAAAGCTCTATGGGGTGTAAAGGAGCTTGCCGTTTGTCCAATGCTTGTTTGGTACGTTGTTATCCTCGCACTTAGAGGAGCTTTCTGCGTAGCGCCTGGGTCTACAAACAGAAAAAATATTACATAGCACAGCAACAAGAAAATCATCATAAACCATATGTCTTAATGATCAAGGTCTATGAAATAAACCATTGATTGAAAACTTATTGAGAAAAATAGGTATATTTGTATTAACCAAAAAGAAGAAAATCATACAACTTTGAACGTGATGTTGCCACCGAACTTTAAGGTGCAACCGGGGTCTTACTTTGATAATACGCACTCCTCCAGCAAGACAAATAAGTGTGTAATCTCCTCCCACAAGAGAATTCTTAGTTAAGCGGGTACGTCTCCATGACACTAGGCAAATATTCGTGAACTCCTTTGAGGCTGCAGTGCCTCTTTTATAAATGGACACGAGAGGGTTTTGTTTCAATCATGAAGGATAGAAATGCTCCTTCAAAGGATAAGCTCTCCACATCAGGGGTTAGCTCCATAAGGTAGGGATTCATGCACCTCCTATGGGCGTTACGCCACCGCAAATCCATTCTGAAAGCTTCCAAGGTTACTTTAAATTGAGCTTTTGGGATTTTACTTATTGCTTTTAATCTTACGAGTCGAACACCATAAAAAAAGATAAAGTGTGTTGATAGAACGCGAGCGGCTGAACATTGAGTGTGGGGACCACGGGCAAGATGGCAGTACGATACCAAAGTTTGGAACTTTTGAGAACTTTTCGATTTCAAGGCTTGACATGAGAGCTGAATATTGAACTTATGAAAAATATGAATAATAGCGAAGCTCATACATGGCGGAATGTCGAGGTGGCAATTTCGGTGTAACGGTCTCCCAACACCACTCCTCCCCAACCCCCGAGGAAGAAAGAGTACATCACTGTGGGAAACGATTTGAATACGAACGAGTGCATCACAAACTAACCCTCGTTCCAAACGAGAATTTATGTCTTCACACGTACGATGGCGTCGACCTATCGGTCACCTTTCATAAGCATGACGAATCTACCCGAGTTTAACCAAGATAACCAGGCCATACTGTGATCCTCGCAGCCTCTCGCACGTAAACTCCCTTCAAATATACCAAATTTGAAAAGACGATCAAGTGGAATACCCGAGTAATCATGTCATGACCTTTCACCCCTATGGTCCTCTGGCAAGGCAATGTCATTGAGCGCTGCAAGGGTCGAGGGAAGCTTGGGATAAAACATCGTTGTGTTAGGACCTAGAACCATTGTCTAGAGACCCTTTAGAAAGGGTAAGTATCACTCTTCTTACTACCAACCTCGATAAGAGGGCACAGAACCCACTGTTTGCATTATTAATGTCCCATTTGACTCATTAAACTTTCTATTTATTTATTTTAGTTTTAGTTTAGTTTTTGAATTACATTTGAAAAGGTTTTCTTCATAGTATGTCATTTACTCTGCTTTGTTATATGTGCAATAGTTTAGTGCTTCCTTAAGCGGTATTCATACATATGTGCACAGACACACCACCAAAAATATCTCGGTTCGATGCCTCAAAGGCCTCCTGAGCAACACATTGTTGCCTCCATGGGTGTTTTACTTCTACATGATGGTAACTGTTTGGGATGGTGCCAAAAGGTAACTTGCATACTTGGGCTGACTTCCCAGGGTTGTCTTGATGAAAAACATCTTGTTCCTTGGGTGCATTTTATCTGTAGAGATGCTACGGGGGGGGAAGGCTCTTCAATTCTGTCTTGTGATTTGTGAGGACAATAACATTTGGGAAGGAGAACGTAATATTCCTAAATTAGCATTCAGCTAATTAGAATATTATTTTCTCTTGACATGTAGTTAGATGAATAAATGGTGAGAGCCATAAATATCTTTAGTAGGCAAATAACTCTTAATGTGAAAAGGATCATATTAATAGTGGATAAGCACCCTCATGTGTGAACGGGGGCTAATGCATGTGAAGCGAGGTCAAGTTTGACCAAGTCAGCAGTGGAGATAGAGGGTGAATCATCGATGAGAGTATGAATGTGGATTATTTTATATAGTCATATAGAAGTTGGATTTAAAGCCCTTAGGTGTGAAAAGTTTGAAGGAGTTAGTCCTTTAGCTAAATAAAGCTGTGATATTGTGGAGGAGTGAGCAGTAACAGTGAGACAACGTGGTTTTAGAGGGTCAGTTGTGTGATGTTGAAGCCTAATGAGTGGGACCCCAAGTAGAAGAAGGCTCACATTTTTTATAAGGTGGAGGGGATGGCAACCATATGGGGTTAGCTTGTAATTCCTGATTTTGATATGCTGTTTAAATTTTTCTCTCTTCGACTATTTAGCTAGTTGTTGGTGTTGTTTAGAAACGAAATTGATCGATGGGAGCCCACCTCTTCTGTTGAGTAACTCTTGAGAAGGTATTGATCGCCATTCACCACCTTGATACGTTGTTTCCACATTAGGTGGAGGCCTGATAGATGTTGTCCCATCTTGATTATCATCTTGGTTGATCTTCCTTCTAGAGCTAAAGCTTCTTGGAAGAACATGCTACGATACCAATTGTTGGGAAAAAATATTGAGAGGGAGGAAATTGAGTCGATGGCTGGAGCTCATATCTATAAAGTTAATTTTTATTTACCGAAAATTCCATATAGGATTTTATATGAGCAGAACTTGCGTGTACATGCGGATATAAATAACTAGCGTATCTTTGTGATAACAAATTTCTAGTTTGAAAAATTCTAGGAAAGCAGATCTTTAAATCAAATTTACTAGTTATGTCGGGTTAGATAATACATTAAATATGTACGATTATAGTGATATAAAACATCACACAAGTGTAACACACATGAACAACAATATTTAAAAGGTGGAAACCCAATTAGAAGCACGCGCTATGTCTCTATCTTCAGTAATTTTATTATGTGTTGTTTACAACATGTGCGGTACGGGACTCTGTTGGCAAGGCTTCCACTGAGCGCAACCACTCATTTTCAGCTTTGCTCACAGGAGGGATCTCCAACTCCCTTTCTTCTTGTTCCTACAAAGCCACTCTGGAAAGAGCTTCAACCCTAAACATAACACCGACTTCTACGTAGGGCTTTCTCGCCCCATCTTGGCTTCAATCCTCGGACTCACTGAGACCATTTCGTGTTCTGTCTCTTTGGATGCGCGCGTAACACAACCTTTATCAATAATAATAAGCTTTTCCCCAATACTTCATGTAAAATAGTGACAGTGCTTTGAACCCGGAAAATAACACGACTTCGGAATAGATGTAACGATCAAACTCAACCCTAAGCTAATCATTAATTCAAATAGCATATACTTTGTGTGGCTTGGCCTGCGCTTTCCTCTACGCCAACCTATGTATGCCTCGGTGGCATGCCTTTCATAACACCAGATTGAATAGCTATCGCTTGTTAAACTTCGTGTATACCATCTTCTTTATACCAACCGTGTGTACGCTTTGTACATCTTTATTCTTGAGAATGTGATCGGACTCGATTCGGATGCGAACACAGATCAAACATTTTCTCGACGATGCAAAACCTTTAGACGATTGATCAACCTTAATCCTTTCTCAATCATTAATTAGATTTTCATGATCAACAGTAGCATACTGGGTATTCAAACAACCGAACGCCGAAGGCGTTGAAAGATAGTAAGCAAAAATGGGGATCACGGTGTTGTCGCGGCAGCCGACAACCCTAACTATACGTGCTTTCATGATTGAACATGTTATATGGTGCTTTCACTAAAACCAACTGGTGTATGGGCGTAAAAGTAAATTTTGCATGGTCATAAAATTTACCTGTTCTTTGTTTTCTTCAGGACTTGCGCTAATTTCTTCATCATTTCTTGATGAGTCATACAAAACTTCATCATTTTCGAATCTGAAGATATTGAACCATCATTATGTCCATGGGTGCAACATAGATTCATATCTCCCGATTTAAGCGAGTTCATCCGTACGGTGTAAATTTGTTCATGTAACCCTTGCTCGCCGCACACTTTGCTATGATCTTCTTCTGCTCATATGTAAATTTAGCTTTTACCAATACCATGGGTCAAAACCACTCAGCTGATGATGGTAATCCTGGAGTGAAATCAAATGAATAATACAACACTCAATCTGTTGAGCAATACCGCTTAAAGCCCTGGTATTGTAGTGCCCAAACCTATAATGACATCATAACCGGTGATGCTTACTCTCGTCATATATGACTTAGCCTTCTACAAACACGTATACATTGTGACGCCATGCGCTAATCTGCACCGACGAGGAAGACTGAGATTCTTCATATAGATGGTTTCTTCGTCCTTTGCGGAGATTTTCCATAAAGACAATGATTTAATATTCACCGACAAAACGCCTTTCAACAATCTCCCCCTTTGGACTTGATACAGAAAACATATTGCCAACAATCTCTATGAACGATGAAACCATAATCGTGCATTACAAGGCATACTACATGTTCGCGCCATCACTCAAAAATTCTCCATGAATCAACATCCATATGTAAATTACCATGTCGCAAGTTCATGTGAATATTGAACATGTTTTTCAATGATACATGACTTTTGTTGAAGTATGACACTATCAAGAGGTACTCATACTTTCATCCGGCCAGTCCTTTAAGTAGTTTGTATTTGACTCAACTACTGACAGGTGGATATTTTAAAGTTAAACAGTCCTTCATGGTGGCATGTATAACAATTTACATCATAGATCTCAACATAGGTTACTACATCAAATGATTGCTATAAACAAGACCGACGAATCTCAATCATGAAGATAAAACCACAACAAGCTTGTAGAATACCAACAATGTCATTTCATGGGACAAGTATCCCCCTTGACATGCGCATATACCAACAACACTGCGACTATTAAAGTAAGCCGAGAAAATTGTGCAGGCAAAAACCCATATGCGGTTTTATGGCTTCTGTGCGTATATCGCATTGCCGCTATGAAATCCTGTCAAAATTTAATCTTATGAATTTAAGTAGATCTGATCTTGACGTGAGAACAACATTAACTTTATGCAGGATATTAAGATACTTCCTTGGAAGAAGTTGGTAAATATATGGTGACTTCAACATTCTTCAGAACATAATTAAATTTCACCTTTATTCGAGCATACATTCGTAAGAAGTGATGCTTTATAGAAATGTGCTTGGTCTTGGAATCATAAAAATATTTTGAGATCTGATGGTACTTGTATCACACATAATGGATATTGGAGGTAAAACATTTGATTTTAATGTCTTGTAAATCTACATCATCCGAAAAGTTTTGCAACGTGATGTGGTAGCCGCCATGCTTTGTTGTAGATAAGGCAATGAAACTTCTTCACTAAACGAATACTAATTTGAGGCCCATATAGAATGCACCACCACTAGGTACTCTTGAATCATATTTCTGTTAATATTAATAGCATAAGCATAGTGAGATAAGCATTCTTTGGATATCATAGTCCAAAGTCTTGCGGGTTCTTGTAGATATTTAAATGTACTATGACTAAAGGTGAAGACTCTTTTGAGTTAACTTGGAATCGTCCAACAATCCCAACTTCTGCTTCATAATTTCTGGTCTTGTCCTGAAATGAGATAAATGAACTTCAATCATGGATCTATATTTTGGTTGATTCATGGTAAAAGAATCATCATGAGAAGCTGAGATTACACCAGTTATACTTCTTGTGTACTCTGAGTTTACAATCTTCATCATACTTCTTAATTGCTTAAGAATGTTTTCTTGTGGTATGAATATGCCATCTATTGCTTGTTGCGCCCATATTGAAAGAATATTTAGTTCCCCAAGTAAAGACATTTCAAATTCTTTACTACTTTTAGCGAATAAGGTACTGACTCATGAACATCTTGTTACTTCAAAAATGATGTCATCAACATATACAACCTAATCAATAGTTTATCGCTTTTTATTTTTTGTGTGTAAGTTGCTGTCCCAATGGGATCCCTTCTGAAAAATCACTTGTTGATGAAAGATATTTGTAAGGCAATGTCTGGTACCTTGAGCTTGATTGTAGAGGACCATATAAATCCTTTTAAGTTTACAAACAAATATTTCATCATTTTCCCAAAATGGTCACTGCAGATTTGTTCTATATAAAATTCTTCTTTAGATCACCAAAGCAGGGATAGCAGATTTAACATCCATTTGATAAACTGCAGTTTATTTGAAAGCTTGAAAAAAGCAAAAACATTACGGTAACTTTAAGTCTAGCTACGGAAGCAAAGGTTTCTTAAGTATATACCTTCTTGTTGAGCATACCTTTACAAAAAAGTATAGCCTTGTTTCTAATAACACCTCAATTTTCATTTAACTTGCTTTTGAATATCCATTTTGTTTAATAACATTTTTTTATCGTGAGGTCTTGAACTGGTTCCCAAGTATGATTCTTTTCAACTGATCAAGTTCTTCAAATGCTTGAATCCAACATTCATATTTACTAGCTTGATTGTTCTGTGGTTCAATGGTGGATAAAAATGCTAGATAGCTAAGCTGGAGCCTAAAGTTATTCTTGTTTGGATACTTGATGACACCTCCCAAAATTTGAGATTAAGACGATTCTTTGAACCTGGATGGAGAATTTTCAATATATCTTCTTCTGCTACTTGTTAGTTTACGCTTCTATATTATCTCTCATGTGTACGGAAAGATATACATCATCATCATCTTCATTTGTTGTTTGCTGTTTCCCCTTTTGGTACAAGATAGATTCATACGATTACAACGTCAATGCATTGGCAATCTTAAAGTGTTTTATTATAAGCATTTGTATTCTTTACTTCTAGAAAGAGTAACCAAGAAATATTCCTTCATCTTCTCTGAGTAGGAACTTGCCAAGTTTTTAATATTGTTCTTGATAAAACATTTGCTTCCAAAAATTTAAAATGGCCTACGGTGGAAGATTACATGCCAGCTCATATGAGTTTTTATCACTGTTTACATGAACATGTGCTTTATTGAAATATTTACCATAGGTATGTGTTGCTTCTCCCAATTATTGTACGGTATTCACAGATATCGCTTTCAACAAAACCATCTGTTAGTATTCTAATCGTTCTTTCTGTCTGCATTTTGTAGGTACCCATTACGGAAAACTGTCTTTTATGCATATTGTTAATAGTCAAAATTCATCTGATACTATTCCACCTCCTTGATCGGATCTAAGACACTTGATTTTAGATCTGGTCATTTCATCCGATGCTTTGAAGATACGAAGAATTTTCAAATGTTCATCTTTGTGTTTTACAGTCAATCCAACACATTCTGAAAGAAATCATCAATAAGCAGAATATAATGTTGTTCCCCACGAGTGACCTTTTTCTCATGGGTCACATGTATTGTAGACTGGGTTAGAAGCACTTACGGTCCTTATTTTTGGCATTCTGCATTCACTCTTTGCCTTGAATTGGCAAGATTTGCACTGCTGGGCTGTCAGTGATAATATTGAGAAAGGTGCTGTTGCTTTAGGTACACTAGATTTTTGATTTGAGAAAGCTCAAATGCCCCAATATTCTATGCCATAACCAGTTTTAGAAGACTTGCAAATGAATTTTCTTACTAGGCCTTTCAGCCATACAAATTTCTTGGTATTCTGCTTTCCTTTTATGGTGTTCTGTCTATCAAGATCACACACATTCTTTTGAGCTAGGAACAGCTTGATTTCATAAGTCTTGTTTTGAATTACACTGTGATTCCTGCTTTAATCCATCCTGGGACATAACATTGTTATGTTCTGCCCTATTTAGAAAAACAAAACCTTTTCATAATGCCGGTGAGGTATCATTTCAAAAGTAGGTATTTTCTCTTTCTAGAACATTGTAGCAAAACTATTTTGTCTGTCCATGTGTTTTGAGCATCACATCATTACCATTGTTTTCTTCTCATACTGCCAAATAAAGCTATACTTACGATTCTCAGCACATGTTCATACTTTCTCCCATAACACAAGTTAGTGTATACTCTGGTTTAATTTCTCACCATTTGAATTCTTCATGACCAATTTATTACTGACAGCATTCAATTTTAATTTTGAAGAGGAGAAAAGGATTATTGTATTCTTCTGTTCCCAGTATCAATTATTTTCTTTCTTGCTTTATGTATACATGATGGTTTTGTGTAGCATTCTAATTGCAACTATGACCAAAATTATGACATGAAAACATTTTCATGAAGAAAAATATATTTGATCATGGAACCTTCTATTTGTGTTTACACATTGGTTGGTATTTCTCAGAAAAGGTATTCTGTGTGTTATTTATAAAATTAGTGCGGATTTACCTATAAATTTTCTTTGTTTACTTATTTTGAGTGGCCAATTTGTGGTGTTGTCTCTACTTTTAGATAGTTTGAGTGTGAAGTGAAAGTTCTACGAAGCATATCAAGACTGTCATATAAGGAGGGAGAACGTTCATGCCTTGATAATTTCATTTGGGTTCATATCCTTTCGCAAGTAAAATTCAGTGCTAATTTCTCAATTTCTTTTCTTAATCTTACTGTTCACCATTCTCATTGTGTTTCTCTCCTTTTCTTGAGCTAATTTTTTTGTTTATGGATATTTGCTATGTCTGTTTTGGTGGAGTTAGTTCTTCAGAAAAATACATTGTCTTTTAAAACATCCATAAAGTATCATTTTCTTCCCTGAACTCTACTGAAAATTCCATGAGAAATTAGCCCTTGATACAGTTCTTCCTCAGCATAAGTATTGTCACTATATTCTGGTATAATGCTTTTCTGGTACTGGCTTAAATTCTTATTTCTTCTGCCCTTCGCACTGCTTCCACTACATGTGTTTCTTTATGAGGACGATTCGCATCATCGACAGCCAACTCTTCCTAAACAAAAACATTTGAAAAAGAGCTTTATCTAAACAACCAATGCCAATTGGAGCTTCTTTAAATTTACCTCATCTTCTTAAAACATACCACCAGTCCTTCTGTTTTTTGTACTTCTTTTCCTTTGTAGAAGCTCTGAAGCAGCTTCTTTGACTTCATGTGATCCTTTTTCTCATTTCACGTACGGTTAGAATATGTGAAGTTGAACAACCAATAAAGATCTTGAAATCCTACTTCTCTTTAACGCCAGACACTTTCGGGCTAAATTTTGAAGTTGAAGATCTTAAAAAATTTCAACGATGATGTGGGTTATTAGTTTCCTTAAATTTCTCATACGAATTAAAATATCATCTGAACCTTAAAAAGCTAAAATTCTCTCCTCATTGTATCGTTAGATTTCCTTAGTTACGAGAGTTTGAGTTTAACACCATTGTACATCACCTTCGCAAATTAGAATGATTTTGTCCCATATGTCCTTTATTTGCTGTGGCTGCATATTAAAGAAATTAAGTTCGGTTGAGACTCTGATCGTTGGTGGCCCTTTGCATTTGTTTCATATTTCTGTTTTCTTCCTTTGTTGCACATCTTAACTTTGAAATGCAGGAAGTTTGGATATTGGTAAATCCTTGACAATAGCCATGCATTTGTGAGGAATGAAAGATAAGGTCTTGTGTGTTTTCTGAAAGATTAAATTGTTTATTTGAAGAGTGGAGCACAGTAGATGTTGTCCCATCTTGATTCATCGTCTTGGTGATCTTCCTTCTAGCGGCTGGCTTCTTTGAAACTTATCGTACCAATTGTTGGGAAAAAAATATTGAAAGAGGGGGTTGAATACGATATTTAGAACTCATATCTATAAATTAAATTTTATTTTGTAATTTCATACATGGCTTTCTGAGCCAAGACACGTATACACGCAGATGTGCGAAAGTAATTTCGCGTATCATGATATAAATTCTGGTTATAAAACTTCTGAAACAATCTTTAAATCCAGATTTAATTTATGTATAGGGTTAGATAATCGGTAAATATGTGTAGTTACGGCCATAAAAACATCACACAACTACAACATACATGAGCACCAATATTTAAGGTGGAAACCCAATTGAAAGGAGAAAAATCACAGCTATTGTCGTCATCTTCAATATTTATTATATGGAAAAGCGTGCTTTACAACACGTCTTGATGCGGTCATATCGTTGCAAGCTTCCTACTGCCGAAGGTTGAAACCTATTCCTCATTTCATTTGCTACGGAACGGGCTCAACCTGCGCCTTCTCGTTTGAAGCCACTCTAGAAGGGCCTTTATAACATAACACGACTTCTGCCTGGCCAGGAAGCTTCTTCATCTTTGAGCTTCAATCCTCGGACTCTTTGTAGACACGTTTCATCAGTTTCCTCTTTGGATCAAATAGCATAAACACAACCCTTTGTCAGCAATCATAAACTTTTAATACTTCGAATTTGAATAATGACGATTGTAACCGAACTTCATAAATAACCCGGGACTTCGAATGAATGTGCGGTTACAAAATCAACCTTGAATGGTCATTAATTCAAATATCATATGCTGCTATTCACTTTGAAGCCATGTATGTACGATTTAATGCACCAACAAACGCACGTGCATACTATTTCATAGCATGAATTGAATACTGTAACTTTTATTAAGCTACGTGTATCGTGCTTTTTCTTTATACCAACACGTATGTACATATACGCATTTCTTCGGAATGTGATCGATTGATTCGGTACGGAAGCAATTAGACATTTTTCTCTTGATTGCAAAACTTTAGTGATTGATTATTGTAATCATGTTTTCGATCATTAATTAGGTTGTTCGCAATCAACAACATTGCTAGGTATTCAAGCAACGAACTTCAAAGACTTCGTTGGCGGACAGTAGGACAAAAAGTAGGGATCGCGATGGTAACATCTGCAATAAACGAAAAGCCACTTCCATATGCTAAGCAAGCGAACTGCGTATGTATGCTTTTACTAAGGTATTCGTGTACAAACATGTAAAAGTAAATTTTGTGAAACAGTTGGGATCTATAAACTGCAGTTCTTGTTGTTCGGTGACTTGTAGGTTCTTCATCGTATCGCCAGGTAGATCATACTAAGCTTCATCATCTTTAGATAGAATCTTGAACCATAATTATATCCATGGGTGCATCATAGATTGGAATCTAATTAAAAAATAGATTTCATCGTAAGATATTCCTTAAGTTGTTCTACGCGGCATAACATACGCACGCACTGGTCTTCTTTCGCCTATGGTGCAACTTTACCAGTACCCTTGATCCAAAAACCACTCAGCTGTGATGGTAATCTCTGATGGAATCAAATAGATAATACAACTCTTAATCTTGTGGGCTAATACCATGGTAAAGCCCTTGGTATTATAATTTTGGGCCATGAACATCGTGACTTGGTCTTTTCACATGCATATGACTTAGCCTTTAAAAACTATAAAACATACATTGTGACATATTAAAATAACTTGTCTATTGCACAAAACTTAAAGCTGTTTGAGGATTCTTGTCGGATAGTTTCTTCGTCCTTTCCTGCACGGTTAATAAAGGACTAATCAATTTAATATTATAGAACACAGAAACATGTTTGTAACAATATCCCCTTTGGACTTGTTTGAAAACATATTGTATGATTCGACATTGTAAATGACTTCGGTCTTACGGCTATTAGTTTTTGCATAATATTTTGTTGTGTTGTAGTTGAAGTTAAACCACTTACGAGTTGGTTTTTCATAGGAGGAAAGATTCCTTCTCTTGGAATCAACGAGAGTTAAAACACATTCAGATCTTTGGCGATGGACAACCTCTTTCATCATTTCTGATATAGTTTCGATGTTAAAATTGCGTTATTTTGAAGCGACTTGAGAAGAGGATCATAGCTCTTTTGAGAGTGTTTTGTGGTTGAAGAGTTCCTTCTTCATTGGAGAAGCCTTTGAGAATATAATCGAATCTGAATTATTTCGCTTCTTTTTCATGAGCTTCGATTTTACGGTGACTCTTGATCACAAAGGCATGAATCTGCATTGTATTTGGTGTATTTAAAAACCTTCTTGGGTTCTTTTAGTGTCTAAGTAGATCTTCACTCATGTTATTTAGCTATATAACATCGGTCTATATTGATCTATCATTTCTCGATAATTTATTACTATTTTCTTGCACTGGTTCATGCCACTTGTAGAAATATTTTTGCATGTATTGACACATTTTCTTAGAGGAAAACTTGTTTTTGTGTTATTTTGAGTGATTGGATCCTCGAGATATTGTGCCTGTGTTGTTGATATATTTTAATAAAATTTATTTGTCATTTTGTCTCATATCATGATGTATTAGTTTCTGTTAACTACCATTGTTATTATTATGTACGGTTCCCCATTTGAAAATATTGTAAATTTGAACGACGGTTCTTCACTAGTCAAATACGCCACAATACGGTATCCTCACATATTCTCTGGGTCGCTAGGTGACTATGATTTTCCATGACATTTCAAAGACAGCATTGTTTTATAATAGCTGTCTTTAAGTCTGCCTTCATTGTCTAAATAAACCTATTTCACTATATTTCATCTTATGCTAGGTTTACCTTGTTTCTCTTAAAAGATTCATGGGATTATTTCTCCCATTTTACTCTCCTCTCTTACTAAACTCTCATTCACTCATTTCTGTCAAAACCATTTCACTTTCAAACCATCGTAAAACCCATTTCCTTCATCCTTTTCATTTATTTCATCAACAATGTAAAAATGCTATTTTGTCGTTTTAAAACAAAATGATAGACTTTCGGGTCTGTTGTTTTATATATTAAACCACATTTTGTAATATGTTGCTCTTTTATTAACTAAAACACCTTTCATTTTTAGCCCTCACACTATGACTACTTTATTACATAACCTCACTTCTTTGATTAAAAAATGACCATTAAAACCCTTCTTTTACCTTATAAATCGGTAGCATTTATTTGGTTATTAAGACACTGGGCCACAGCTTTCCCTCTGGACCACAACGCATTCGTATAAAACGTCGTAAAATACGCATACTTTCACCACTCTAAAGACACTTCGCGACCGCCATTGATCTCACCAAGGTCAATAGTTGATGTTGATATGAAAACATAATTATTGTAGGTTTGACCGGTGAAATAGGCGGTATTCGCCACCACAGCGGTGGTTGAGAATAAATTGCGCTATGGGCAACAGACAAAACACATCACTCTCAATCGTAAAGCCATGTCATGCTGAAATACACTTTCTCTCCTTCACTCAAATTTATTGCTTCCTGCTGTTGAAAGTCGCGAGTTTAAGCTATGCAACGGAGCCCCAAAAACCGTTCTCTGCAACCAGGAAAAAGCTTTATGGTAATCTTCCCCATAGGTTTCAAGCTGGTGTTTGTTTTTTTACTTATTAATAGTGGCCATAAAATTTAACCACAAATGGTGAAACATCCAAATAGATATGTGGGTGATGATGGAGGTTCACTTTTAAATTAAAGGACGGTGAAGATCGACTTAAATCACCAACAAAACATGATTATTTATGGTTGATAAAACATCCAATAGTATAAATACGTTCACTGCACCATAAATACAAATAGTGATAGTGAAATCATAAGGTTAGAAAGTAATCAAGGATCAAAAGACAAATCGCGGTTAGCCAATACGTGATTAAAGATAATAAAGATAGACAACGATTTAGAGATTAATGAATTTAAGACATAAGATCAAGGTTAACCAAAAGGTTAATAAAAATGTGAAGATAAAGGCGGAAACAAAGAAAATATAATGGAAAACATAAGTTTAGTGGATAGATCCCAGGTTTCAAGGGCTAAAACATAATTTAAATGATAAAAGAAGCAGTTAAACCTAGAAAAATTTGAGTAATCAAATTTAACCATTTCTTCTTGAGAAGATATTTTCACCTCTGATATGTTTTCTTTCAATAAAGCATCAGAGCGTTCTTCTAAATAGTCAGAATGTTTTGTTTATCTAGGTTATTGTAAATTATTGAAAAAACATGAAATTCATTAGGTTCAAAAATTAACTCGAGAAGTTAAATTTAAGTTATTATTTCTTAAAAAAACCTTCAAATATTTTGTGAACGTTGCATGGTCTCAAAGGTCAAAATATCATTAATTAAGCAATAAATAACATCTAAGAGTCTAGCTTGTTTCATCTCCTCATTCTCTGGATAAATACGCATGTAGGCTTTATTTTTAGTGTTGGTTAGTTGGTGGCTATTTGGATAGTTTAACATTGTTGAGCTAGTTGATTGTAAAATTTGATTTGACTAAGGTTGAGAAGTTATTTACGTAAGTATTCATTGTTGTTAATCATTAATACAAGCACATTCGAATTCATAAAACTGTTATTAGTAGTGCCACTCATTTGTCATTTTTTTTCTTATGTGTACGCCTATCCATATTTATTTGATGAAAAAACATAAATTTGAAGTAGGATGTCATCTTGCTTCTATTTATGTTTCTATTATTTATCTTAATGTTTTCTTCTCTGATTACGATTTAAATTTCCTGCAATTTCTCTCTATATTCACATCTAACTTTTCTTGATGATTTGTAAATTAAGAAAAAATTCTGTAGCCTGTCACTTCAGTGTAACGAAATATTGTTTTTAAGGCCTCTGTTGAAATAAAATTAGTAGAGTCTAAGCTTGAGAAGTATGTAGCCTTGTATCCTTTAGTGTGCCCTCCGTCGCACAAGGTCTCTTTGGGTATTGAGTTAAAGAAAATCGTTAGCTTATACCATACGCATTCATTGTTATCTTAAATGTTTTCTTTGTACGAAAGTAGTCTTAGGTTTTGAATTGTTGTCTTAAAGGTTTGCTTATTAAAAGTACATCCCAAAAACTCTAGTACTATCCTTTGGTTTGCCTCAACGATTTATAAAAGTTTTCTTGTTTAAAAATGAGCTAGAAATATTCTTAACTTACGATAGCTACTGCCTTCACAACTTATTATTATTCATCACAATCTAATCTAAGAGATCCATGATATAGTTAGCTTGCCCCTGAAAACACTTGCAATTTACACATGAATAATTAAATCCTTTTATGACTCCATAGCCCAATGGATCAATGTTTCTCATAGTCTATCTGTTGCTTCAACATCCTCAATTAATTACCTGATTTTTCAACTTTCAGCCAATTAATCTATGAAATCAACAAGTCCTTGAAACATAACTTTAACTAATATGTCATGAACAAAAACGCAAAGACATATAATTTGAAAACACATAAATGAAAGAGATCCCTCTCTAAATCCAGAAGAGCTAGGTCTGGGATTCCAAAGTGGTTACGATATGGTCCTATAATTGTTTTCTTGCTAATATTTAAAATCACGAGACGACGCAAGTGGCCAGCATCTTTGGATACTAAGTAATAACTTGACCTCAAAGTGGAAAACTATTATTTTAAGAAGTTATATGGATAATTGTTAGCCAAAAATGGTTCATGGTTACTGACAATGTGGACAACAATCGGCCATAAAACAAGTAAATCCCCACTGAGCATCCTTTGGTTTCGATGGCGGCAGCTCCACTAGTTTTCATAGACTCGCTGGGGGCTTATTTTACCATCAAAACATCAAAAAAACCCGGTCGAAATGTGCATGGATTAAGTATTTCATAGTTGCAAAGGTTGTGTTTTAAGGCACTATGTATCAACACTCACAGTTGATTTCGGGTCCCAAGTTGTAGCTTCAGAAAATCACATGCAAGTCCCATCTATTAAAATCCTCTTGCTATTGTTTACAATCAAAAACATCCTTAAGTATCTGAATCTAAAAAATTTCAGCTCTTAGCGGACAATCAACAAAGGCGGTTACTATGACTGTGAAAACTTGCAAAATACCCCTCTAACTCCTCTGAAACAAAAGCTTGTCTGGAACTGAATCTCGAGTTGGATAACTCGAGATGGTTTTGAACCATCTGCTCTACAAAAACGATTTAATAGGGTCATCCCCCATTGTTCGCATTATCATTTAACCTTGTCGTCTGTTGTAAACCTCCCGCCTTCAACCTCCATTTTCCTAAACACATATCCTTTAGAAACATGGTATGCTCCACATCAATCCTTCCTTCACCACCTTTAGTTGTTCTACCATAGGACTGTACGATCTGAATTATTTTATATGATGCTATTAGTTCTACTTCTCAACAACATGTGAAACAATGGACAGCTATTTGACGAACAAGAAATGAATGATGAAACTATTAAACTTGGAATTTTCTCAAAGCTTGGGAGGAGAAACGATACGAAATGGTTTCTAAAAACAACCTAACTGGTATGGCTTCAATATCACAGCACCATAGGCTGTTCTTAAACAGAGCTGAAACAGAAAAAATCCTCTTCGAATATAAATTAACAGTAACTTCAACATAAATTCTAGGTGTCCCAGAATACTACGTACTGGTTCAATGGTGTATACAATGCATTCTCCCCATGAAACCTGAGCAGCACTGTTAAAAAATTTATGGAAAGAGTTTGAGTCTGGGACATGTGTTATCGTTCTGAGAAAGACCCTCACCTTCAAAGACATCACAAAGGAACGTTAAGTGTGGGCGCCAACTTAAATGCTAGAAAGGATGAGTTTGAGCATGAAATAAGGTTACATACAAAGATGAAGATGAATTGCTCCACATACGGTACTGAAATTGACATCACAAGGTTGGGACAATGGAGAAAGATGGAGGAGAGTAAAAATGAATGAAACTTATCCCTAGAAGAAAACAGCAGAAGCTCCTCAAAAAAAAAAAAAAATCAAAATGGAGCCAAAACCAAAAATTTGGAAAAACCCCCCCTCAAATTAGACAAGGGTCCTAATCGGCAAATGGAACCTCCTTTCCAAGAAAAATATCTTGGTAGGGATAGAGAATAATTGAAGAAAACGAGAGAAAATGAAGATTTAATGGGAGTAAATAGTGAGGATATTATTTCCTCGGTGAAAAGGAAGAATAAAGCATATTGCATACCATAGAACAAACTGGGATTTAAAGGAATACAAACAAGGCACAATTCCATCATGGAAATTAGAAAATATGACAGCAAAGAAGAAAAGATGAAGACACCACAAAAAAGAAAGACTATAAATTTTTTATAAAGAACCTTAAAGAAAGTATTTCTAAAAGGCAGTGACTTACCAATACGATGGTATAGGAAGTCTTTCGCTTAAAAATAGAAACCAAAAAACCAACCTAGCAGCATTGATAGTGACAAAGTAGCACTGGCTTGACTGGTGCTCCCTAATAAGGTATTTTAACTGTCCTATTAAAAACCAACAAGCTGAATTCTTTGTGAAAATAGTGGTGAAAAGGCTGATTTAAACATTTGAAAAACTGAAGGACACCTTTCGGTGTAAATTAAATTTCAAGATTAAAATCTCTATTCCTCTTCTTTAAACGAATCACTCAAAGATATATAAATATCAACTTTTGAAAGCTAAACATAAGAAGAGAATGTTGATTCTGTTAATTAAATGATGAAACACAGGCTACCATTTGGACCATAAGTGAAGAAGTTCAATAGGAGGTGTTCCTCCATTTATGTTAACCAAACATCACAGTAATTTCACAATATGTTAGACTTTGGGTGCTTCACCACAACCATATGCAAAAGTAGTGATGGAGAGACTGAGCCTTGAAATAACTAGACCTTTTAAATATTTATGCTCTTCGGTTCCAATAGAATTAAATGTCTAGGAATAATCAAAGATCTATGTGTCAACTTAGCACAAATACCGACCAGAGCCTAGTATTAGATATTTTATTGGTTGATATACCATATCACAAATGCTGGCATGCTCGGTGCTAAACTCTGGAGTGCCCTCTGAGTGGACATGAATTATTACTGTATCCCTTATTTTTAGTCAACCAAGAAGACTATGAGGAAACACATGAAAATACATGGTTTAGCGATCCTTCAAAAAGCTGAATAACTCCCTCTTCTTGTCCACAAACAGCAAGTTCATTTATTCTTTTATTGATGAAAATATTAATAGACAAGTGGTAGAAAGTCAAAAAATAGTGGTAGAAGAAAGAAAAAGATGAAAACTGGGTCAAAAACATTTTCAAATAGAACATCATAGCAAACATAGTGGAAATCATGGGGGAACAAAGCAACCACCAACATAAGGTGCAGCCATGAAAACAAAGAAAAAAAAAACTCAACATAGTGGAAACCTTTGAGACAAAACAATGACAAACATAGTGGGACCCCAAAACATAGTTTGATGAACAACACGGTGGAAGCCACTATAAACAACACAATGGGGACAACAATGAATTTAATGAAAAATTTGAAATTGAATCTCTTTGGAGTATGATTTTGATAGTTCTTGTGGAAATACGGTTCGATGGTATGGGTGCTTAACATAGAGAAAAATCATGGAAAGGTCCTCCTTACAAGCTAAAATTTCAATGCACAAACACGTCTGCAGAATATAGGCACTGCGTCATGAGACTAAAATTACTGAAAATTAGGATCTGGAGATAATTATCCATGGAAGTTAAATTGAGTCATTGAGCAAATAAATGAAATACACGGCCAAACATCCAATTAAAAGCCTATGAAGATGATGTTATTGTCCTCTTGAAAACATTCACGAAATGTGACGCATCACAAAACAAAATTCTTGCAATGGATTAGCCTTTTGTGACTGTATCAAAAAAACCTCATTAAAGCAAAAAATACATTCCAAGTCAAATATGAAACGGTGAGTTCTGATAACATAAAAATCATGGGTTTCAGGAGACGAATGAGATTTCTATGAGTCAATGGTTGAAATTAATTTGAACAGGTGGCAAAATGCTACAGCTGAGAACTATTTTAATATACTTTAGTATCATTACAAACGATATTGAACATAAATGAATTATGAACGAAAAAGCGCTGATGTTGCGATTATGTCGATAACTTGCCAAAAGGTGGTGCCTCTAGAAGAACTATTTGGCTATTGAAGTATTTCTAAAAGCAAAAATACAACCACTAAAATTAAATGAAGAAAATGAAAATATGAAGTGGCGAACATAAACCAAAATGACAAAGTATGCAAAAAACAACGCACAGCTCATATAAAGTATTGTATCTTAAAACTTTTAGAAATATCTTTTAAAATGTTGCACTACGGAGTTATGAAGGTTAAGTTACTATGATATAGAATGATTTAGCAACAATACTGCCTCAAATAAAGGCAGAATCCATTTAGCTTGAAGGTTAATATGAGAACTAATGCACAATAAACTACTGTAGAATTAAAGAAAAGAAATTGAAAAATGTAAGAATCACGGAATCATAGTCCTCTAAATATTGAAATGGGTTTCAAATATTGTATCATTCAGGAAGAAAGAACAAAGAAAATTAGGTGATGCATAGACTTTAAATTTAAACAAAGCCTCATCAAGGACAACTACCCTTTACCCAAAATGGTTCACATTGTAATATCCCAAATGCAATTTTCTACAACAATACAGGAATACCTAAGGTATTTGAAGTTGGAAGATGCAACCTATGATTGATAACAGATGTTATAGTGTGAATCCTTCAATAACTATGATCGGTAGAAACCTTTACTTCACTTTTGGACTCGAAAAGGGTGAGAAAATGAGTGATTTTTCCTAAAATAGTGTATACGAAAATACATGTAAAATAAAAAATGGCAAGTTGTGTTTATCTTGGGCAAGGGACTCCCATGCTTAATTTTGAGATCGAAAAAATCATTCTGAATGGATTACCACAGTTCCTCCACTCCCGAAAAGAGCTTAAAATTGCAATTTCCCATGACCATGGTGTACGAAGGTACGAAGCTTCGAAAGTGTGATTTCTGAAGCTATTGAGTAAGTAAGTATGGAAATCATGTAATTGAACCTGTTTTAAGACTTATGCTTTTACAAGATAAAAACATAGATTTTAAGATAAACCTAAGAAAAGACTAGTGTTGCAACATGAAATTATGAAAGATGAACAACGTAATTTAAGAATAAGCTATGATTTTATTATATCTTTGATATGTAACGGTGTATTCATGAAAATAGATATATTACACAGATATGGAAATAAAGAGTTTGTTTATTACATTCCTTAAAGATTTTGTACAATCATGAAGCATAAGTGGGTCCCAGAGATCTAAGGTTGGAATATGCGAGAATGATTTAAAGCTGAATAATACTATGGTATATTATGTCAGATCTAAAAAACTCACATGGATTGTGGCCAATCATGGATCACCACAGTAAGGAGAACAATCCAACAGAATCTCTCCTCCATAATATGAAAAAACACCCACCTCCCAGGTTGTAGATACGCAAATAATGCTACCCGGGGAGAAAAAATATTTGTGAGCTGCAAAATTCTTTGGCCTGATTCCAAGATCAAAAAGCAAACTCAGCATAATTGGTGCTCTTCATGAGGTTAAAGAGCACTCAGAATAGCTCCAATACAAGCTGGAGATACGAACATCTAGTATTCATAGCATGACTTAAAGAAAAAAACCATCACTAGATCTGCATGTGATTGGAAAGTAGAAGCTTGGTCTCCAACTTTGATAGTGGAAAAAATACCTGACTCTCCCAGGCTCCTCTGTTGAGAAGAGATGGAACCTAAGCAATCCCAATACAATCTGAAACTGGCAATGAAAGACATTTGTCTAAGCAGGCAATTTAGAAAATCATATCATGAACATATCAATATGCTGCTTCCTCCTCTTCCTTTTATAAGATTAAGTTGTAAAAACCCCAAAGCACCTTCAATTATTGCTTCATTCTGCATGTGTGGCCTCCAACTTAAAGCTGCCATTTGTCCCTTCAAGAGATTCATTGCATCTAGACAACCTGAGTGGTTGAGTCATTGAAATGAGTGATGGGTGATCTCTTTTCACACTCAAGTGTATTTTTACAAATGTGATTAGCCTTGTTCACATTAGCTAAATTTATTCTTTATTAAATTTTATGAATATATTTTGCATTATCATTAAACAAAGAAATAAAAAAATGAATATTCCTATTAGCTTAGGAATAATTAGGAATATTAGGTCCTCCCCCTCCAAAATATTGCTTGTCCTTAAACAACTCTACAGAGACTTTACAAAAATATGAATGGAATTGTCTCCTCCCAAGAGACTGGGTTTGCTTTCAGTGAATAGACAGAAATAGCTATCATCATAAGAGATGATAGAATGCATAGAAATAAACATGTGTTGTCCATTGGCATTCTCAAGAATGAGAGATGGTGAATAATGGTGCTTCAACTCACAGAAAACTTCAATCTCCATGCTATCCAGCTCCAAAACAAAGTGAGCCAACACAGTAGCTTTTCAAAAAAAATAATCTGCCAATCCCCACCATGTACGGTGTGTGGGGATCCATGGCTAAGAAAATGAGAATAATAATATAAATCAAATTGTCTCTCCCTCCATTTATGATAAATATGCATTTTGGTGATCAAGTTTAATAATATAGTCTCAGGCAAAGAGACTTGGAACTTCATGATTCCTTCATGATTCATTAGACCTCCTTGCCCAATCTTCCATGCATATAGTGAATAGAGGATCTTCCTGTGTGTGCTCCAAAATAATTGTGGACTAGTGTCATATGAAATATTGGATGGTGACAAATGATCCTCCCCTTCGGACAGTAGTGCCCTCATCTTGCTGCCCTCAAATCATAGTATAATAAGTCGCTTCACCCACATGCTGCTGAAAAGCTTCTTCCCAAAGCTTGGAAATATTAGAGGATAATAGGTGTTGGATGAATATGATTCAAGAAACACATGTCTTGCTGAAAGAAAAATTCTCCCAAGTGAAGACTTCCCCAATTGACATAGGCAAAAAAATATGGCTCCTTGCATCAGAAAATAAAGGATGTGATCCTGCATGACCCTTCAGTATCCTCCTCTTAAGGAAAGCATGGGAATGAATATGGGAAGTTTCATTCTAGGGACACACTCAACCAATATTGTGTCCTCTCTCATGTTCACAACAAAAATCAAAAAACATGATCATCATCACAAGATAAAAAAGCTCATATGCCATCCATAAGGAGATTTAAAATTCCTCCCAAACCCAAGTACATACATGGTCATAAGGATACATTCAAAAAAAGAAATAGCAGCACGCCTACATGGACTCATCCCAATCACAGAAAATATGTGGACATGAAAATTTGATGTGGGATGTCCAAAATCTCTTCTTTTCAACATGTACCTTCTTCTTCTTATACATCCTCTCATTGGGATACAAGGGCATAGAGACAGAAAATATCAAACCTTGGGTGGTAACATACTCACCCAATATGTGTAAATGGGGACACCATCTCTCTTGCTAAGGATGGGATGTGGTAAATGGTTCCCACCATGGCAATTATACTAATTTCTGCAATGAAGAAAGTGGGGATATATTTACAGTGCCCTTGAGAAGCACCATCATCTTGTAAAAATCTCATATTAGTCCATCAAGGGTATTAGTATTCAAAGTGGTTTGGCTAAGGTTGACGCAGATTTTATAGATATGACACTCCTCATGGGTCATGGCAATAACACATATAATGTAAAATAATAGCAAAATCAGAAATATAACATAGTTTTCCTTAAGTATGCTCTTCACCAATAGTCCTCCCACTCCAACAAGTGGAGGGTAGAAGAAATCCTATCGCCCTCATGAGGAAAAGAGAAGGCTAGACTAACTCTTCATGAGAGTTACCATAACATGTCCATACTCATATGATACATGTCTTTGATAATGCTAATACAGGTATTATTAAAAAGCCTTACATGAATCCATTTTTAGATAATGGTGTGTCCTAGTAGCGTTAGGGTAGAAAGCAAGATATCATGGAAGTTACCTAGTGGTTGGTCTCACCAGGTGTAACTCTCTAGTCAAAATAGATATGATCATGAAAAAAATGACTCATAAACCTTATGCCTCATGTCTTTCCTTTTCATGTTTGTGTGAAAGAAATTATTGGATATTCTGTAAAGAGTTTGGTTCCCAATGCAGGAATCAAGAGCTTCTCATAAAAGGCAATATAGTGAAAGGTTATGAAATGGAAAAGTCATCCTCATCATGCTGTTTTGTGAGAAGATATATTTTAAAATATATGGGTGTGCTTTGACACTATGCTAATGTCATCATAGGTCTTTAACTTCTTCTTTATCGGTAAATAGATAGGTGAAAATAGCACAATAATTTAAAATTATTTGGCTCTCATGAAATATATCCCAATATATCTTTAAAATGTTTGACAGTAGCTCGTAAGGCTCCTCCTTGGCAATTTTGTCATTGATGCAAATTTGAAACACTTTTATTCTTTTCTCATCAGGGGTCTCCTGATAAATGCCACTCATAAAGAGACATAAAGATCTGAAATGTTGTAAAATGGTTGGGTGATGTGTCCTTTCCTTGCTACAATTCCAGTCTCCTTCTGCTGAATAAAGCTTCCTTAAAATAAACAGGGTACAGTCCTCATCATTGGATATTGGTCCATCCTTCCTGTCTTCAGCAAGGTAAGGTATCACTTCTCAAGAAGGGTTGTCACATAATGTTCATGAATCATACAAAGATACAAAGCTCTTTCCCATGAAAAAATAACTTCATCTCCTCCCCATTTGGTAATGGGTTTTCTTGCCTGGTAATCGCGTTCACTCTTGCTGCCATGGTTTTCCTTCTCACCGATATTTGAGAACAACTCTCTGTCGACAAGAGACTGGATCTTGGTCTTCACTTCGAAACGGGTCTCCACCGCCCTTCTTTTGAGAAGAAATCTCTTCCCAAATAGGTCTTTCGTGGAAAGGTATCCTAAGTTTTCATCCTCTGACGAGAAATTTAGTGGTTTCATCGTGGGTCTTTCCAACTCACCATAGGGCATGCTCATGCTTTAAGCAAGCTCTTTCACGATGTTTTAACTTGCCTCTCATCAAGTCTCTTCACCATTCTCCTAATCGAACTTAGCATAAGTGGAAATATTTGCGTTTCTTCAAAGAAAAATTTCAAGTAACCACCAAGCATAAGCTTCACCTTTTAAGATGCGGCCCGATATTTTGTACGGGCTTCTTTTTGAGGCCAGTATGGTCAAGATATGAATCTGAATGATCTGTCACGTGACTTGACTATGCATGTGAAGGATCACTGAAAGTT
Organism: Pinus albicaulis; assembly: GCA_034641835.2. Classification (NCBI taxonomy): domain Eukaryota; kingdom Viridiplantae; phylum Streptophyta; class Pinopsida; order Pinales; family Pinaceae; genus Pinus; species Pinus albicaulis. Next base: position 1,077,187,033 of record CM076575.1, on the reverse strand, counting down.
AGGCAGAAAGAGTCTGCCTCTTCTTCTTTCCTCCTTGGTGAAGAACTCTTGGAAGCTCAGTGCTCCTTGATTCCCAAGATTTAGATTCATATTCTGAAGATAATCACTCTAGTCTCCTCTGGTGCATCTTCCTCCTTCTTCTTCCTCATAGTAGATGCGGGCATAGAATAACCGCATAGATCATGGTTTGTAGTGCGCCTCACACTCCTCATATGAAGAACTAATTCCAATTGAATTTAAACCTAACACAAAGACTCTCCCATGTATATCCTTCTTGTTTGTGGAAATCTTCATCCATGGTCACAGTTTAGGAAGAAGGTGTAAGCTTATCATTATTGTCTATACATAATAGATGTAACTATATAACACTATTTATGGGCTAAGACTCTGTAGTGAGCCAGAAAAGCGACTACAATATGTGTAATATCCCAAATACGGAATTTATACAACAATGAAAATACCTTGGGTATTGAGTTGTATATGTTATTATGATTTATAACCAGATTTTATGGTGTATATTTCAATAATATGATCAGCAGTGACCTTTAATTCCTTTTGGACTCAAGAGGTTAAGAAAATGGGTGATTTTTCCTTAAAATAGTGTGTAGAAATAAACATGTAAAAATAAAGAAATTGGTGATTTTATTTTATATTGAGCAAAGGATTCATACAGAATTTCCCAGGGTCAAAAAATCATTCTAGCTAAGTTAAGCAGTTCCTCCACTTGAAAGAACTTAAAAAATTTGTTCATGACAGGTAATACGAAATTAAGAAGCTTAGGCAGTGTGATTTTGTAGATCTAATAGATTTAAATAATTATGAACATCATGGGGTGTATACCTGGGTCCAAAGACTTGTGATTTTACAGAAGATAAAAACGGAAGTTTTACATGGATAAACCTCAAGATTAGTGCTGTGCTAAAATTTCCAGAGATAGAAAGAGTAATTTTTGAAATTTGGGCTCTAATTTATTATATGTATATCTACATAACAAATATATACATGAAAATATAGATCTGTTGAATACAAATGAAAAGAGGCTGGCTGTACATTCCTTAGTACGTAAAATCATGAAGCACGGAAGGCAGAATCTAAGATCTAGATTGAGATACGTAGAATGATTTGAAATTTCTGAACCAAATGTTCAACGGATCATATGTAAACTTACATGGATTGGATAGCCAATCCATGTATCACCATAATAGTGGAAGAATCTATGCTGAGTCTGCAACTGTACTCCAAAATGTAGACAAAACACCCTACGATTTAACAGATACTATGAAATACTTATCGAGGAGAAAAAACATTTAGGGATATGAATTCTTGGCCTAATGCTATGAATAAAAAGCTGAAGCTCAACAATGGATGCACACTCTTTCAGGAGGTTTGAACACACTCATGAAAGAGTTCCAATACGATAGATACGAAGTGAGATCTAGTATTCACTATTCATTAAAAAATAAATCAAACCATCATGGATACGCAGCAAATTGGAAGTAAAGCACGGTCTCCAACATGATGGTAGACAAGTAATACAAGCTCTCCCAAACTCCTCAATAGGAAAGATATAAAGACCCCTAAGCCGAAGTCAATACAATCTAGGCTAAGTAACCCAAAGAGAATATATTTGTCTAAATAAATAGAAATTAAATCATATCATGAACAACCTCGATATGCTACCCTCCTCTTATTTTATAATATTGAAAGTTATAAAGTTAAACCATAACCTGATTTAGCCCCCATTCACATATGCTGTTACCTCCAGCTTGACTGCACATTTTGTCCTTCTAGAATTCATTACTGTCTGGAAAATATGGTTGATTTGGTCTTGGTTCGCTTAATTGAGTGATTGGTCTCACTCAAGTGTGTTTTTACAAATGCTTCAGTTTAGCCTTGGCTACTTCAGGCATTGATTTATTCTTTTATTAAGTTTTATGAACTTCTCCCTTACATATTTATCCTTTAAACAAAAGCAAAACAAAATGGTGTCATATTAGCTTAGGACTAGTGGAATATTACATCTTACAAAGGGTAATGAGTTCTAAAATTCTTTTATAGATGAATTTTAGGGATGCAATCGGTGTTGTTTCGAGTGATGTTTAGGAACAACTTTCACTGCAACAGAAACACTTTCATGTATGTGAAAAATGCTTTTTGAATCTAATCTTGGTCTTACCAACCAAGGAAACCACGTGCATCGATTTCTTAGAAGAAACAAGTTTAACTTCATTGTGATTTATGACAGCCTTGGTCTATTCTAAAATAGATGAAAAAGAACACCTAGGCAACTTAAGAAAAGTCTTGAAAAATGTGCAAGCATGGTTTTCCTTTGAATCCCAAGAAAAATTTGTTTTAGTGTTGAAGAAGGTTTTCAGGCCATATCATATCTTAATAAGGATGAGGTTGTTGGTTTAAAGATATTGCAAATCAATCATCCTATAAATATCAAAAAATTGCAATCTTTCATTGGAAAGACAAATTTCTTTGAGGGTTCATACATTATTGAAATCTAAAACATTGCAAACATGCGAAAAGAAGAAATATAGAGTCAAGTGGACCTTAGAAGCAAAGTAGTCATTTGGGCGTAGTGACACTCACCTTTAAACAACAATTCTAATTAGCCCTATTTTTACAAAGTATTTCTTCATCTTTCTTGGCATAGCGAACATCACAGTTGTTTTGTCTATTCTGACTTCTTAAAAGTGTAGTGACTTCTATTGCATTTTCAGCTAGGCATTAAGAAGTGCACCTCTAAAATACGACATAATGGAAAAAAAGCTTTCCTTGATCAAAACGTTGAAAAAGATTTCGAGTTTACATTTACACTCCATCATTGCATTTGTGCTAATTCGTTGGTAAAGAACATTTAACACAAGATGCGTGGAAAAAAGAGTAGTGGATTGATATTTATAAGCAAAATGTAATTTTATAAATCAAACCCACTAAACTAGCAAAGGACAGACTAGCTAAAATCACATTTGAAAAAAAAAATTCAACATTGAACATGAACATGATTGATGCATTAGATAACAAAACGAGAGGAGTTTGTCCTTATTGAATTCATTTCTAAGTTTCCTCTTGGCCACTGATATTTTATGTAACAGCACTAATCTTAATGTTCCTCTTGGTTTGTCCAAGACAAAAAACTACATTAGTTGAAAGGCTGTGAAATTACGCATTATAGATAAGAATTTATATTGGAGAAAAAATACTAGTGGTATATTGCTTAAGTATTTGCAAAATGATGTAGATAGGATCAACATGGAGGTTCATGAAGGAGAATGTGACCACCTCTATTGGAAAAAATATTGTCGGCAAAATCCTTGCATTTGGTCTGTTATTTATCTTTCAAGACATCCATAAAATGGTAATTTCACACTTTCGTAAATATTTGAAGGCGACCATCCTATCTCTATTGAAGCTCATTTTAAGCAATGGGAGCTAGATTTTATTGGAAAATCCATCACCTCCTTTGCCAAAAAAAATTGGATCCTCTTGGCCCGGCTACTTTAAAATGGATGAAAGCCATCTCTTCCTTTATTTCGGGAAAATCACCCTAGAGGTTTGTTAGGGTAAAACTCCAAAGGCAAGGAACGTGCCATTACGGAAGGACTCACACAGCCATGCTTGAATGCAAAAAACTAGATAACACGTGTGAAACTCACCCAGTGATCCCCTGCATTCGGTGGGTCGCAGGGTCAAACCCTAGCAACCTTTGCCCCATCACTAACTTTGAAAACAAGAAAGAACATGCATGGAAACCTAGTTGTACATCATGTTTCTCTAAACGTTGGTGGTCCATGTGAACTGGTATAAGTGATAATAAATGCTTCGACATGATATTTCTGTATACAAATAGATATACAGTTCGAGAACAAGATGGTTCTTCATTGTGTGAAAAACATGTACGGTAAAGTGGAGAGATCACTGAATCCTTCCGATACGAACGTGCGTGGGATTCGTCCACTTCACTTGCAACTAAAAGAAACACTGAAAACTTCATCACTTGAGATGGCATATAAATGGATGAACATCTCCGGGGAAACAAGAGGCTACTGTGTAAATCAGGGAAAGTCTGTGAGGGAACGCACGAGTCCAGACTTCAGTTTGATTCAGCAATTATAATATCTATATAATTTCTCTCTCCCTTAGGCCACATGCAGAAACCTTCTCCTAAAGTAGTTTCGGTCGGTTCAGAAGCAGTTGGCCACGTGCGGGTGGTTGAACTACAGAAGTAACCATCGCTAGTTCGAAGGCAATTTCTTTCTTTGTGGTTTTAATACAACGCATGAAAAAGTACATGTGGACGCACGTATACTGGCAGAAAAATACGGGCATACCGCATGTGGGAATTTTAACACTTTTTTTGTTAGATTTGTTCGAGTACAACAAGGAATGGGTGCCCAAAGCCATAAAGACAATCATGAATGCGGAATGAAAAATGATGCTATAACAACTACATAGAACTTAGCAATCATCAGAATTCACTTCGAAAACCACATTTTCTCTAGTTTGGGTACATCCTAGAAAATATTGTTATCATGACAGCGCCACTACCTTTAGATCTAGAAAATAGCAAATTTTCCTGAAATATTGAATTACATTGGGACATTCTTTTAAAATATTACCCTCAAGGTAATGAGTTGGCAGAATCTTGACAAAAGTTTGGTGAAAATCATCGAAAAGTTTAACGGAAGAGAATAAAAATTCATGGCATAGAAAAACTAGTACACACTGTGGGCATATAGATTAAGTAAAAAATCAATTGGAATGTCTCCCTATTAGCTAGTGTATAAGGCAGTGTAATTTTCCAACAAGTTTAGGAGTGGGTCATGGAGAAGCTGATCCAAAATACGATACGAAGAAATGACATGCAAAGAATAATAATTAAACCCCAATTAAGCAAACCGGAGAAAAGTGTATAACGAAATACAACAAGTATAGGAAAACATCAAGAAGTTGTTTGATAAAAGAACCAGAAAATGATTTAACATTGGTGACAAGGTCTTTGATGAGACTCCCAAGAAGAAAGACGGGAAAGCATAGAAGATTTGAAAATATATGGAAAGACCCATACATCATCCGTTACGCAAGAAGGTAACAATGCATTATTTCTTCAAGAATTGGATGGCACAAAATTATTGAGTCTGTCCAATGACGAATATAAAGCATTATTTTTATTAAAAATATCATTTTAAAACTTTATCGCCTTATATAAAACTATTTGAAAAAAATCGAGAAAAATAAACAAAAAAACAAAAAAGAAGAAAAGAGAAGCGGATAAAAAGAAAAAGGTGGTCATACCAAAAAAATATTTACGAGGGTATTTGAGGTCAAGTACCTGCACGGAAAAGAAGTTTTAGTAGGTCCTTTATTCAATCGTGTTTGAACAAATTTTAAATTTCGGTGATAAGTTAGAAATAGAATTTTAAGCTATTAAATGACTTATGGGTGAATTGAGTTGAGAAAAATAATTTGGTTCAAAATTTAAAATCTAAACAAGAAATAAGAGAGGATATAACGATTCCAAATTACAACCCTCAAAGTTTTTAGTTTTACTTCTTTAAAAATAAATTACGTATGTGAAAGACTTATACAAAAATTCTACAACCACCTTAAATCAAACTAATCTTGTTTCGTCATGTTCATTCTGTTTTGATTAGAGAATGAAAATGTCCGACTATTCAATCTTGACGAGATAAGTAGATTAGATGAAGAATAAAAATCTCCTCGATTTAATGGGCTTTTGGATATAAGTGTAGGGGCTGTAATTTCTATTTTCAAAAGAAAAATGATGTCAAAGGGTTATTGATCGTACACCAATGAGTAAAAATGCTAGGAAAAAGTATGATGGGTAGGTAAGTTAGTTGAAGCAATTAAATTTCGATTTTTAAAGATGTTGCTTCGAACAACAAAAAATAAACAAATTGAAAGAAAAAGGATTATGTAAGTGAAAATCAAAACGGTATACAAAAATCCGATTTGATCTCTGGGGTTCTTGGCCTCTACTAAAGGCTATCTCCCAATTTGGAACCAACATTGTCCTCCTGTATTCTACTAAGAATTCACTAGGTGGTATTGATTTTCTGGCTTGTTAAAGATAGAATTTAACACCTATCATTATTATTACACCATTTTTTGGTCATCTGTTTGGTGCTGTTAGTTTTAGATGGAACAAAGTACCATGTAGGACAATTTTACCTAAGTAAAATTGCTTTCAATGAAAAATAACTTATTGGTCATTTATTAAGTTGTTTATGGTTTAAAATGACTCTAGTGAAAATATTAATAAATCCACATTTAAGTAATAATTAGCTAAGCAACAATTAATTAATATTCTTGGTCATATTTAACTAAAATAGGAAAATTAGTAGATAAATCATTGTTGTCTTGTTATTTTCTGAATAATTAATGCATTTATTTAAATAATATTCCTTGTTAAATTCGACCAAATCATTTTATAAATGATAATACTGACTGATTATTATAACGCATATGACATCCTTAAAATAATACGACGTCATTTATTTATTTATTTACAATTAAAGAAGATTTGACCAAAGTCAAATTGTTTTCCCTCAACAAATATAATAAATATTCCATAAAATTTGGACTTAGGTTAATAATATTTTAATTTATGCTGTATCTGAACTGATAAATGTTTATTTATAATCAAAGGTTTTCCATTCGATACATACCTTTGTTGCCTAAATTCACATTGGATCTATACTTTTATTAAGGTGATCTACATCATTGTCATATTTATACCATTTTCTTGTAAACTCCCTTTGAAGTTCATTTTTATACAGGTTTTCTACTGCATCAATTTTAGATTTGAAGTCTTGAGACTTACCAAAACCACATCATTAGGGGATTTGTAACATCTTTATGTTCGTACGGTGTCAAAAAATACAAAAATTGTTTAAAAACATTCTTGTCTTGTCTGTTGGATGCATGGAAAACTCTTGCTTTTATTCTTTTGTGTCTTTTAACTTCATAGATATGAATTTTGACATTTGTCTTCGATATTTAATTATGAATGTAAGAAATTGGCAATATGTTATTGGTGCCCTTTTATGCAATGGTAGGCCTTTTTTATTGTACTATGATTAAGATTCATACTAAAAATTAGCGACTCTTGAGATTCCCAATTAAATATCTCCATTTTTCGGTCTGCATATCCATTCATTAAAACCTAAGTTCTATTGCAGCTTCTTTTTTCTTTTCTTGATCTTTTTTAACTATAAACCACAAAACATTAAAAATTCTAATTTCTCATGTTTCTGACCTATTAACATGATCAGTAGACATCGACCGCGGTGGTGTCAATTTTTGGTTTGATGCGGAAGTGGGAAGTTTGGGTCACACTTTTGGGCCAAAATTTGTGACCCTGAGCTTCGACGTGAAGAAAAACGAGCCAGGCTGCGTGCTATGACTGGGTCAGCTAACGACACAGGCTTTGCGAAATTTTTACTGAGATTTTACGGGTTTGTACGGGCCTCTTTCGACCAAAATTTGTCTAACCTCCGTCTCCACCTATTTTGACCTATAATTATATTTTTACTCATCAAGCAAACCTGTCCTACAAGGCTGCGTACCTCACCCTTTCTGGGAGGGTTTTGGTTCTTTATGATAAGTACGAAATTTCATTCGCTTGACCATTTTCAGATACGGTCCTTTGCTTAGATCCCGCCAGTTGGTTATTTATCCTTTCAAAAACACCTCCTTTTAGTTTTTTTGGGCCATCCTCTAAGGTCCCCTCCACTTCCTCCGGTTGTAGCCTTTTCACCACCTCATTACAGCAATTTTCGCTTAATTTTTTTGTTCTTTTTTACTTTCTATTTCTGAAAAATACGGCAACACCAGATTTTCCTCTAAATTTAGTCTATTAGCTGTTTTGTGTTTTGAATATATTTTTTTCCACCAGTTCTGCTTGTTGAAAGCCCACCTCCTTCGGTTTAAATTAGTGCATAATGCATTATTTATTTCGTATTTAGTTTCATATCTTTATATTACTAACAATTTATTTAATTATACTACGGACTTTTTTCTTTTTTTTTCCTGCAGCGTACGGGATTAAAATTAAATTTACATATACACACACCTAAGACAAGAAGAGCACGGGTGCTTTGCCGACCGAAGACTTTAACATTGTAATCAATTGATCTGCTATCTCACTTATTTGAAATTTTAATCGATTGATCCTACATCCTTGCTCCTTGGTCTCTCTTGCCTTTCTTGCTTTTATCATTCCTTCAGCTTTATCACGAAGACTTGTAGCCTTAATCCTGGGTTTTTAGTGGGTACTCCTCAACATAGGATTCGTAGTCCTCCACCAAATCCCTTTTACGCTCACTATGATTGATTGGGTTCCCCCACTCTGGGCTGTACGGTTCTCTCCCTGTCTGCTTTCACCATGTCGGTTCGAGAACTAACAATGGTGGTATGCCCAGCCTAATACTGGGAATACTACTGGTGGGGTTTCAGCAGAACTTCTGACTGCTCCCTTGCTCCCCACTATGTGGCGGCCTCAATCTTTCTTTGTGGGTTGATCAATGAATCTATATGCCATGACAACACAGATTGGTTTAATCATGTCGCTCACATACTGACATTCCCAAGTTTCACGGTTGTTGATGTAATAACTGATGGTCTAAGATAATAGGAATATTCATTTTATTTGTTGCTCTTGTTTGAAGAATAGTGTAAAAGAGTCCATAATACTCTAAAAAATGAGCTAAATCAATACCAAATGTAAAGAGCTAAATCTTGGTTGTTTAACCAAACTTTTAACCAGGTGTGAAAGAGGATGCTGACAACCTTAGCCAAATCTACAGCGATGTCATGGAGGAGTAGACATCAATGAGAGCTGGCAATAATTTAGATAGAGATATACTTTGGTATGAAAGTTACTCTCATTGAAAGGTAGTTTAAGTTTCTGCAAGCTCTTAACTTATAAAGGAAAAGGGCAGCGACATAAGAAGATTGTGATATTGTATTTTACCGAATATATTTTACATTTGAACATATATCATTCTCTTGTTGTTCTTTAAAAACAACCTTGTTTAGCACTAGGTGTTCGATAAAATTGTCTTTCATGAGAAGCCTCTTGAAGTTTCATTGCATAGTCCACTGTCTGTCTAAAGGCAAGCTTATTATTTAACTACAACATAGATCCCAGTTGAAAGTTTGGTTGTGCAGAAAAGTTGTAGCAGTGGAGGCTAGATCTGCTAGGATCTAGGCATTTTTCGATGCTCCTTTTTAGTGGAAAGTCTTCTGTTCCATTGGGAAGAAGTGTTGGATGATTTGAGCTTAATGTTTTTGTCTTGGCATGGCTAGTCATGTTCTGTTCCTATAGCATAATATTTCTTCCCGAACTATAAAATTTATTCTTGTAGGTATGTTGTTTATTGCAGTGTTTTGCTTTGTTGAAGCTGGTTTCAAGTGTTGAGGATCTTCCTTCACTTTTAAGAGATCCATTGAGAAAGAATCTGTGTGTTATTCATATCATGTTGATACGCATATTTAAGATATTTTTGAATCATTCAAGATAACTATGAGATATACAACTTAAATCTTGAATGTGTGCTTACCATGTTGACACTATAAAACCTCAAAGGTATTGATGAAAGAGCCTCCTATAGTATATGGATCTATTGTGAATCTGAATTTTCATACTGATATATTAGATGTGAGAAATATAATCAACAGAGATGTTACTGACTAATAGTAACTCATAAATATTTTAGATGTATGTTAGTTTATACTTCCTCTTTGAAAATTTTCTTCTGTTGGTGTGTTAAGTCCCTATATTACTAGTTTAATCCCTATTTTATTAAGTAAACCCTTTATTGATATTATTGTACCTTATATTTAATATTATTATTATTACCTTACATTTGTTATTCATTAAGGCAAGATATGTTATTAGGCCATAGACTCCTATATATAGAAAGAGTTTTGGTCATTTGTAGCATAGAAAAATTGTTCAATTATGTAATGTGTTGAGTTTTCCTAAAGTGGTTGAATTTCTAAGAGTTAAGTCTCTGTTTTATTTTATTTTTGAGCGAGTTTCCTGTCGTTGGTATCGAAACTTTGGTTCTAACGGCGTTTCGCTTCTCCAAACGAACATTTATTAAGTTTTCGCTATAATATTTTCTATGAAGGTTCGAGAATAAAATTTATGGTACGATAAAAATGCGGTGTTCATACAATTTGGAAGCTTGATTGCGCAATATTTTTGGAATATGATCTGTAGAGTTATAGCTTTGTACGAGCTACTAAATTTAACCTAAGCAGATCATCACTTACAGTGCTCATATAAATGACCTACTGAAGTTTAAAGGTGAATTTTCACAAAGTGAATCGAAGGTACGAAGGAAGCTCTGTGCAAATTTCAGTCTTGGTTACTTATTTTTGGAATACAATCCTACCTTGGAAGTTAGAATTTTTTACGAGCTCCCTAAATTTCATCTCAAAGAAGTGACCATGGGAGAAAAATGTCATAACTCTCTCTTTGAGCGTGGATTGATATTGTGTATAAATGACCACAAGTAAATGATTTGGTTGCTTTCACATAAATTCAGGCCAGAGAGGAAACTTAGGTGACACGTGGCAAGTTGTCTGATTCGCTCTTTTGAACCATTCCATAATTGGGTCATTATGGAAAGATTGTGCATATTTCACGCAGAATTCCAAATGTAATATCCCTTTATGGTAGCCATGTTTGGTGTAGGCCTACCATGTCAAGGTACGTGTAATGAGGTTTGTTTAGCTACGCACAGCAAACCTTGATGGACCATTTATCCCACCTTCTTTGTGAGTTCTTATCACTATGGAATCACAAGTTTTGGTGTAGTGGTTGGGCCTTTGTTATCAAAGTCAAGGTCTAGGGTTAAGAGACTCGCATTCATCAGTGGCTATAATATCCTATTTAGGAACTGACACTGTTTAAGGTGGTCCTACCATTAATAAAGATGCTGGCATGTTGAGGAAATTTATTTATTTGTCGCCTCAGGATACTTAAGTGTATGTTGTACACTTAACATGTTGAGTTGTTACTAATAATCTTGAGCTTTAATTACATTAGTGGTTAGACCTTTATTAGTATCTTGTAATATGTCTGAAGGGAATACGACAATACTTCACACAATATAGAACTTATAGCAACTATAAACAATAAAATCAAAGTACAAATCAGAATATGAAAGAGGCTAAGCCATTTTATTATGTGGAATTGTTAGGTTACAAGTACAAAGAATGAAATTATATATAGCCAAGAAAATGACCTGAGATCACCTGAAAAGCATGTGTGAACGGGTACAATGTATTTAACCCAAATTATATGTAAATATTCGCGTGTCTCTTGATGAGAATATAAACATGGAGTTTGGAGCTGAAAAAAGATAAATGTATCTATAAAAGCTGAGCTACGGTAATGCCAGATTGCTTGTCGGCCAGTAACGATAGGTTAAGAATATTGATTTTCGGATACGCAAGTTGGAAAATCACCTCCCTGATTTGATCACTTGATGTGTTGAAAATACGGTCTGGAAAGCTGAATACGAAGAATAGATGGCAGAAATATGCTCGGTTAGATCTATTCTTGAAAGGTTGATCCCTTCCTCGAGATCCTGAGCTGAAGGCTGCGAATCTATTTTAAATCCTCCATAGATGATTGTGCATTTTAACTGCTGTTCTGACTTCTCTTGAAAAGCTGTTTGTGAGAAAAGTCCTTCTGCTAAAATATGTACAATAAACTCCCAGGCTAATGGTAAGAATACAGTGGCAATGTGAGATTATCACTCACATTATTACTAGTTAAAATACCACTTAACTTCCTTCCTCCTTTCAAATACGCAATATTAGTGTTATTCTTAAGAAGAATCTGCTGCCTAGGAGAATCGATAACTTTTGGCACAGTACCAAATCTATGATAGCAGCTCTAGGGTGTTGAAATATAGCCCAAGTGATAGAATAATCACTCACCTTATTCTCCGGTTGAAGTACTAATAACCTTCTGTCAAAGTGATCTTCAAAAATTTGCCAATTTTGAATGTGAATACCCATAGAAAGTAGAAAATGGAACTCAAAGCTTGATGTATAATGATAAAAACCTCTTCCTTAGATATGTCAAAGAAATAGAGGATTTCACCGAAACACCATGCTAGAAAACAACACACCATGATCTCATCGTGACCCGAGAATGTGGTGGAATGTCACTTGACAATTCACAGTCTAGGTATGTACATCAAATAATCCAAGATACCTCGCACTTTGCCTTCATCTCATACCAATGATTGGGTCATCCCAAACCTTGGCCCCCTAATCTCGCTATCTTTGTCTCATGTGAATAAAGATCCTCCCAAGTGATGTGTTGTTTGACCAAATAAACCAACAGGTCTAGGTAGAAAATGTGCTACCTCCATCATGTGTGCTTCATTTTGCAGCCCTCTGTGATCATTAATGCTCAGCAGCCTTTATTTGAATTCTTAAGATATTGTTGACTAATGGGCTCTGTGATCTCTCTCATTAAATAGAGACATGATTCAATCTCATTCACATTAGTAGTTTCTTAGCTACTATCTTTTGAATCTAGTCTAAATTAATCTGCATTCACACACAAAGTAGATATTTATTATTATTGAGATTTTGGGTCCTCCACCATTTTATTTGTAATTCATTAAGAAAATAAAAAAAGGACTCACAATATTCCAAATGTATTAACGAAGATTTGGGAATACAACTTCTTCTGGAAAAATGCGCGCATCCTCAAGCAACTCCAAAAATAGATACAAGGCCATCGCTACATCATACGGAATCACATAAAGAAAAGCCCCCATCATTTTCTACAATAGGTTTATGTAAGGTTGGTTTCCAAGATTTATACTTTGCCAAAACATAAAATGACCTCCAGCTTCCATTTGGTTGAATGTCGCACTCCTTCATCGTGAGCATAGTGACAACCATATAGGTGTCCTTTTCAACAGCCATGAGAGACATAGATAAATGCTTTCTTTCCATAAAGGGCGATTCATATTATAATACACTCCTTCATCCCATGTTTCATGAACTAGTTGAGCGTTGATATGTCCCATGTAACTTTATTGTCGTGATGAACCCAAACTCCACATCGTTCCAAGGTTGTACAAAGAAGGAAGAAGTAATATGGGTGAAAAAATATGTCAAACCATATTCTAACAAGCAGATAAACCTTTGTTTGCCATCCTTCATCTCTCTATGTAAGATGAACCGTGAAAAAACTCCCAAAATTATCCAAGCAACAAGAGATCTTCATTGCTTCTATCTCATGTGCATCATGAAGCAAAAGCGTCTTTAATGGAAAAATGAGATGTAACATCATCCCCGCAAAAAGAACCATCCTGATGCACATCATGAGATCATTGTACCAAGTTTTGATACAAAACACATAGACATAGGAGATGTCATGTGAGCGTAAATTCTCTCAAAATGAAACCAAAAAAATTAACAACAGCCCTTTGTTTGCAATTCCCATTGAAACACAAGGCATGATTCGAAAAGTGATGAGCTGTGGGTGGTATATACTCACCAAGCATTAAGCATTGTGCCTCCTTCTTCATTTTCATATATGTTTTAAGGCATGGATTCAGAAAAATAGGTGCCTTTGGAGAATGACAAAAAATATCCCAATGGAAACCAACATGTTAAACATGTTTGACCCATAAAAAATATTCAGAGTAGCTTTGCAACATACATATCATCATACCCATTACGCTCCCATGGGTATGATGAATAAGAATGCTGCATAATGCGCTGCCCACTCCCTTTATGATGCCATCCTTCCCAAAGCTGACGGACTTTGCATTCCGGTAAATATTCGAAATACATCTCTAATAAGGTCTCTTAATGAGATTCTCGTCAAAAACCCTCGAGGAACCAAAGAATTTTGAATTTAATGCAAGTAAAGTTTCTCTTTGAGTGAGAAGCTCATTGAAAGGGTGATCTATAAGGAAAAAGGTTTCTCATTTCAAGATGTCTACCATTTATCATCTTGCTTCCATTACTTCATGAATTAAGATACCTCTAGAATGATCCCAAGAATAGTGAAGCCCTTTCTTTCATAATATAAGTCGTAGGCGCTCTGAATCTGAGGTGATACATGCACTATCTCAAAGCAATTCTGTTCTTGATCTCACAACAGGGTCATTGTACATGGGATAATGCTAATCATTTCTAAAACTCTACATCTCAATCCAATAGGTTGAATGTGGCTCAGTATGAATGAGGATATTTTCCAATCTCCTCCTTGATTAGATCAAGGTCCTACTGCATTGTGATATCTTCCTTCGAGTAGGCATCTTGTTCTAATCACTTGGTCATACATTGATCTTGAAAACAACTATGTGCTGAAAATTTTATGCATACCTTGGATCAGCGTGGTCTCTTGACGACACAAGAGTTCCTCCAACGAGGACAATAGTATCTCCAAATATTTGGTAGGTGATGACCTCTTTCTTCAGTATTGTAACGCTAGTATTCTCTCTCTTCCTCATACATCTCATCGGTCCGTGCATGAGACTTCATAAGTAAAACTCAAGACTACTTTGCAAAAATGCGTGTCTCTTCTTGATCTAGTATGTGACGGTGGTAATGGTAGCCTTCTCTTGTTGAGGTAATAGGATGACATTCTCCTTGTGGTTTCAAAGGAGGGTGTCCCGCTATGTGTCTGTCTCCTCCACATCAAGCTTATTTCTCAACATGAAATAAGTCTGAATATGGTCACCTTTGCATGCTCTAGTGCCCAAACCACCAGTGCCTTCCCCCATCTAGAAGATGAAGGTACGCAATGAAACATTCTCCTCTTGACCCACGGGATGTAGCTTGAAAAATAATCTAACTCCCTCCTCCAGCCTTGACATTGCTTGAGAAGATTCATCAAATGTGAGCAATAGAATCTATTATGCCTCTTTCTTCTATTAACTGGGATCCTCTTTCTTCTCTAATACGGAAAAGAATTTTGGAAGTTAGCTTCTCCTTGAAAGCTATAGACTATGCTTTGTGGTCTTGAATACGGTGAGAGTCTCACGGAGTCCTAGGGTTCATATGTTCTTTCATTTATACCTTTCACCTTCTTCAAATAAAGTAGGCATGGTGGATCTGTAAGAATCTGGGGATTCTGCGGTCTTCTTCTTCTTTGATAAAATGCTCACTCATCATCTTCTTCTTGGATCTTCTCTTTGTTCTTCTCCTTCATTTGATGAACCTCCTTGAAGGTCTTTCATGGACTAAAGAAAGAGATGACATATTTTTCGTCTCGTGATAGTCTCATCTATCTATTGTTATTCAATGTAAAAAAAGATAATTTTCACAAAAGATGAGCCAAATATGTTGCTCTAATACCAACGCATAATATCCCAAGAGGAATGAAATAATATTACACAATATAAGAACTTAGCGAAATGTGATAATCTGGTAAATCGAAATATGCGGAAAGGTTGAAACCATTTTATTATGTTATTGAAGACAGTTAAGTTTACCCATTAAAGAATAAAGTAAATCTAATAAAAATAATGGAATCTTACAAAAGCTTGTATATTATTGAACGGTACAACATAATGAGGCTGTACGATAAATACGTTGTCTCTTCAATGGAATATAAACATGGGGTTGTATACTAAAAAAGAAAATGTAGATCTATAAGCTGGAGCTCTATGTGATACCAATAATCGGTTAGCCCGTATGATGGATTCAAGATAACCCGAAGGATTTTCCGGATCTACAACTTTTGGAAAATCCCTCCCTAAGTTGATCCTTGATCTTCTCGAAATACACATATTTGAAGCTAGATCGAAGAATAGATGGCTGAAACTTCATAGGATCATATCTATGCTTGAAGGGTTGATCCCTTCCTTGAGATCTAAGAGCTAAGGCTCTGAATATAGCTTCTCAATCCTCCAAAAATGATTATCGTAACGCTGCTTCTCTTTAAAAAGCTGTCAGGGAAAGGGGTAACCACGCACGAAATATGCTGCAATAAATGCGGAATGATGGTGAAAGACTGGTGGAAATGTGAAGGATGATCCCTCACCAGTTGCTAATTTGAAATACTAACAACTTCCTTCTCCTTTCTGGTCACCAATATGGTGATACGTTATTCTTGAGAAAAATACTACGCTGAGTGATAAGTTTTTCTGATACCCGGATCTGATATGACAAGAGTGCTAAAATATACTTAAGTGATGGAATAATCCTCACTTTCCTCGACTGCGTTACTAAGGACAACCACATATACTGGTGATCTTTAAAAATTAAAGTTTTTGAATATGAATATTCATAAAAAAATGAAAAAATACACTTGCTCAGCGATGTAATTAAGTACAAACCCTTTGTATATTGTCAAGAAAGAGGAAGAGTTCATAAGAACTTTGTGCCCTACATGTACATAATCTCTTATTTCATGTTGTTAAAGAATGGTGGAATGTCAACAAAAATTCTAGATCTAAAATATCATAATCAAATAATCCGAATTCACCTGCCTTTTCCTTCATCTCCTTTATAATGATTGATTCATCCCAAGCCTTGGCCTTAATCATCGCTACGCTGTCTCATGTGGACAAGATTCCCAAGTGAGGCATGCTGACTGACCAAATCAACCAAATAGTCTGGAAATTGAAATGCACACCTCCTCCATCATATGGCAACCATTTCCACATGACCTCCCACCACTTGATCGTGTGCTCAATGACCCTTTGTTTACCACTTAAAGATCTTAGTTGACTAGGTAACCTCCGTGATCTCATTAAATAGGGCATGATCTCAATCTGTTCATTAATAATTGTAACACACTCTTTTTACAAATGGTCTGATTCAGTCCATTCACACACAGAAAGTAGATATTTATTCTTATTGATGATTGTGGGTCCTCACCCTTTTATTTAGCAATTAAATGAAAAATCAAGGACTCTAATATTCGAAATGTAATGTGAAAATTTGGGAATGTTACTACACCAGTACGATGGAACCTATAACGTTCTGAAGGACAGGAAAACCTCGAGCAAGTTGAAGATATTGAAGATCCAAAATCATAAAGATAATTTGATTTCAATATGGAAATATAAAAACGAGCGAAAGGTGGCATAATTTTCGAATTATAAGTCTCGTTGAAAATTTTTTTGTTTGAAGGCATATTCTGAAGAACAAATAAATGTTGGGTTCTAAAATGCCTAAAAAGTTACTTTTGACTAAGCCTTGACTCCTGCAGCTCTAGACTTACACAACCTACAAGGTTCACACAACAATTGGAAGAAAAAAATAACCAAAAGGCTTTTATTACGGACTGATGAAAAATATAAAGGTCATAAGTGTACTGAAAAGAAATTATTTTACATGGGTTGTGAAAGGAAGAAAAATGAACAAGTCTTTGAAAATGGAGAGATATGCAGAGACCAACCTAGAAGAAGAAATTGGTCATGTGTTATGTAATGCATGGCGGGAATTACACTCTGCCAAAATCTCAAGATAGAAGGACATATCAGAAAGATAAAAGGTAATAGTGTTTGTTAATGGGTGGTACCATAGTTTTATTCATTTAGGTAGCCAAGGAAGTTGGTTGTTTCTATATGACACTGTAATGTGATGATGATTTCACAAATGAATATAATTGTCTAAGTTTATAATATCAAGCTAACAACGAAATATGTGTTGAATAGTCCAATACTTTCCCGTTCTTATGGAGGTGTTGATGTTGTACTAGGATTACAATAGCTACAAATGTTTCCAGAATAGTATTTCATTTTCGAACTTTTCTTGAATTTTCCGGAAAAGGTGATTACGGGGGTATGTTAAGTCTAGAAAGATAATAAGCTCTAATGTCATGAAAAATCTTCAAAGAAAAACGGCGTAATTGCTGATGTACTCGTTAAGTTCAAGTAAAATCATCTGTTTCAGGATCTCCAAAAATGAACGAGCTAAGGTGTTTGAAACTCCCCAAAGGACTCACCTATTACGCAGTCACTTTGATCACTCATTCATTTGATTCGTGTTCGTAAACATAATTGCTTATAGATATCCTTATTGTTAGTATGAATCTTCATTGCCAGGGTATGCGAAAATGCTTTAGATGTGCATAAAAAGCAAACCCTATTTAACAAGGCATAGCGCCAATATCTTGAGATCGCAATTAGAGTGATCAGATAAATGCTACAAAGTCTAGATCTGTCCATGAAAAGACATTAAAGCAGTATATAAAAATAAGATTTACTCCATACGTCAATAGAACAAGACAATAATATGTTGAATGAATTTTATGTTAAGGGCACAGGAGGAAAACATGAAAGGATGTTACCATTCTCCTCAATGGGATGGGTTCTTCTAAGTCTCAATAGCTTCAAATCTAAAAATTCCTCTCTCTTGATGGTATAGAAAACCCAAACAAAAATGGAACTCAAAGGGAGCTGTAAGCAAAAAAGATTGAAAATATGACAATGATGAGTGGATCAAAGTTAGACCAAAAGTATGGAGTCGAGTGATATTTAGGCAACAAAAGGTGATGAATGAATGGAAAAACTTCCTTCAATTTATAAAAAATATTGAGTTAGTCTGAATGTTGGTACGTAATTAAAATATTATAACAAATCAAGATCAAATTTTATGGAATATTTTATTATTTTTGTTGGAGGGAAAAAGAAATTTAAACTTAGGTCAAATCCTTTATTTGTAAATAATAAATAAATAAATGATTTATTTATCATTTTGAGGATATGGTTTGAGTAATAATTAAATAAACTATTGATTTATTTAACTATTTATAGTGATTGATCAAATTTAACAAGGAATATTATTTAAATAAAGGTTTAAATAATTATTCCTAGAAAAATAATAAAGATAAATAATAATTTCTCTAATAATTCCCCCATTTTGGGTTAAATATGACCATAGATAATAATTAAATTGTTGTTTAACTAATTATTCCTTGAGAAAGTCAAACAAATGTGGTTATTTTATGTTCCTCATGAGGTTTTCTGTTTATATAAACAACTTATGGCAAGGTAGTTTATAAGTTATTTTCATAGTGAGAATTTTACTTAAGGTAAAATTGTTCTTGTGGTAACCTTGGGTCCACATCTAATAATAACAGGTTAGATGACCAAAAAATGATGTAACAAATTTCCCCCCCAACGTACGATAGGTAGGAGTTAATAGTATGACAGTAAACATGAAACTCAATCTGCACTGAACAGAGAGGTCGAAAGGAAAAGTATAAGGTGAACCGAAGTCTTTAAATGACTGAACCTAAGGAAGCAAGACATAAGTGTGACAAGTCTGTTTGTGGTGGTACATATGCTATGAGTGATGGGGGATGCATGTCTATGTGGCAAGAACAAAGTACAAAGAACAATACTGTCCAGAAACAAGGGGGCCCCAAGAACAATATAAGCACGATACCTGGCATAAACATGAGCTGGGTAAAATCATGATAATAGATCACATACATATATGGGATAACAGTGGAACATACAATAATGTTTGTATACATGGAATGCAAATACAACCCAAATGCCCACAACAAGCGAAGGAGCTCTAAATGCGGCAGTTCATGAAAACAAAAGGCGGCATAGCTTATTTGAAACCCGACATCATCAAATATGTAAATACGCATCCAAAACATAACGATGAGGTCATCCCAAGGCATGTGGGGGGCTACATAGGTTCACCCCCCTCATGAGAGCTAAAGATCTCACACACCAAGAATCAACGATATCGACTCATCATTGAACCATCAAGTATCTGAATCTACGATCATGCTAAAAAGAACTAGAGTTGAAAACAACAATCAAGTCAAAGAAATAAAGGTCCTTTAATAAGTACGAAACGAACAAAATTAGAATTTAAGACCAGGTACGTAACCTCTGAACCTAACCAGAATGAATGATGCGGTGGCCGATAGAGAAGGTCTACCATAGGTGAGTAATAAGGGATCTCGCTTTACGCCACCGAAGAAAATAATAGGCAGTGATAGGCGGCAAGGATAACGATGAAAATGAAGGTGTGGAGTAGCGGATGGATAACTCCTTATTATTTATAAAGGCATGGATGATGGCAACAATATCTTGAGAATGAGAGCGATTGGGGTGGCTGTAATGCTGTGGCAAGAGAACCTAATGATGAAGGATGAGACTATGTGAGATACATGGGGACTGGGATAGACTTATAGTCTGATGATGACTGTCGGATGCTCCAAACAGAACAGCTCAGTGCTACCACGATGAATCACTTGAAATTGTGTGACAATTGTTGTCTCTCTGAAGGCAGATGTAAATTATGAACCCGGTGCCTAGGACATCTTAGCACTGTGAGAGCATGTAATAAAGTGGGTGTCAATCGAGCTCTCCTGCTATCTCTTTATAAAACAAAATTAATTTAAATGAGACCCAGGACCTCACACAAATTTCTAAAGGTAATATTGAGAGACAAGATGCAAAGTTCCAACACAAAAGCATCGAACGGTTGAAGACGTTTACGTAAAGAGAGCCGATTCAAATAATATACCCACGAAATCTGAATGTCGGAAGAATGTGTACGTTGAAGAAAAATATCAAGAAGATATAGTTAACATGAAGGTGATGCCCAGTTACTAGCGAAACCACATATTGGTATCAATCTGAAATCCACTTACATGACATTGTTTAAAAACTTCACACCTCCTCAGCTAGCTATTATAGAAGAAATAGATGATGAATATGAAAGCAATTGTATGTTACGAGCCATGTTACTTGGCATTGGTCAAGTATGGTGTCAACGAGGATAAATCCTTACTAAAAACTTGATGAGCCGGTCGCATTCAGGGACATGATACGAGAAAGAGAATGTGAAATGGTACATATTAAACACATTAGAAGATTTACTATGAGATACCAAGGAGCCGAATCCTCATTACGGATAGAACTCCTCCTCTGTGAGACCCTACGGAGCTACAGACAACAACAAAAAAGCTTTTACAAGATGTATACAAAAATGCCTTTCAACAACATTTTAAGTTTACGATAAAAATACGAACCCTTACAAGTATCTTTCTTCCTCCTTTTATAGAGAGGAAGAAGAAACTAATAATAAATGGAGTGAAACAATTAATTGTTTAATTTGAAAAAATGGCAGAAACATTAGGGCCATACTTCTTAATTAATATGATGTGCTATAGGTGCTACTGGTAGCTCCATGAGTAATCTGTAGGTACAAGTTGTCGAGATAAGACACTGAAGAATAAAATATGTAATATTTTGTACCGCTACAAATGAAAATTTGTTGATAAAACACGGAAGATGTGATTTTTAAGCACTTTCTTTTTCCTTCATATTTTGAATTCATCTGAATCTTAAATATGGGCCAATTTCTAAGTCATTCTTTGATATTTTTTGTTTCTCATTAATACTATACTTAAAATCTTTATTTTAAGGCTACCGGAGGGTTTGATATATTTGATTAATTGTTTTATTAAGGTACGTATGCGTGGCGGCTTTCAGATCTTTCCTCATAAATTTATGAAAAAAATGTTCTTGAAACATGCAACTGCAACAGTAGTGACGCCAAAATGTGTGTTCTTCATTAACAAGTTATAAAAAAATCCTAAACATGTCAAGGATCAGACCAAGGTGTGATGGATACAACAATAATAACAAATGATAGTAAGCGTTAATGATGATCAATTGAAGCTAATATGGTGATTAAAGTCAAATAAATATAATGATGAATGAAATAAACAAAATAGAAATGACATGAAGATAAAGATTAACGACATAATCTGAACAATTAATTATTATTGAATCCAATAAAAACATAATGAATAATAAAAATCTAATTGTTGGTATGATAATTAATAAAATATCTTATACGTTAAAAAATACGTTGATTGATTTAGGTCATTGATTAATAATTGTATAAATCATTGAATAATAACAATGATGAAGGTATTTGGACATCGATTATAGCGATGATATGAATCAATAATTCATAAGTCATAGTACTAAATGATGTGAATATTATTTAGCAATGATTTTGAGATAAAGGGATGCAGAATTCAGAATATGGTCATGATAAATCTGTTTTAATGGTGATAAATTTGATAAATCATCTGAAAATTTTTTCAGTTGTATCGTTTGATGCTGGGGCGTAGAGCATCAAATAAAGAGATGGATGAGAAATTCAAATTAATCTCATTCTCAATCTTGATCCGTATTTTGAAAATGAATTAGTGGAAGAAAATTAAGTTAATTGAATAAAATTTGGTGGTGGAAAAGTTGATAATCTGGAATTGATTAAATGAATATGAAGATCGTTGATCTTCGCGTCATAAAGATTTGTTTATCTATCTGGGCGTGCTAAATTTCAGTTCAATCGCCAGTGTAATGCTGTGTCGATCATATCGATAATACCTGCTGGATGTTCCAATACTCCCTGTATTGATGACATCGATAAAAAATAATGCCGTCTGATAGTCGTTTATCTGCTGGATCAAAGTTGATGAGCCATTCCTGTTGAAGATAAGATGCTGTATTCTTATTATCGCCGTATTCTTCCATCCTGTTACCGTTTGATTGACTCGACCGATGGATAATTTACCTTTTCTTTTTCAGGCCTGGACATCACCGGGCTGAATCTCAAATCTACCTTTCTCTTTACGCTGATCAATCGCGCAGTACCTATTAAAGCCGCGTTAATCACCTGTCATCGCCCGTGTTATCATTCTGGTCGTTGATCTCATCTCTCCGTTCTTCTGTTTCTACGGCGGTACGTAACCGACACCTGCAGCTTCTCGTATCTTCTTCAGTTCATAAGGTAACTTCCAGTACCGCCTGTGTTCATATTGCCAGCTGGTCAGGCCATTCCAGTACTGCGCTATACTGAACTCTGAGTTTGAAGGTCATAAACAATACAACGATAACAATACGGTATTCATTTCATCATCTCATCAATAACCGTCACAAGTTACCTGGGATTAAAAACTCGCCGTTATCGTCCTCAATAACGGTAATAAACTGAACATCATATCATGATTTCGTATGTAGTACGTTCTTCGTGCATTACCGTTACCGTAAACCGTATCGCCATCATTGTATATTATGGTGAAGTGTATTCCTCCGTTAAAATCATATTTTAATTGTTAATCATCGTGCGTATTGTTGAATTGAAGTGATTATCACTCCTGTTTAATGATTACATTATCAGTATCCTGTTGATAAACATATCAAAATAATTTTAGCCGATTAATTGTTGGGTGCCGTTATCGTTTATCTGGATAATATAATAAATTCCTCAATTATCTCTACATCCTGAACTGTGACGGGATGAAGGATCTCAATATAATTACGTATTAACAGCTATCTGCGCGCGTTTTCGTCTGCTCTATTTTCTTCATCACCGGTCAGGAAGATCATCGTTACCAGTATCTCTGCTTATTCCTCATCATGAACCGTAGAATATTTACCATACTGATAAGTGTTCTGAACATGTACTCTTTTCTTTGTTCCTTGTTGAAAGCGCGGGCAGTTAACGAACGATAAATTCGTTAAATAACACCATTTCGCCGTTATCTTAATCAATAAGCCAGTCGTCGATCCTGTTCTGTATAAGTCCCCTCCTCTTTTGTTCTCTCTTTGATAAATTTTATATTACGTTGGTATACAAAATGTCTGTTGCAATATCATCTCTACTTCAGAACTGCGGGGCATACCATGGGTCTATGTTATCTTTCGTTCATCATAAACGCCGTATAAAAGCGTAGGTTATCTGCTCTTCTGCTTCCACCGTAATCAAATCCGCGCGGCTGATAAAAAATCATGGTTGCAGCTAATCAGGCAATGTGACTATACGTCTCTTTAACCGGTATTCTCCTGCGGTTCAGGATGTTTATGTTCTTCCTTCTGCTCATCTACCTTATCACTAAACGCATTCAAGGTGATCTAAAATTTGTCGTCCATCACACATAACGGCTGGGAAGAAGAGTACGCACACAACCTATCACAGGATCTATCTTTTTGTACTGATTCATCCTGTCTAAGTTTTATCTGTTGATAAAACGCCACAGTTGAAAAATTATTATCACATTCAAAGTTCTTTAGTATTGATATTGTCATCATATGACATGTTATCATAAGTACTAAAGTGCATATATTAATGTCACA
This sequence comes from Pinus albicaulis, assembly GCA_034641835.2. Taxonomy (NCBI): domain Eukaryota; kingdom Viridiplantae; phylum Streptophyta; class Pinopsida; order Pinales; family Pinaceae; genus Pinus; species Pinus albicaulis. The sequence goes on along the minus strand of CM076575.1, from coordinate 1,077,162,875 downwards.
TTACGATAACCTCGTCGTCGTCTGAAATCTACGCTGGTGGTGTTCTGCCGTGTGATTGTCGATCTATACCAGTCTCCGGTATTCGCGGTCGGCGGAAGAACTATTATCGTTAGTACGTTCTGAAATCCCACCGCTTCTGCGGATCCTTCGGTCATCGCGGGCGATTGAATCATTGTTTAAAGATTAACAAAAAATTCGTCCTGATCCTTTATGACCTTCATTTCTTTGACGGGGATGAGTTAATATTGTTGAGTGCGTAATGGCACGATTGTTGCTTCTGGCAACTAATTTCAGCTGGAGTTGAAGGGGCGGTGAAGAGTTCTGGTGCGACCTGTATGGATTTATCATCCTGGAGGGTGCTATATTGATATCAAAGTTTCAGGTCTGATGGATATTGATATCTTTATGGGCGAATAATTTGATTATATTTTTGTTCTCTGGAGCCGTATGCGGTCGATTTTACAGTTTTGTTTGATGATGGTGCTGATTCAGTCTATCGGTTATATTCTATATTTCGTTGCGGTAAAGTTATCATTATCGACATCAGCAAGAGGTATTCTCCGGGATATTGTTCTCTGGTTATTGTGTACTCCTCCCATTACTCTGGAAGTGGTATGTGGCTCATCTTCTTGATCATCAGCCTCCATGTTGAAGTTCACACAACAAACCGAATCCTGATTTTATCATCTTCTGATACCGCGATTGTGATATTATCAGGATGTATTTTATCATGCCTCAGTTCTCCCTTTCAGGAAAAGTTCTTGAAGTAAAGTCTGAACTAAGTGAAGATCTGTAATATTATTGCTGGCGTGATTCGGTCTCGATGAAAGTTGTATTATATATTCATTCAATCTGGTGAAGTGTTGATTTAGTAAAGTTTGACTTATCTTAATCAAATCTGGAAACATGTCTGCGCTATCTTATACATCTGCATTAGGTCTCAAATGATTATTATATTAATTTGTTATTCTTGGCCTGTCATTCCAGTTCAATCAGTTATTGTTTTCCATGGAAAGTTAATATTATCATTTATTATGTTGAGTTATGTCAAAATCAAGTCCAACATCTTTATTTATTATCTTCATTTTTGTTAGTTGGCGGAAAGTTCATGGTGGGCCTGATCTTCACCAGCATCCGTGAAAATCTCTTCTTGATGCTGGTACGGTAAATTCAGGCGTGACCGTAACGATATGTTCTTAATCTGGTTCCTGCAGCATAACTCCTGGCATTAATGGGGTCGTGGCGCCAGTTCGTCCATCGCCAGAATATAATTTTCGTCAGGATACATCGACAAACCGCCATTACCAGCGGGGCAGGTTTATTTTATGATATCCTTCATTTTCAGGAATTTGAGCAGTTAAACCGCTGATCTCGTATAATCTTTGTTGTTCAATATGCGGATCAAATGAATAGCGATCCTTTATCGCAGGCATGGTTTACGCTGGTTATTCATGACCGCTGGAAAAGCGCAGGTTATGGAAGCGGTCAACGCCTGATGGCTGGCGATTCATGGACAACTGAAGGCACCAAACCGGGAATGCGGTTATCGCAAAGCATTGAGCAAAAACTGTAGCGGTGATGTTGTTGATGATCTCTGCCAGGTCAAAACGCCAAAATTATGGTATGGAAAAATCAACAAAAATAACGAATTAATCTCCAGTTCTTCATGAATTAAATCAATTGGTTAATTTATAAGTCTTTACAATTAAGCCCGGAAACTGCGCTGTTATCTGTACCGTTAAAGTTATTACCGTCGTTAATGAATGTTATTGCTGCAGGAAAAGTTCGTCTTCGTCATCGCTCGAAATCCTTTATCGCCGCCTGTATGTCAGCTCTTCAGCGTTCTTCGCCTGATATCTCTATCTGGTCGTCTGCTGAAGAATCGAGGTCTCTCTGCTCAGGCATAATCGTAACCGCATGGCGTAAATGTCGCCACACAAAGGTTCTTATGTTAACGAAAAACGGTTACGATCTTCGTTATTGGCGGCATCTTGATGATCATCATTCAGTAATGAACAATACCAATCACCGCCATACCTTGGTGCGTTTAAGGTACTATAAAGTTATTGTAGAGTTTGAAGTTCTTGACTGATTGTCGTTCAGCAGTAATTGTTGATGCTGCTATCCATTTCCATTTCTTAATTTCACCGGTCTGTCGCGGTTGATGATCGTTTACGCCTTGCGTCTGCCGAACGCAATTTCGGTGAAAACGTTGCCAGATAAAGGCGCGTCGTTGAGCGTAATCAGGTGTGGGCTTTCGCCGCAGAAAACAGTCTGATCAAAATAACAAACCAGCGCAAACGTCCTGATGCAGTATCTTCTCGCAGGAAACCCGTTCTTCGATCAACACCGTTAATTAATTTTATTAATGCTGTTGGCGGATATTGAACTCGTGAATACCTTGTCATGATATTATTTTCTCTGCTGTGAAAATCGTACTACTATCATCTTCGTGATTTATGGGCGGTTCTGATATCTGGACATTTTAATGCCATCAGGTTATAAAGATTCTGGACTATCTAAACCTCGTATTCAGGATCTCTGCGTGGTAGAAGGTCGGTCTTTACGACTATCGTTTATTTCCCCGGTCGGCAATATCTGAAATGATATGAATATCGACCGCCATGAAGTGGTCTGGAATATTTTTTAAAAAAGTGGGTATTGGCATTCTGGAAGTGGGGTTGTACCGTAAATGGTGATCAATGGAAAATTGATGTGATGTCGTGGGGATATCTTTTCTGGCGACAGGTGGTGGTGATTGGTCATGCAGATATGTATTATTTCTTCTCGACATCAGGTGGATTGAAACAAATCTGTATTACAGGGGTGATATCAAAGTATTGTCAGGGGTTATGTCGTGGTCGGATTTCCGTGACTGGAAAGTGGATCATTATTGACTGGGGTTCTCGGCGAATTCGTTCTTCTCTGCCAGTCTTATGAATAAATCTTTATGCGATTGGTTAAAATCATTTTGATTGTGTTCTCCCTCGATATGGCTTGAGACTGGGGTAATCCAGTTATCAATCATTGTATTCTGGTCGTAAAGTGGAAGATCTTAATCTTAAATATCATATGCTGATTGAAGTGAAATCAGGTGCCGGGTAGAAGTGATACCAAATTCGTCCAGTAATGACGGAAAGTGTGTCAGTTATCTCATAAGTGGTCTGATTATATGTCTGATACAAATCCTTAACAATAGGGCTATTAAAGGCGGGTGTCGTCAAAATACTGTTCTCACCGAAAATTTCGTTGATGAGTTCAGACTACCATTTGGAAATATGCCACGAACTTGAATGCAGCTCACTTCCGTATGGACGTTCAGAATGATTTATAAAGGGTAAGTTCGGTCATGTTGCAATGGATATGGAAGGTGCCATGGAACAGAAAGTATCAAAAGTCTGCTAATTCAACATAAAGATATCCGGGATATAATGAACATATTGATATCGTCAGGATATTATGACAGCATTTAAAGCCCTTATCTCCGGCGGCAATATAGCGATATGGATGAAATGAATAACAAAATAATATGTACATTATGCTGGTAACGATTGAGTCCATTCTGGGGCCTGAAGATGATCTATTATTAGCGTGAACAATTGCTGTTCCAGTTGATGAAAGAATATTGAATGAAATATAATGGCTGGCAGAAAGGTGTATGCGGTGTAAAATTGAATTATCGCCCCTACCGGATGGGACTCCTCACTCTTGGAACCCCTAAGACTCCTGGGGCCTTCATCTGGAAGCTTTAGGATGTATGCAAAATGCCTTTCAACTGCTGAATTTCGATAAATGGAACCCTTACAGTATCTTTCTTCACTCCCTTTTATAGAGGAGGGAGAAATGATAATGAAATGGGTGGAAATAATTAATTATACATTTAACATGTAAAACGTATTACGCCTTAATGAATACCGTTACATTACGAACATAAGGTAAACTCCTGAATAATGTAGTAAATTGCAGAATACGTTGTAAAGAATAAGGCTATCATCACCTTCATTAAAATTGCAATGTTTAGAATATGATTTTGTATACCTTTTCTTCAACTCACGGTCGCCAGATCAAAATAAGTTGATTTAATCATTACGATATTTTGCTGTATCATTATCTCTTCATAATGTTCTTTACAAAAACTCTGATTTATTGATTGAACCATTTAACACCGTATTTATATGGTATTTCCGATCATATCATCAGTTATACAGAAAAAAGTAATCTTTAGACAACATAAACTGCATTAGTATTTGATGCAATAGCTCTCCCATTCTTTAACAAATCCTCAAACATCATCAGTAAGGACTAAAGTCGTGATGGATGTGGCGTGTACCGAAATGATGATAGTAAAGTGAAGATGGTGGAACTGATGAAAATTGAACTTATATTGAACCGTTGAATTAATCTGACCCGCAATGGTGGTCGAATACCAAAACCATCTCCTGGGAAGATGATGACGCCGGAAAATCCAGAAGGTTATTAGCGCAGAAGATGATCAGGCCATTCAGTATTGAAACAGGTCAGCTGGCTATTGTCATTGAATAAAATGGATGATGACGGTATCAGTATCGCATCCGAAGATATCATGTCTGATGAAAAAGTGATATGGTGGATGAAGATTTATCAGGTTGGCGGTTCCGTCAGTTCGCTAACGTCGTTGAACAACTCCGCGCGAAATGGGCAAAATGCGGACGCTACGAACCGCAGCGTCGTATGCTGGATCTTCACGGTTGGAATCTGGCAGGAAACGCCAATGATGCAGGTATCAAATGCTTCGTGATGATTTACTGAAACTGTGAAGTTAAGATAAAGATGGTAATGATCATTTTCGTCGAACTGACTCCGGTACTTTTGATGAAGCGTATCGAAAGAGCGATTTTGAGTTTGTATGGTTTGATAACCAAAATCGTGGTATCGATAAAGAAAGGTGGTAGAAAGGAATGAAACCGTTAATCATCTGGATCGTAACATGAAAGAACTCGTTTTAGTCGCTGAAAAAATAAATTAAAGCGGATAAGAACATTGGTGAATTGGGGAAGTTGAAGTCGTGAATCAGTTTATTAGAACTATGGAAGATTAATTACGGTCATGAGATTAAACAGTATGATAATTCTCGTGAAAATCGAAAATAATGAAAAGTATGAAATTAATTATTTATTCAGTAAATTCTTACAATTGAAAATTGATTTGGGAATTGATGATAAATATATTGAAAAAATATATTAATGATGATATAAATAAAAAAATAATGATGTCTATTATTAAAGACTCGTGAAGCATTCAAGGTTACCGTTTATCAACTAAACTCGTTTATTTAATGGTAAGCATCAAGTTTTACTATTAGGTTTCTCAGTTATGTTGCGTATGGAGTTATTAAGATCATTATGGAAAATACAAATAATGCTGGTGGTAAAAAAAGTGCTCGTGGATGGATTTGTCGATTCAATTGAAATTATATGCACTATTTGATTGGGGATCAATTGTTCAATAAAATCAACAAATTGATGAAATCTACGCTTAAGTTATTATGACTCTGATGGCGAAGTCCAGATGAAAATAACAATGGACATGATGAAAGTAGGACCTATGGAAAGGTTTGATTATTTTATTTGAATATGAATTATGTGTATCTTGATTTCCGTCATATTGAATATTAGAGTCTTGATTTTCAAATGATTCAATTAAATAAAGGTGATTTTATGATCCTGATAAAGATCAATCATCACTTTGTATGAATTATAAGTTAATTTATTCGATATGAAAAAAGAATGGATGAATAATATAAATGTCGATGATTGGGATCATCCTAGCGTTTAATGAAAATCATGAAGAACAGTTCAGTCGTGGATCTAGATATCAAGAAGATCATTCGACATTCTTAGTCAATTAGTGGAGGATCATATACGTTATTTATGATAAAGAATTACAATGCACTATATTTATTACGTTGATTGATGTTAACGTTAACAGCAGCCCTTGATTTTGTCACATTGATCGCCTGCACGTTTAGTTATTCAAGTAGGTTAATCAATATTATTTAAAGGTGAAATAGAATTCCAGAAAACATCTTGTGATTATTTAATTATTAAACGTCTTTGATCTCAGTTATCATTAACGATCCTTTTTTGCATTCTAAATTTATTATGAAGTTGGTGTATTCCAACTGATTTCTGGGTGGAATATCCTCTTTCTTTAGATGATCCTCTCAGGAAGAAGTTTACCATTATTATACATGGACTAACAAGTTACTACTTTGCTATTATTATATTGGAAAAGTATGATTTAGAAATTAATTGAAGATGATTATCTATTATTAGGTGAACAATTGAGATTCATTCATATGACATATTACATGATCGTCTGTTCAATTAACGTATTGATGTATTCTATGATGATACCATACCGTTATCAAGTCACCGTTCTTGAATCTCGTCTTAACTGTATTTTCGTTTGATGATACACTGCTATACCGATAAACATGTTGTAACCACCGCTGTGACCTCGTATTCGTGTATATTGTATCTTTAGGTGATATCAATTATTACGTGGATGCTATATCACCTTCTTATGTTAGTTCATCCATTATGTCATTAACAGGTCACATATATTAGATTTGTTGAGTTATTTTTATCATGTACCGTTCTATCAACCTTGTCATTTAAAAATTATTTTTGGATATTGGTGTTATCAGAAGACTAGTCTTTGAGCAAAACACGTGCTTCGTCTTTGTGAAGAGCGGTCGGTGGAATCAGCAGTGAAAAATATCATCATATATATCATACAAGATCTCAAGATCTCATCAAATGGAAGACAGAAGGTAAAAGTAACAACGGTGGAAATGATGAATATATCGTAAAAGTTGGAAGTCTCGTCTATCAACAGTCACTACACTTTTGGAAGGTGAAATTATGATGAAAGGTGGTCAAGTTCGGAATACAGTCTATTAAGTAAAAGACGGTTGGAAATAAGGAAGAAGTATCTCGTGTCTATATGGAAAAAGGTCGATAATGGTATATTAACTATTTCCAACGATGATCCTCAATGATGTCGGTAGGGAAAATTCAAGATTCTTTCATTCTATCTCGCTACATTAGATATTCGGTGGTATTACTCTGATTATTTGATTGAACATTTCGACATGGTAATATAAGTATTGAGTTTCTTTCCTGATTGAAAGAAGTTGATATAGATAAAGTTCTTATGAAGGCGCTATCTGAAATAAAGATTTAGTCTTATGTACCGTTGAAGTCTCTACTACCTCTGTAGATGGTGTATGGAAAGACACATGCAAAAGTAGTCATCTCTTGATATGAGTCCAACATGATGAAGTTATGGAAGAAATAAATTCTTATTTATCTATTTGAAAAGTATCATCTATGGTGATTGAGTATATTATCGGTGGAAATCTATTGCTCTCGAAATACATATGGATGATCGTTAACAGATTTTGCATATTATTTCAGTCTGTTATGCAACTAGAACAAACAATGACAATGAAACATATTATTAGGTGTAATCTAATCAGATAAAATATCATATATGTTTAGTATTTTGGACAAGATATGAGTTTATTAGGATGTATTATCTCTGTCATTCTGTTGATTAAAGTTCATGTTCTTTACTGGGTTAACGTAATGTTGATCCGGGTATCGCCAAACGTTATGGCAAGAAAATCATCGTCTGGGTATTCCAGTGTTATCGCCGGTAATGGAAATGGTCGATGAAATTATTGACGTCAAATCGGCTTTCTCGCTGATGTATATCGTGTTTATCGCTATGAAAAGCTGCTGCGTAATCACCAGTCTATGATTAAGTGGAAAATCTCATTAAAGTCCGTAAAGGTATTCAGCATTAATCGGCAATCTTCATCGTGGAAAGATGGCGATTAAGGAAGTTTATGATTATCATTTTCATCTCGTCTGGGGCGATGGTAAAGATATTAATAAAAGTTTAATCGCCAGTTTATGTTCAACATGTCTGATCCGTTGATGCCGTTAAGGTCTTCATCACTCAAAACTCATAAATCCATAGTATATGATGAAAAAATTATCGTCAGTTCTGGTGTCTGTTCAATATATCTCTTTCGATCGCATACTGTTATTCGACATACAAAGCGCTGGTTGTTCACCCGGGCGTTTCCTTTGCAACGCTCTATGTCTGCCATTAACAACGTCTCATTATGGTGTGCTACCTGCATTGATGACATCTCGCTGTATTCTTTATCTTCTTCTGTTACGAGAAAACGTAAGATCTCCGCTACCGTTCTACAAAGTTGTTTATCTCCAGAAGTGATTAATGAAGGCTGCGCGTGTAGAAGTGTTGTATACCATATACTCTTATCGCCTTTTACCTTCAGTCAGTTAAGTCTTTCATTCATGATCGTCTCGAACATCATATCGTCATCATGCCGTTCATCTTATTACGGCGATGAACGCTATTGCTGAAAAACCTTTATCGTATATAATGATGATTATCATATCGTTATATTCTTATGATGAAGAAGTTCTTCAACGAACAAATCATCTTGTACAGATAACTGAATAACCTTTATGTAGAAAAATCAATATTATATAGTCTATATGAAGAATAAATATTATCACCGAATGTAAAATTATGTATTTGATTCTATTAATTTCATCTGTTGAATATTCAAGTGTAATTCTTAATGATTCATTATTAAGTGATTTATTCATATTGAAACCAATATCACTTTATATGATGCTGGTCGTTTATTTCGATCTTAAAAGAGTGACAAACATCATATATGGTGATTCAGATCTCATTGGCTGGAAGATCTGGAAGTTGATTGATATTCAGGTCAAGGTGTCGACAAAGAGTCATTAATGATGATCATTGAAGGCAATCATTATGGTGTTACAGTGGAAAGTGCTGCAATTTACTCATTATTTGATTAATTTAAGTATCAGCAATTATGCTTGAAGGTCTTATTATGGTTAAACAATGGGTCGGGTCGGAAAATGCTTGGTTTAATATTATTCAGGTGAAGGCAAAGTGAAAATGGTTATTTTATGCCAGTACAAAATTGATTTCTCATTATTCTGCTGATAAAGTGCTGGCGAATTGATGCTGCTTATTGATGCTGGTGAGAATCCTCCTCTGATGATCTGGAAAGTTTTATTCATTGTCGGCTGGTATTCATATGCTGATGTAACCGGAAAAATTTTGTTTCACGAAAATTCAGTCAGTTGAAGTTGTCTGCGTCCTTTGTTGAAATGGAGTGAAGGTGTTCACTAATGACCTGTCGAAATACAATTTACATTGTGAAGTCTGACCCGATTATCATTCTGCTCTGGCGATATAAAATGCTGTGTATTTCGTCTGAAGAAGGCATTACTGTTATTTATTGAAGTGTTGAAGGATGATTATCCGTTTATCGTCTTATCATCAAGGTATGGCTGTTGATGCGGCGACATATCACCTCACGTACGCTGTTTACTGGCGTTAATATTGCGGTTTAATCATCTGCTGAAGTTGAAATATCAAACTATAAATCATATGCCAGAAGGATCAATATGAGCGTATCTCTGTTTCATTTATCAACCTTATTGAGTCCTTCGTCTGTATTTCGTGAATCAGATCGTCTGGTGGTGCTGGTCCGGTTAAATCCTTTACCGTTATCTGAATCTATCACATTATTGAATCTGAATGTATCACAAATATTTTTGGTATAAAAAACTATTTTGTTTAATGCTATATTCATGAAACATCCAGTATTTATAAATCATGATTATTCACTTCTTGTGCCGGAGCAATCTTAATCTCTTTGTGGATCTCCTGTTTATGGCTGTTCATCATTACCCCCTGTAGTATAAATATTATGATACGTTTATGATTGTGTTTATATTTAGTTCTTATGCTGATATGGTCATTCTCACCGGATGTTATTATAAGTTGGTGATTTTAAACATATCGATATTATGATATTATGCCGAAAAGGTCAGCGTTATGATGCCGGGCGCTGTTTAACGCATTATTGTTCTCCGGTTCGAGAAGATGAAGATTATAATCTCTTTGGTCTGCATACTGATGACCTGAACTGGTTGAGTTTATAAATATTATCCCAGAAGACGTTTAAATTATTGATTCTGGTGCTCTCAGAGAAATCGCGGATTGATCCGTAATGGAAAATTCGTTGTTATTCAGTGGCGATGAATCTTCTGTATTGTTATTAACAGGACTCTGAAGTTCATATGGAAAATGGTGTTGCTGGAAGTCTTGTTATGGCTATGTCAGTTATGGTAATGAAATTAGTTGTTTTCATTACTAAATTATTGCTCTGGCTTATGTCGAAGTTGGGTAATATACGTTCTTATCAACGTTAAGTGTTAAAATATTAAAGATTAATAAAGATTTCCTTATACCTGTGTTCTCGTTCTTGCTGCATACATTTCGATTATACCATTCGCGATTATCATGATATCTGGCTCCAGTCTATATAAATCTGAAACCACAACGATGAATATGCTGCCCCTCTGTACACCATCAAATTGCGATAAAGACATTGTTATGCAGCAATAAATTTAATATGTTCTTCTACGTATTGTTTTCCGTTCTGGTGATCTGGCATTGCTGCGCTGGAGATGGAAATGCTGCTGTTACGTGAAGACCAGTATCTGGTCGTCAGGTATCCGTCGGTCATTGAGATATTAATTAGTCTTGATAAAGTCATTTCTTCTGGCATTGTTCTTAATATGTATGCTGTGACCTCGACATTATCAACATGATCCGCTACAAATCCGTTCATTGTATATATGTTTGGGCTTTTGTTGCTTATTACATTCTGGTGATCCCGTTGATCAAATTCATTCATTGAATCATTTATTTACATTCAACCGTACTATCAACATCCTCCATGCACTCAGGTATCTGGTACATTGATATATGATTGAAATGATGATCGGTAAAATACCTTTATTCTCAGGCCTTGTCTTGTTCGCGATCTTAGGTCGTCAACGTCTTATGGATCCAATTGATCCCTTAATCGTTAATATCACATTGATTCAATGTCAACAGTCGGATCAATTCGGTGATGAGTATCATCCTTCCTGCTCGTTACATTGAATTTTTAAATATTATTTATAATATCAATTCAGTCTGGGTTGATCATCCTTGTTCATCGGATCGCGCTCTTCTTCATGCGCTTCTCTTTCTTATTGAAAATATCGCTCAATAATGCGCAATATCGCCGTTGATTATCGCAGGATCAACATTCAAAACTAATCTTTTCTTTACAGCAGTTCTGCTGATGATTCATTACGTTCATTTCGTTTTCTTCGTTCACTCTTCGCTCATGGTTTGCATCAGATAACGTCTTTGTTCGATTATGTTGTCTGCAGTATACTGATGCATTTCTATATATTTCTGAATCTCATGATTATTTCGTCAGAAATTGCCAGTTTCTGCCGGATATGTGTATTCGTCCGTCATCATATCCAGCGATGAACTCGGCGAGTTATTTGTAGATTGTGGTACTGCTGATACGGTCATTATTTTATCGTGCTGATAAATGCATTTCTTATTCAATGGGGAGCGGAAGTCATCTGTTTTAATATTATTTCATTGAAGTTTAGGCATTGCTGGTCCCTGTCAGTGCCTTTATAGTGTATTATCTCAGGTTGGTCGTTCATTTATGGGTATCGTTGATTCTCATTGCTGTTTATTGTGTAAGGTCAATAGTCTCTTGATTGATTGATGGATGATTAAGGTGTAGAGTCGAATATCTTTATCTCGCCGGATCTTTCGTCAGTTTAACTGTTCTGGTCCTCGTGAAATGGCGACAGGAGTTCAGTCTCTCTGGTTGATTTTCTTTGCATTCATTGTCGTCTGTCTGAAGTTATTTTAGTTTTCCAGTCCTGATTATTAATGGCATATCCATTCTGGTCTGATCTGAAGTCTGTGGTTTCATTACTCACCGTTCTCTGGTATGCGTTATTAAGGTCGTACTGGTATTCTTCATTTAGCTTATAACCGATATGATATTTATATGATATTTTATTCGTCTGTGCCTGATCCTTTGTAGTCTCTTTTCGACATATAACGTCATATACGTTAATAATATTGATAATATAAAGTCAGTATTAATAACTATTTTCCTTTATTAATATTTTCTTACGTCATAAGTCCCTCTGGACGGAAACAAATCTCGTTGAAATTGATTCAATATATCGCCGTACAACATAATATGATTGCAGCAAATGTGGAATGGTGTTCATATACCATTGAATATTCGACTCCGTTGATTTCGTCTTGGTGTGGTTGTCAGCCTCTTGTTTGTTGTTTCTCCACATCATGGGCAGGTCTGAAGATGAATTATCTTCGCCATCTGGTGCAATATCACGTTAAAATCCATATCGTTGATGTCTTGCTTGATTTTCTGTTTTGGTGTCTGAAAGATCTATGCCGTCATTGATGAATTAATGCCTCAGGCGTCTAAACCTTTACTGAAAATCTGAATATTGAAAGGTCAAAGATAACCGGGCATTCAGGTGTTCTTCGATATCTTGAGTTCCCCAGACTCAAAGGTGGTATCGGTATCAATGAAAGGTATATGGTGAGTTCGTTGTATTGTTGAAGCCGTTCAGGCCTCAGGCCGTTAAAATAAGGCTTATCTCGCGCTAAATTACAAAATGGTTGGCAATACCGAAAATTATCGGATATCTCCCGCTGGTCAGCGCCGGTAATCATAAATTCATCTTATCAGGTTTAAAATCTGTCTGGATGATGCTGACCTGATTATTGATTCTAAATGGTCATTATTGATTAATGAATACAAATTTCAGGTTATCTGATGATAAAGCGATGGATGAAGGTTATCATCAACACCTGGATAACCCGTACCTGAAGCGATGTATACCTAATCAATATGGTGGTTGTGTTGGTGTATCGCTAATCCTGCCGGTTATGATTCGCCTCCATCTGGAACATCAATAACGGCGGCTGTATTTTACCTCCGTTTACCATTCATTTTAATGATTATATTAATCGTCTCTTATTTCTTTTAGTCCACACATTATTTATATGGTGGGTAGAATCTTTATTAACGAATAAATCATCATATGATAAATAAATAACACCGGACTTGGTGGTGATGATTAAAAATCATGCTCTGTATCTGAATGCCACTTTCTCATTATAAATTACAGTAAGAAGACCCGTCCTATAGTCTACTTGAATTATGGTATCAAAAGCATAGAAGTACCTATGGTCTCCAGGTTTGGTGATAAACGTCTTTGTGACCTGGAAATTGCCGCTCAATAAAATATGAAGGCAATCACCGCGTTCAAAGCAGGAAAATTCTGGCTGACCAGGCAAAAAAAGATAGTGATGGAAGTAATGGATTGAAGATGAGCAGGATGAAGGTGAGAAAAAATGCCTACAAAGAACGACAAATACAGCTACTATCCGGTCAAATTATGCGGCAAATGCAACAAAAACATGAGCTGTTCAATGGTGGAAAAATAAGTTTGTCGCAATTTAATGACAAGCAAAAAATCAAAGCGATAACTGGGGCAGGAAATTTAGAAGAAACGTCTGGTCTGGCAATTGAAGATAGGATCAACAAGGTTGTTCCCCATTCCAGAAGAGGGATTTCTTGGTGAAGATGAAGAGATCATAGAGGGTAAAAACACCAATAAACGTGTTTGAAATAAAAATCAATCCATAAGCTGTTCCACAAAAAAGAAGGTCAACCTCTTCTCATAATGGGATAAAGATGGTTAGAATGATTCGATTAAGTTTGAAAAATGCTATCATGGTGAAAACGATGTGAAATTAGGGGCAAAAAGAGCACAAGGTTCAAACCAAAGCTTAAGGGTCACTATCAAGAAAATACCAGCTTCAGCGACTCTAAAGAGCACACAAATCAGCGGTGCAGTGCAGGAAGAACAAAGAAAAATACAACAAAACAACGACTAATGATTAACCAACTATTGACGCTATGCTGTGGTTAATATCACAGTAAAACAATTCCAAACATTGTACATAATGACATTGTTGATTAGAGCCACTAAGATGATGCTAACAAGCAGGTTGAACATTCCAAAAGTGGGTCATTCAATTTAGAGGTGAGATTGCAAAATTAAAATCTAAAATCACACTCTCTGGTGGCCATAAGGATATATATAAAGGCCAAATTTTGAAAGATTTGAACCTAGGTGAAATTAGCGTACTTTATCCTTTGGTATTGTGTATTGTCGCTTTGGTCCAAAAATTGAAGAAATTTCGAGAAAAGGTAGTTCTCCTTTATATCGGTCTCATGTCCATGACAAGATCCTTCACAGTACAATGTGACTATAAAACATCAGTAATACCTAAGGTAGTAATGGAAAGAGTTAAGCCTAGGGTCTTGACCTTAAAAACTAACATATTCATTTGATTCATAGGGTAAAGTGTCTTGGCCTAATCAAGGGTATGTGGTATGCAATTCGATAAGTGCATGGTCATGGATATTTGTGGTAGGGATATTATGCCAGTATGGCATGCTATTGTCGAGTTGAGAGCCAAAGGTACAGTCGATGGATGGATGGGGCATCGCCACAATCTATTTTAGCCAACCTGGTAACAAGGCACAAATGAAGTTCTCTGGTTATTGTACAGCTGAAAATTCTCCTTTGTACTTTGTACACAGTTTCAGACTACATATTACTGCAGTGATGAATCTTTGGAGAGCCGAACAAGAAGACATAGATGCAAACGGAGGGTTTCCCAAGACTACGGGTTTTAACATAATGGCCACTCTAGAATTAGAGAAAGCGAAGGAAACCCTTAGACGGTGCACCTTTGAAACAAAGATTCTACAAAAACAAGGAATCGTACATGATAAATTTGCATTGGTCACCCACCACCAAAACTCATATACTACACCGAACGCAAAACCCTCCATGGCTGATATGAGACACACTTAATACAACAAACGGTGAAACCCACGATGAGAGGAAATGGCCGAAACAGTGAAAAATGAACACAACAAGAGGAAGAAAGATTTGATGGGTCATGCCATGACTGTTTTGAAGGGCGGAGGGTTATTCCTGTACGGTCGGCTACGGAAGCACGCTGCTACAACTTTTAACATTTCAAATGTACAAATAATATTCACGGAAGTATAGGGCTCTTATCCTAAACACGTCTGTTGAATAAATTAGGAAGCATGTGGGATAGCACGTGCGAAGGAGACTACTGGTTGGTTATAAAATAGGTGAATGGTGAATATACATTGAAACACCACAGAGTTGAGAAACCATATACGAATGATGCTGTGGATATGTTAAAACATTTGTTGAATACGAATTAGTATTTACATTTCTAGGAGTCAAAAACGTCATTGCAAATGGATTACTGACACTAGCCTAGTTCATACCCTAAGACTCCAGCAACAAGTACGTAATATAGACAAATTCGGACCCTGGGTCTTGGGATATTGAAAAATATTGGCGGTCTTTGAGGGTGATAAACAAATTGATTTCTTCGGTGGCGAGACGGGTTTGAACCTACAGTTAGGACTCGAAATCGATGATGGGTGCCTAAGTGAAAAGAGCCTCACACGAGAAGAACCACCTTGCAACTTCCATGATAAGCGGCACAGACGAACGGATTTGGAAATCACGTGAAAAAAATACGAAAATACGAATGGTGAAAAATGTAGGTGTTGCGAGCCAAAAGATAGGAGTATACACTAGGTTTGGCTTTTAGAATACCTTTTGACTTTGACGATGTATCAAAAAAGCACTCTAGAACAATGGAGCTGCGACGTTGAAAGATACCCATGTAAGCAACGAAGATAAACCAAAATGATTAAATTAGCTAAGTCTATTCTGCCAAACATGAAAAATAAATACAGTGACCTATTCAAAAAAATTTATTGACGTGTTTTCTTGGAGCTACGAGAAGTGTAAAGACCTATGTTCTGGCATCATATGTGCAAAATACCTTTGAAAGAAAATTAGAAACCCTTCGAGCGGAAACTAAAATTAACCCAAAAAACAATCTTCTGACGTTGAAAGGAAGTTAAAAATATGTCTGACGGAATAATAGTTCTAGTGAGGTTATCTGATTGAGTTTAGTTAGTGGCGGTGAAAAAACAGAGAATCGGTTATGCATAAGAGCTTATAAATCTTAATAGAGCCTCACTAAAAGCAATTACCTTTGCAAAAAATGGAACACATTCTCCCGGTGGTGGCTCAGGATCTCCTAAGCCAGATAGTTTTGAGTTGCTTGAACCCAATAATCCCGGAAAGACCAAATCAAGACGGCCATTACCACTCCATGAGGTACTTTTATATGTTAAAATGCCCTTTGGGTGATAGCTGGTACACTTCAGGCAATGAGCACCAGCCTTTTAGGATAAGACGGGCACTCATTTTCATCTACTGAATGACTTTTTATAACGGTCTATTCCAAGGTGAGAAAAACACCTAAAACATTTGAAAGGTCTTTGAAAAAATGCAGAAGTTCGATGCTGTCATTGAATCTAAAAATTTGTATTTGAGGTGCAAGAAAATGACTTCTTTGCCACATCATACCTTGAAATTAAGTTAAGATGAGCCACAAAGAGTTGAGGAATATGAATCACACGTGGAAAATATCAATTCTGGGTCCTTCATTGAAAATCAACTTCCTCGGGAGGTTTGTTCACAACAAGCTGAACACCTTAGGAATATGACTAACATGTTAAAGAAGGTGCCAAGAGTTAAATGGACGGTAGGCAATCTTTCAAATACGGTCGCTTGCACTCACCCGAGCTCTGTCCTAATCAGCCTGATTTCTCAAAGGATTACCTGCAGTTTTATAATTTGCATACGAGCATATAATAGTTGTAGTCTGTGAGAAAAATCCGGAGAAATAGGAACGTGTTTCATTATACATTGAAACAACTGAGGAGATGAACCCTTAAAATACCAACATAATGGAGAAAACGAGCCTATACCTTAGTCAAGGCAGCAGAAGGTACAAGACCTTCGTGCGTTCCCATGCTCATGTGTGGCTATGGTGGTCAAAGATATCTTGTCCAGACAGGATGGGAAGAGGGAAAATGAATTCTTGTGATCCTGAAATATGACCTTGAGATAAACCACAAAGCTGATCAAAGTTAGGGCCAGCTTGACTAATAGTGCAAACAAATCTACAAATAACCAACATTGTTGTAGTGATGTGGATGAGCGGCGGTTGCAGTCCCTTTGTTGAAAGTTTCGAGCTATCGCGGTATTCGCCGATACATGTTACACACCGCCAAGCCCTCACAGACATAAAGACCAAGGCCATATTCTGCAGCTAAAATCTGGAAAGCTATTGCATAATGAATGAAGAAAGATTATGCGGAAAAAATAGAAAATAGCCTATTGCTTAAATATTTTCTTGAAAATGAGATAAGTTCAACAATTGCATCTTTGAAGTGTGGAGAACACCTAATTTTGAAGCATATGAAAAAAAATACTCGAGCAGTTATCACCTTTCACTCTTCAATGACAAGGAGTAATTTCTTGCCACAAATGCCCGGATTTTTGAAGAAGCAAAAAGAAGCTCACTCTTACCTCTACAACCATCAGCAGGGTCCCTTTGTACGATGGGCCTAGATTTCATGGAAGAAATTCTTGACTTCTTCTACACAACAAAAATGGATCTTAACATTGGTTCTTAAGTGGATAGAGGCCATACCTGCTAAGATACCATAGATTTAGTCATCATTAAGGTTCTAGGAAGGACATATCCTCTCTAGGTTTGGGCCCTTTGATAATCGCGTTAATCTGCCCTTTTGGATCCAAGAGAATGATTTGATTTTTGTCACAGATGTCAAATAGTGCTTGGTCATTCAATGGCCTGCTACCTAATTAATAACCGTTGAATCATCAACGAAGCTTTAGTAGCCATCATGTGCGGAAAGAAGAACAAAAAGTAGTAGCATAACAAGTTGGTACATGCCCTAAGGGCAAATAAACTTACAACAAAAGAAATCCGGCCAGCATGTCACCATATTAAACATACATGGGACGGAAGAATTTTCTCACAGTTTGGTATGGGTGATCAAGGTGTCCAAGATCCGGTGAGAAGAACAACATGATTAGAAGGATAAATCAAACAATTCATCTCCATTAAAGAAGGATTTAGCAACAAGACAACCAGCTTCTGGTTTCAAGGTGGAATAAAGTTATGATAGGACTCAAGGAGAAGGATAAAAGGAAAAGCAGCAAGTTTGACGAGTTTATGGCAAGAGTCCATACATCATCTGAAACGCATGGGTCCAAATTCGCTTTTTCTCTGATTAGATAACTTCTTGTTTATTTTGGGAGTCTGTCAAATGGCGGATGCTCAAACACTGCATACTAATTTCAATTCTGATTTCCATGTCAAGCCTTCTTGTACCATTGTAGTGTTTAGTTTCAAGAAAAAGAAAATGTTTTAAAAAATAGAAGAAAAAGAGGTTGGACATACTCCAAAACATGGACCTATAAGTGAAAAGATTAGCTCTAATATGATCAAAACACAGATATGCACGTAAATAAAGATAACATTGGTTCAAAAACGAGCCCAAAACACCCTGGACAATGAAGAAGAAAGAAGAGTCCCAGCTCTAACAAAGATAAAATCGTTTGAAAATGAAAGAAATAAGTGACTCTAAAAAACAAACTTGGTCACAAAGAAAGACGCTAAACATGATTTCAAACGTTCAAGATTTTGTTTCATTTACTTGAAATTACGTATGTGCAATTGTCTTTATGTATGGACACGAAAAGCTAAATTGTCTAATCCTAGTTTAGGTTGTTTAGGTACATTGTAGAATATAGAGAAAATACGCTGAACGATTTAATCTAGGATGTTGAATTAGTGAAACACGTGGAGCCATGATTTAATACGAGCTCACTTGGAGTAATAGTGCAGAATATAATAGGTTTATTTTCATTTCATTAAAAAATAAAAAATGATGTAAAAGATGCACTAGTTCAATTGCACCTAGAAGAAAAAATGGGATATGGGATGGGTAGGTAGATTGTTTGGTAATGTTTCTGCTAATTGATGTCTTCACAATTGTGGCCGGTTGAAAAACCAAAAGAAGAAAAGCTGACTCGACGATGAGCATCGCCCTGCGCAAAGATCATTTTAAGATTCTTGACTCCTTTGAAGAAGCCATCCCATGTGGACTGTGTGCTTGCTTATAAAGCAAGAAAGGGGATAATTTGTTTCTTAGGCCTTGAAAGATGCATTTCTCACAAAAGCATCATTCTTGAAGGCACCATGTTCCCTACCTTTTCTTTTCTCTGCATTTCTTGAGTCAATAGCCTCATGATAAAAAAATTGTCCTCCAAAAACTGTTTGCCCCCTTGTCTCTGTAGAATTCTCCATTCACCCCCCTTTTCCTTTACCAGCCCTTTCATTAAAATTCCTCCACATCGGTCACTCTGAAAACTATCCCAAATACCCCACTAAATCCTCGGCTCCCCTTCGCACCGCGTTTCCCCCTTTTTTACCCCTACGGTGCCTTTCCCAACCTCAAAATACATTAAAAAGGGCAACAACCACCCTGCTTTATGTTAAGGCTATTCCATTAGTCTAGCCCTTAACCGCGCGTGGACCCAGGCGCTAAGACCGAAGGTGTCGGTCCTTAAGCGCTTATCGCATGATAAGACAATCGCATTTCCTTTGTAAGGTCGGTACTCAGTAGGTGGGTGTCCGTGGTCTGACCCTTGAGTGATATCGCCATTGATCTTCGTGGTCCAATGGCCGTCATTTATCGCACCCTAACACTCCTTTCCAGGCCCTCGGGTGGCCTCTCACGCTGTTGGTCCACTTTAAATCCGGCAATAACGCAATCCACGCCTTATTGCTAATGTGGAAATTTTTAATGGTGCCACTCTTTAGGTCCCCCGTCAATCCCCTAGGTTGAATCAGACCATCTGTTCATTCGTCCGATGACGCACTAATATCGCATCCATCTGTCTCCCCTTTGCTTACCTCCAGGTACGTGTGAGCCGTCGATCTCTCGCCGGTCAGGCAGGCACGGCTCATCATCCCCCCGTGCAATCGCAAGGCCTTGGTGTCACCTGGTTGCAATCTTCGTCCCAATCCTGGCCATCACATCGGATCCGGCTCCCGGAATCCCTTGCTCCATTCCTTTTTCTCTGCGATTCAATATCATGGAGTGATAAGATCCCGGATCGGTTGATGGCAACTCAATCGCATTCCCGCTCCAATATGATAAGGAACCTTTTAATATGTCTTCTGTCTTCACGGTTGAGGTCTGCGATTTGGTCATATCGTCCATTGGTCCGGATCAATAGCTCATATTCTGTCCCCTTCCTCGCACCCTTTTCTTTATACAGGCCTCTGTGTCCATCTTAACCTGTGGGTGATCTCCTTGTGAGATCTAACGGTCCCAAAAAAACAATAACCCTCCCTTACGCACGGGTCCCCACCACGCACGATGGGTTCCATTTCATTTCATTTCATTTGTTCCCCACCACCACAATGCTTTATTTCCAAACTTAGCAGTTTTAAAAGTTGCATGTTTCCACATTAAGTTATACCGTTGCTCACAAAACCTTACGATCACAGTTTCACACCATATTTCTACATTCTCCACCATTGTTTCATCATAAGCGCCATTTCATATGTTGCTTCGCCATCTTCATGACTCTAGCCCTGTCCACCCTCCCATGCATTGGAACTTCTCCATGTTAATTTGTGTGTTTTGCGGTACGGGCGGAGGAGACGCGCATGGTCACAATCCCGTGTTAGGTGGTACAAAACAAAAGAAAGACAATTTTCGGTTAGTACGGAGGGCCGGGAAGGATATCGAACACCATTTTCATTAAAATACGATTTGGTAGTACGAGGTCGCCCGGTCTAATCAAAGCCCATTTTCACAGCAAAGGCAGTTTGAGCGACAAGGTATCGACGCGATGGATCACATAAGAAAGCACGACACAACAATACTATCGGTGGCTATGGTGAAGAACATTTCACATGAAAGGACCAGCATATGTTGTCCCACTACTACAGTATTCCTTAAATTTCATACTGACAGAATGGTCTATGCTACCGAACGTTTGTTATGTGACATGGTGAACCTCATTACCTTTTGTTTATTCATAAAGTACTACGATCTTCTTCGACGAGTACCTGGAAACCATCTGAGTAAATGAGTACGAAGAAAATCGCTCCTTTGTCGAAGGATTACCGAGATAAATGCATAGGATTTAAGTGAATAGGCTTGACCCTCTTTCTTCTGATTTTTAATGCTTCATTTAGTGTTTTACCTACCTCCTCACTCACCTTTCGGCTATAAAATTCAGAGGAACTCATTTTTAAAGGTTGTTGATCGATTACAGTGTTTGCATTGTTTCTTTTGAGACACAGTCCTGTGTAAAATAGTAAGATAAGATGAGAAGATGTATTTAATTGAACTTTCAAAATTTATTGGAAATGTTGTATGGCTGATGTTGCTCTTAATATAGCAAGCACATTTCTTTGGATCCGGTTAAACGGTCGGTAGTGTTTTCTGTCTCTATATTTTAATTCATTTCATTGCATTTCTCTTGGCTTGCATCGGAAATTTGGCATAAGTTTACCAACATTAGGTACCTGTGTTTCTTACTCTCATGCCTTAATGTTTGCTATTAATGTGTTATCTAAGGGTTGATTTCGTTCATTAGCAGTGTAGTGGATATACATTTCACCACTGATTTTGATGTGTGAATTAATAGATACATTTCTTGAATGTTCTTCAGTAAGTTTAATTGGATGAATTGAGAACATTGAGATACAGAACTACATCTTTATCTCACTGGGATCCTTTTCAATTAATTGAACCTTTCTAAGAATCCTCAAGGCTGGGCCGAAGCATTGAGAGTTCATAATCTCTGATCTAAAGGGTTTTCAACTTTGTGTTATAAACCTTTAATATTCTTTGTACGAAGAGTTAGCCTTTGGTTTTAAAATCTAAGTATCCCATTGTTCGCATATCACATCCCTAGTCTTGATCTCTGAAAGGTCACCTTGAAGGTTTCCTTCAGTTTCACCATTCTCTCTGCCATTTCTGCTCACACGATCATCTTCAGAATCCAATGCTTTAGATAGCTGCTTAAATGAAAACTTTGCATATTGAATAGCAAATAAACCTTTCTGACTCATTCTGACTGGTCTTCCAGGTGTCACCAGATTATCTCTCCTTTTGCCTAAATCCTCTTTCTCATGCTTGTCTTATATTGAACCTTCTTGATTCCTGACTGGAAACATACATTAGGCAAACAGCTCTTGGCTTGTATAACTGGCATAAAACGTGCTTTGGGCTTCAAGGCATATACAGCAGCAGTCATAGAGATCCCTCTGCTACGGACCCCGAAATG
Organism: Pinus albicaulis; assembly: GCA_034641835.2. Lineage (NCBI taxonomy): Eukaryota > Viridiplantae > Streptophyta > Pinopsida > Pinales > Pinaceae > Pinus > Pinus albicaulis. Next base: position 1,077,140,523 of record CM076575.1, on the reverse strand, counting down.
ATCACGGTCACAGTGGTTTAATATTTTCTCATATTTTAATGTTCCAACCTTGCCAAAACATGGGAACCCCAACAGAACTGACAAGATGCTAGAAAGTTGTGGAAATTGATTCTCCTGACACTCTCAAATATGGGTACCCCTTACCCAAACATTGGGTGTAAATGTAATGGCCACAAGGTGTATGTAGTTGGAATATATATGGGTTTGATATGAAGGATAGATAAAGTCATGGGTGGTAATAATTCATAATATCATCATCGTAATGGAAAATGAGGTGACGGAGGAAGAAGAACTACTGACGATAGCGAAACTACTAATAAATAATGTGAAAAAGAGGGTTCTGTCATCATTAAAGAATGACGGAAAGGAGTAAGCGAGATAAAGAGATCTATAAATGTATTGAACGGGGTGATCGGCGAGGTCGGGTGAAACAACGGGGGAATATGCGAGGGAACTTCAAGGGTCTCATGGATGATGATAGAAGTGAGAGGATGGTGGCATGAGCTAAAATCGCTCTTACATCGGGAGAAATTTCAATGGGGTGGGTAAATCCTCGGTGACTCGGCATCTTTGCGTAATCCCCGATAGCGGTAGTTCGTTCGCAGCCCAAATATAAATGCTCTGGACTACCTCCCAAAGAAGGCGCGGTAATACGTAAGGTGGGGAAAATGGTGGGAATAATGGCCTGGAATCACACACAAAGCGCAAGGTTGATTGGTGTGAACAATTCCAGTTTCTTGGCTACGATGGGAAAAACAAAACTTTGAGGACGTGAGCATAAAGAATACAACATTAACCATGGGCCAATACGGAACGATTTAGAAAATTGTAACAACGTAGTCGATGACATCATAATACACAAAACTTTGAAGTGAAGGAAAGGTCGTGGTCGACATATATTTTGATGCCCTATTGAAGCTTTATGCTGCCGACGGTACGCAACGAAGGTGGTTCTGACAGGAGTGGTACAAAACCTTATTAACGGAAAGTCATAAAAGGACGGTTGAAATAAAATTAAACGAAAATAAGGTTGGAATTCGAGCGGCCGAAATGGCAGTTGAGAGGATCAAAATGAGGCAGAATCCCAAGGTAATGGCAGTGATGGCACAGCCTGGACAAGCAACACACCTCAGGAGCTGAAGATAGTATCTAACGGAAGGTAATAGCCGACGGAATGACTCGAATGGTTAAGGCATGAACGCGTTTCAAGAGGTGAAAGGCTCATGGATACTAGGCACATGGTGAAAAGGCAGAGAGGAGTCTAGAAAAGGCTAAATCAAAGGGCTAGGAAGCCAAGTTGTGGGCGAGAGGGGGCTGCTGACCTGGCAAGTGAACCCATGAGAGTGACAGAATGATTGCATCGTGACTTGTTCGATGAGCTGAGATGGAAGCAGAGGAGAAAACCGGGGAATGTGGCAGTGTCTTTGTGAACACGGGTAGAACAGTGAGATGGAAATGCTTACACCTTGTTATTGCAAAGATGATGGACTGGGAGGTTACAGAGACTTGATTCGTAATATTTCAGTGATGATGACTATATTTCCTGTTGAAAGGACATCTTGCAGTGAAACATGGAAAATAGACATCACATAGGTGTAACTACAATAATATAATATTTGTGTAGTCTAAAGAAGGCATCTGCACAACATATGTCATATAACAGTCTCATAAAAATGAGATAGTTGCGAAATAGGCGATGGGATAGGAGGTATGGCCATCACATGCTAAGTGATTTTGAAACCAAGTAGGATCATTCTTCAGAAACTGATGGACATCACATGGATGAATGCCCCACTGTCCAATGATGCAGAACGTTAGTGATGGTCGGTCTTGGTAGGATTTCAGAAGAAGCGATGGAGATTAGGGAGAGGAGGATATTCTAACCAATAAAAATCAAAGGCAATCAATACGATCATGAGAAGATCTGACCTTCAATATTAGATAGTATATCTTTAGTTGTGAAGAACGCGATTGGAGAGTTCCAGGTGTTGAAATAGCGGTGCAAATCATCTACTATCTTTTTTATATGAATGAAAATTTTCTAGGAAAACATCATTTCAACGGCGTTCATAGAATGTTGATATGAACCTCCCACCTTCAAGCTAAGGATCTATATAAGGGACCATTAGGTGTTGAAAAGAGGGCTACTGACAAGGCAAGAAGGAGTGGCCAGGAGGATGTAGAGAGCTTGTTGTCTTGATGAAACGATCTAAAGATTGACCACTCTATAGTTGAAGGTTGGTTAGAATTTGTTAAAGTCGACCTTAACGCCTAAAGTAAATGATCATTAAATGTTTTGCGTTTTCATTATTAGGTGTCTCATATTCGCCTTTATCACACTAGGATCATATAACGAAGCTGACGAAGGGTTGTGTCATTTTGTGTTCCTGGTATTATACTACTGGTAGCTATTTTAAATATTCTCAGGTATTTATAGTCATTGTCATTATATGTGGTCATTAAAAATGTATTAAGTGTCCTAAGTCTTGGTATAAAATTTTGGTGTTTATACACTAGTCATAAAACTGCCAAAGGTGAAAGTCGATGCTTGGATTTCTTCTTTTATTATCATTGACATTTTTTAAAAATATACACTGGTCAAAACTGTATTTGGAACTAGGGGTATCATTGCTCATTTTGTAATAAATTTTAATTATTCATAGAACATTATATTGATTTTGGTCTTTCCTCTAGCTAAAACGGCCATATCACCAAAAGACAACAAAATCGCCGGTGTCGACCTACAAAACCAAAGCAAGTTTGTTAAAGGCAAAGTAGAAAATTACAAAAACATTTGTAATATGAGTTTAAAGTTGGTTAAATGAAAATCTGATTGAGAAGATATTTGTAAAGATATATAAAACGAAACAAGTTCATTTAAGAACGATTTATTGTCTGATCGTATTTTCAAGTAGCTTGATTTCAAGACTTTGAAGCATTAGAGCAGTGTTTAAAGCTGTAACGACCAACGCAAGCTACGCGACCACACAAACATGACCGACAAGCAGGTTTACTTATGATGGGTTTGCCTATTGCCCACAAGCTGCTGTGAAACAAGCAGCTTTCTTGTGACAACAAACGATAGGTGTGTTTGAGCGCTAAGATCAACTCGATTGTTAAGCGAGTTTTGCTTCAATCATTTAGGGTTTGTAAACGATTTTGTGTCATCGCCATGGTTCTAATATGCTAATAAGTTTAAAACCATTTATTGTAGAGATTATATTGTTTTAAAGTTAATGAAAATAAATGAGTATAAAAATGGGTTTGATGTAAAACGTTGATAACGATAACTGTAAAACATGAAAATCACTTTGTCTCATACCTATAATATCATTGTCACCATTGCTATTGTTATACCATGATTAAACCCTTTAAACTTTGTCTCTCATGTTTGTAATAAGTCACCTTGCCAATATTAGCATTGCTCATGTCTTTGTTTGCCAATGTTAACATTGTTTTAAATGGCTCATTGAAACGCTGGTCATAACTAGTGAAGCTAACCTATCGCTGATTATACTATGCTCTCCTTTGACTAGAATATGTCCAAACTTTTGAAGGTTGCCTATCTGTTGTCAAAAAATTTCATTTCGTTCGAAAAGCAGAAGATCTTGCTATGGTCCATTTAAACAAAGTTTTATCCATAACGATTCGCCAATGTGTTTTAGCGGTAGGATATTGATTGAGTGTTAAACACTTCTTCATCTTGCTTTCGCTTCATTCATATTAATTATACATTTGTTAAGGTTGATAAATATATTGACGGTGAAATATGACGAAGTTAAAGGTAGCCCAGTCGGTGTTTGAAGGTAATATGCTACAAGTTCCATGAAGCAGTAGTGATCATCGCGGAAAACCTACCTCTTTGGCTACGATTGAAACATGTCCATTAACTTTATAGTTGTTCGATTCTTGTCATGTTTGATTTTTGTGAGATAGTTGTTACAAACAACTCATAAGTAGTTAACGTTGTTTGTTATTCGTTGCGGGGTGATCGGGTAAACCTTACTTAGGGTTAATTCGTTATGTCGCCTTTGACTATTGCTCAAGCCAGCATACCCATATGGGCGAGAATGGAGCAAGGGTAGCCGATTAGAGAATTTGCTATAGGCCATATATTACGCTTGGATATGTGGCTTGTAGCCGAGTTTTCATTGATTCTTGAGAGATGAGTATACACTCATGAGAGCTCATTATTTAAGTGTTGGGTTGTGAGCGAGTGTACCGTCTTTTCACTATATATTGGTTTTAACGATGCACTTCAAAGGTGCGTATGATGAATATTCATGTTCATATACATAACATAGAAAGGTAGTTGTTGTGCGAGCGAACGGTGCGACGATGGGGTATATATTATTTCGCCTTGATCAAAATCTTGGTATGCGTACGATTTAGCGACGAGCATCATAAGTTCATTCCTGGGAACTTTTGATGCCCACGGCGCCATAAGTCATTTGCAGTACGAGAAACCTTCACCAACCAGGACATGCTTGGTTGAGCATCATTATACTGGTTCGGACATAACGGTGGGCCACGAACCTTATTTGCGACGTGGTAGTGCTATCTCACAATGAGAGTGGGAAGGGTCCTATGACTTGTCGACACGGCGGTATTATCTCCGTGATGTAGAAAAGGTCTCGCCTATTCTCGATCACAGTACGAGTGGAAACGAAGGCCCATATGATGAGAGCCCTCGAGAGCGGGACATGAAAACATAGCGATCTGATGATGTTAATACGGGCTCTCCTGTTCAAAGGCGGAAATCATCCGAAACAAAGGGCAAGAATGACCATTGAAGACCAATTACGAGCTGGGTGGGTGATTAACTATTTGAAATGATAGCAACAACGGCTCGAGATAAACTACATTTTATGAGTCGCCAGGCTCAGCGAGGACATGGGTGGAATCGAAAGAAGAGCCGTTGTTGCTGTTGGTGTTGAAGATCTTGTACTCACGGGTGAATATACATTTGGAGAAACTGTTAGCGAGGGCCAATCGCAAAACAAAGACGTGCTTCACGCCATGAAAATAATTAACACAGACATGCATGTTTATAGCGAGGATGAAGATCATGAAAGAGGAGGTTGCGAGGAAGCACTTCAACGGCCAGGCTAATCCATCGGTTTTGTGGCTTTGATGAATAGTGAGACACGCAGTGGGACATCGCTCCCGAGGTCGACAGGTAGGAGAAAAATTTTGTCATTTCAAGTGCAGTTTAACGAGTTTGTGGCTAAGGTGGATACATGTGCGTACGCTGCGCATTTTTTTGAGACACTTGCTGGAGGGTCTTACATTTTTTTTTTGGATTTTCTACTTGTCATTGTGCAACTCCTCTGGGTCAACTTAGCATTTCAACAAAATGGATAATCAAGCAGCTCAAAGCACCATAAAAAACACCCATGCACCCTTTGCTGCACCAGCAGGGAGAGAATATGTCTGTGAGAAGATAGGTGCAGAAAGAGTCAAATCAACTCCCAAATTGCAGAAATTCCCTTCACTGTGGGTTGAAGAAGTAGACGTCCAGGAGCACCAGCCGAGCTATCATGAGCTCAATTTGGATGTAAGACTACCTCAAAATCAGCCTGCAACATGACGACCCATGAGTTCAGGAACGACCCACCTTGAGAATTTTTAGGTTTTTGGTGCCATTTTAGGTATTTCACCTATTTGGACAGTTTTTTCCTGTGGAGATGGAATTCTTGGGTTTTTATAAGTGTAATTCATGTTTGGCATGTAACTTTGACTTGTTTTTATCTCTTCTGAAAGATTCACTCTCCAAATGTAAAAAATCATGTAATGGATGGAATTTCCACTCTTTTAAAGGTCGTTATTTAAACACTGAATTGGTTCTGTGATTAGAATTGGTTGAAACTGATCCCTGAAGAGGGTCCTTCTAGAGGTGGGAAAAGGTATTGGGAAGTGATCTATATATTGTAATTTCTCTTAATCATTTTCGAGTTGGAAAGTTGGACTCTTGGGATAACATGATCTTTATTGTATACTTTTCATGTTTAATGAGAAAATCGAGGTTTGTTTTCAACCCCAGGATCCTTGGTGTTGTTCTTGATGATGTTTCTCCTTTTTTACTGTAAAGTTTATTCATGTTTAATGTTACCCATCCTTTCATTATTAGGAACTAAATTGAAGCAAGTGATTAAGGTTGAATCCATTATTTAGGTGCTTAGCCTTTGAATTAGGTTTAGTTCTATATATTCATTGTTTGGGGGGGGGATAGGTTGTACCTCTTGACTCCTCGTTTGTCTGTCTCTCCATAAGTCAATTTAAAACATCAAGGTCATCACCTCACCCTGCGCCCGGCTAACTACTGGTCGTGTATCCGAACCCAAGATTTGACTTACCTTCTCCAGTGGCTTAAAGAGCAAAAATCAAACATACCTATCTATTACTAGCTAAAATGGGTTCTTATTGTAAGTCATCTAGTATTCATTGCTTACTATTGGGATTGAGAAACCTCTCTGTCCTTTCGTAAAGCTATCCCAAGAAATTTAGCGTGGTTTGATGTAGCCTTGAGTTTCTTCATTTATTTCGAAATGGATTTAATTACTAACATAGTGGCGTATCTACGAGAGCTTAAAGCGATTTAACGTAAAGGTGGTCACCTTGATCCAGCCTTGAAAGCAACGACATATGCAATAAATGAGTGAATATTGTTGCTTTAGTGATCCGTTATAACGATAAAGCTGATATTTAACATAAAGGTGCCCAATTACATATCAAGTTCGAGGATCTAAATTAAGTGTGAACAAGCAGTTGAACATATGAAATTTGAAATCATTCGTAGTGACTTCGTTCGAACAAATCTGATGATGTATGGTGACTTCAACTGTGAGAATCAATGGTATGAGATTTTCAAGATGGACCGAATCTGAAGATCTGCTCATGAGCAAGATCATTAAAGTTTTCAGATAAGACCCAAAGTGAATTAGTCAAGGAATACTTCTCGTTTAAAGATGATAGTAGAAAATGTAAACACCACCTTAAGTTAGATTTCACATGCATGTGGTTGAAAAGGTGATTTTCACAATTGTTTGATGAAGATATTCCTGGCCATAAATGAAAGCAATCATGGTATGAAAAATTTAGCGCTGTATATGTGTTGGAGATTTTCATGCCATGTTCATTGAAAGATACTCAAATGCCATCATTAAATTTAGTTCATGGTGCAAACATGCTTATTCTTATTGGCTGAAGATATTGAAGATGATAGTGCATGAATGATGAAATCATGGAGGCTCTATATGAAAATCCATTTCGAGCGGAAATGAAAGAAAACTGGATACCTATCAAGGTGCTAGAAGGTTTACGATTGGTATTGTATTTCAAAATGATGAAAGGAGAATATCATTTCGAATCCCCTTTGGAAAACTGACGTACGAATAAGTCCAGTTCAGTGCTGATTGGCAATAATGTGAACGGCTACTTGATTGATTAGGATGCGGTAATGACATATCTTCGCTGTTGAAACCCATCAAGAAAACTCTTTGTTGAAAATCGCATACGGGATACGAAGACACGATAATGGATAAATATTTCTCGGTCATCTTTAACCATTATATTCGCTCTGACCTTTCGCAGAAAAACAATTAATTCGATTTATGAAAATACGAATGAAGATATTTGTGCAAATGGTAGGTAAATCTCCTTTCAATAACTCGGGTTATGAATGATAGTTTGAATGCCTTGTCATATGAAAATAATCCTTCATTTGAGCAAAGAAACAAAAAGCATTGTCTCCTTTATACGAAGAATGAGATAGATACATTTGAAAAGGTCTTATTCTGATAGCTCCCAGTGATTTGCGGTGCACACCAATAAGAAGGTGTTGATGGAAAAGCTTCTTCCTCTTTGAAAAAAAGATGATTGTCTTGTAACTGATTGTGTGGATACGACAAATAGATAATTTTCCTTCACAAAGATGATAAGGGCTGTCATGTTTGATAACAAAGATTGTTTTTGTTTCAAGACAACCTAGATCATAAGTTGAAAAGTATATGTCAGAATTTCTAATAGGTGAGAACCTGTTCTTTCAGGATAGCAGATTTGTGCATCTCTATCCTAAATCAGTGTCCTTTAGGATAAATGAAATTAGATACTAATGTTTACGGTGGATCTCGGTCACTTAAATTATTTGAAGTTTTCAAAATCCTTGACATTCTTATGACGATAAAAGAATAAATATTGCACAGTTTATTTCATGACTTTAGTTTCGGTGATTGTGACTGATTGCCCTCCCAATTTGTGATACCTATGAAAAATGAGGCAATTTGAGAGGTGTATGTCTGCTTGTTACATTAAATGATGCTGCGGTTATACAGCATGTTCATTGGTATACGGTGGTTGTCATCATGATTCGGATCTTGATGGACCTCTTGCCTTTCAAAAAGCTTGGTAAAGTTTGTTTTAATTGATCATGAGTCATTTGTGTTTGGTATTGATCGATTTTTAAGTGCTTCAAGTTTACCATGAAGTTGGTTTGATCAATTTTCAAATTAAGTTTTCGTTAATAAGTGTGTCGAAAAGGTTTGTTATCGTTCAAATAATGATTCCCTTCGCCCAATGGATGGAAAACGCTGTCGCTCGAGAATGGTATGTAGCATCTCCTTCAAATTTCATCCCCATTGGAGCCAATATTGAAATCGACCTTGTTTGCCCTAAAATACGATGATCGCTGTCTTTGCTGTTCATTATTAGGTGTCTCACTTGTTTCACTTCTTTCGTATCACTAGGATCTTCATGAGCAGCGAAAAGGTGTGTCATTTTGTGTTTCTCATGTTATACACTATGAGCGCTATTTTTAAAATATTTTCTCAGGTATTTATAGTCATTGTCATTATGTGTAGGGTCATTAAAATGTCAGCAAAGGTATCCTGATCTTGGTCATCTAGGGTTTTGAGTCATTTATACACTAGTCATAAAACATAAGGTGAGAAAATCGATATGGTTTCTATTTTTATTATCATATTTTTTAAAAAATATACATTTCTAGTCGGCTTCTCATTTTGGAACTGAAAATTTGTCATTATCATTTTGTAATAAATTTTAATTATTCCATGTAGAGAAAACCCATTGTAAAAAGCGAGACCCTGGTCTTTCCTCTATTAAAGCAGTAATCATATCCCATAACAAAAGACAATAAAATCATGGATGTAAACCTGGAGAAAGCCAAGCAAAGTTTGTATTTAAAAAGCCAAAGTGAAAATTACCATTGTTATAATATGGGTTCAAAAGTTAGTTTAGAAATGAAATCTGATGGAAAGATATTTGTGAGATATATAGACCAAACAAGTTCATTTGAACCATTCATTGCTCCCAAATACTGTTTATGGTAACCGATTTGAGACTTTTGAAGCATTAAGGCGGTGTTTTAGGGCTGTGACCCAACAAACTTTCATGACCCACGAAACATGACCCAGCAAAACGAGTTTATGCAAGGTGGGTTTCTTGTGACCACAAGCTTCTTGTGACTGACTACTTTGTCGACGCGAGAAACATTCGGTGTGTTTAGCTGGATAAACTCGATTTATGGCAATTTTCTTCAATCATTTGTGGTTTAAACGTTTTTGTGTCATCATACATGGATTTCTAATATGCTAATAAGTTAAAGCTTGTTGTTATGAAGATTATTATTTGAAGTTAAATGAAAATAAATATGGTGTAAAAATGGGTTTGATATACCAGAAAACGTTGATAGTACATTATTTCATAAAAAACATGAAAATCACTTTGCTCTCATACCTATATCATTGTCACCATTGTTATTGTTATGCCATGGTCGCTTCTTCGACATCTCTCATGTTTATGACAATCCTGTACCCAATATTAATTGCTCATGTCTTTGTTTGCTGATATTAGCATTATTTTAAATAGCTCATTGAAACATTTATGGTCATAAACCGTGGTAACCTATCTTTGATTATACTATACTCTCCTTTAATGGAATATGTCCAAACTTTTGAAGGTTGCATACTCCTATTTTGTCAAAATTTCATTTCGTTCAAAACGAAGATATTGCTGTCGGTCCATTTAAACAGAATTTTATCATAACCAGTTCCTTGATGGTGTTTCGGCGGTAGGATATTGATTGAGTGTTAAACATACAACCTAATCTTGCTTTCTGACACGTCATATCGGTGTACATTGCCAAAAGTTTGATGGGAGAATATATCGGGCAGAGTCGAAATATGAACGGTCGACGATGGTCGGTGGGTGAAGGTAATATTGTACGGAAGTTCACATGAAGAAAAACGATGGTGATCATCATTACTACTCTTTGGCTAAATTTATGAGCATATCACATTAATATGGTTGTTTTAAATTCTTGTATTTGATTTTGTGGGATAGTTGTACAAACCCGACCTCATGGTAGTTAGCACGTTGTTTGTTCTTCATTTATGAGGTGATCGGGTAAACCTTCTTTGGGGTTAGTTTCATTATGTAACCTTTGACTATTGCTCAAGCAACGCCATACCTAACATAAGAGTGGGGAATGAAACAGGAAGTAGCGATTGAAAATTTCACTACTGGGCCATATGTTAAAAGCGGATATGTAGCTTACTTGAGCGGTTTTCCATTGATTCTTGAGAGATGGTACTTACTCATAGGCTCATTGCTTGATGTTTCGATTGTAAGCGAGTGTACATCTTTTCTCATATGCGTAATGAATTTTGATACTTCACAAGGTGCGTATGATGATATTCCTTCTTTAACGACATATGAAAAATCGTTGTAGAAAGAACGAACCCGATGCTGACGATACGGTATGTATTATTCACCTTGATCGAAAATCTTGGTGTCACATCGATTTAGCGAGCGAGCATCGCCAGGAAGGGTTGTTTCAAAGACTTTCGATGCCACAGTGACCTCTGAAATCGATTTGTAATTAAAACCTTCTTCTCGGCCCGGACATGCTTCGAGTTGAACGCATCATTACTCCTTTGGTTCGAACATATCGGCGAACCCTGGCCTTATTTAGCGACCACCGACGGGTGCCTGTCTCACGTGGTGGAAGGGTCTGTAACTTCATCGACAGTATTGTCTCACGTGATGTGGAAAGAGTCTACTTTCTTCTCCCGGTCAGTCGAGTACAAAACGAACGAAGCCCATGTGATGAAGGCCATCGAGCGGAACCTTGCAAGCATAGCCGGTCATTGATGTTGATACGAGCTCTCTAGCTCGAAGCCCCCGAAAGTCATCCGAAACCAAAGGGCCGGGAATGACAGTACAGAAAGACCAATTAGAAGGCTCGGTGGGTGATTAACTGGCCAGGCAGCGCAACAAACGGCTCGGGGAATGAGCTCACATTTTATGAGGTGCGCAAATCCGTGAGAACGGCGGTGGAATGAAGGCCGGTGAGCATGACACCGGTGTGGGGAGATACACATGCTCACGCGGGTGAATATACATTGGGGCTTTATTGGCGAGCCAATCGCAAACAAAGACATTAACCCTTACATGAAGAAAACCATTCTTTGAAATACTTGTACACGTGTTTGCAAAGCGAGGGGATGAAAGATCATGAGGGGAGGTTTAAGGCACTTCAGCAGGCGGAAAAGACCTAATCCACTTCAGATTTTAGCCGAAGCGCCATTAGTGAGCAAGACACATGATGGAGGTACCTGTCCCAATTTGAAGCAGGTCGAAGAAAATTTTGTCATTTCCAAATTTTGGTTTAAAAACGAGTTTTGTGGCTAGGTGGGTCGCCGCGCTCATCTTTCATTTTGAGACACTTGCTGGAGGAGATCTTTACATTTGGATTTTCATGGTCAGTGCCATCTCTGAAGTCAACACGCATTCAACAAAATACGGATGGTCAGCTCAAAAACATAAAAAACACTGCCACCTTTTGCACCAGCAAAATTACCTCTGAAATGAGTTTGAGGTCAAATCAACTCCAAAGTTAGAGAAATTCCATGAGTTGGAAAATGAACATCAGGGCCTTCAACGAGCTATCACTGCAGGCTCAATTTGGATGTGAGGCCATACCTCCAAATCAGCCTGCAACATGACGACACGCGATTAAGAGCATTCCCTTGAAATTTTTGAGTTTTCGTTTAACATTACGATGTTCATATTTGAATGATTTGCCTGCTGGATGAAATTCTTGGGTTTTATGATGTAATTCATGTTTGGCATGTAACTTTGGCTTGTTTTTATCTCTTCTGAAAGATTCACTCTCAAATGTGTAAAAAATCATGTAATGGATGGGTTTTCCACTCTTTTAGGGCAAGTTGTTAGCTTTGCCTAGATTATTAGTTCCATGATTAGAATTGATTTGGAAACTGATCCCTGAAAGAGAATTCGACCCCTAAGTGGGAAAGGTGTTGAGTGATCTGTATATTGTAATTTCTCAATCATTTTCGAGAGGTTGAAGTTGGACTCTTGGGATACTTTGTTCTATTTTGTCTTTTCATATTTTTGGCTAAGGAAAGATCGGGGTTTTACGGAACTTGTTGGGATCCTTGTGATGCTGTTCTTGATGATATTTCTCCTTTGTTTCTTTGTAGGGTTATTGTGTTGATATTGCCATCCTTTCATTATGTACGAACTAAATTGAATGGTGATTAAATTGAATCCATTGTTTCGGTGTGCTTCCTTTAATTCGATTAATTCTATGTTTCATTTTGTTTGGAAGGATCCAAGTTCTTCTTTTAACATCTTGACTCCTCGTCGATCTAATCTCTCCACTAAGTCAATTCAAAACATCAAGATCTCCTACCTACTTCAGTGAACTACGCAAAATTAAGCCTTGTCCCCCGAACCCAAAATTTTGTTTTCCCATTACTCTGGTGGCTTAAACAAAATCAAACATACCTGTATCTCTTTACTAGCTAAAATCAGTTCTTATTGTAAGTCATCTCTTATTCCATTTGTATTTTCTAAAGTTAGCGGAGAGAGCCCTCTCTGTCACTATTAAAGACTAACCTACGGTGACGTGGTTGATGTGTGATTTGCTTCATTTAAACTTTAGTGGTTGAGTACTAACGGAGAATTCATCATGAGAATCGCAATAAGGTACCAAATAGAAGGAGGTTGGTATTTTGACCTTGATGGTTGAGTATCCTGATCTGGCAGAAAGGATTAGTAACACGATACATTCATTTTAACATAAAGGAGAATGGAAGAAACGATTTCTAATGTTATGAACTCATCTACTTCATATGTGGTAAAATAGGACAATCATGGGTGTGTGTGTAAAAACTGTAAGAACAAGGTTTGTTTGTGCGAAACATGCACACCATCACAAGGTTGTTCTTGTTGTTATTAGCAGTGTTGGGGCATTATTTTACAGTTAAGTCCAAAATTATTGAAGAAAATTGATTGCAATTCCTTTCTTACATGAAGGAAGATTAATCTGCCTTTATTGTGCATACACACTTGTCGAAAATTAGTGTTGTTGTTATAGGGTTGAAGGCAAGGAGGGTGCTAATACGGAAGGACAAACACCCGAACACAGATATAGATAATAAGGAGGAGGTTGAAGCTAACATTGGTAAACGAGAGTTGGGAAAAAGGAGAAACATATATCCTACGGATACATGCTCACAAGGAGGGAAAAAGTACGGAAGGTGGCCACACGCGAGAAAAACACGTGGCCATAGGGTTTAGCGTATGGATGAAGGCTCGATAATGCTTTTGGTAGCATGAAGATTCCCCCGATGCGGTGCTTTCACTGAATCTAGGAAGATCGGGTGAAACGTTATAGAAACATAACATTTGGTATGAATCGGTCATATTTAATGCAATTTGGAAGAGTGGCTCCTTAGGTTTGAAATACGATACTTGTCTTTGTACGATAATGAAACAAAGATCTAAAGAACCGGTCCATTTAAGCATGTGTTCAAAAATGAAAAGAGCTTGACATGGCTCTTTCTTCTCATACATTCACAGACATGATCGGATAAGGTGATACATAGAACAATTGACGGAAAAAAGTCAAAAGTTAAAATTGCTAGTGTCATGTGGGGAAAGGTAGAAATAAGACAAAAATCCGGAAAGCAAGAGTCCTGAAAGGTGGTGTGAGAAGACAGGGCCTAATAAACATACCACTTATAATCTTTACATGAGTGTACGTTGGAACAACGAAGATAAAATGAAACCATCGGTAATGGAGTTAAATGAACACCACATGTGAAAAAAATCTGCTGTTAGCAAAGGATCTTCTCGGCCAGGCCCGCTGGCTTGAGATGTCCGAAGGGGCTTGGTGAGCACAACGGGCCGTAAGCGTGCGGTGTATGTGGTCATCGGTCAGTGGTTAAAATAGGGAAGGTGGAGCTGCCATATATGAGAAAGAAACATTCGAAATGGTTCTTGTTGCGGTCCCACTATATGTGTTCGACGTGGGCCGAAGCACCACGACGTGGGTCTTGAACAGGACATGGCTAAGGGTGGCCGGGAGGGAAGAACCGGAGGTGGAACCGAAGAGGCAATGAACCGGGAAGAAGGTCAAGAAGGTACGGACTTGTTGGAGAATTAACGGATGCTATGCGGTAAGTCTTCTACACGAAGCAGGATGAAAGGCAGAAGTCTGCGGGATAAATGCCTTGGTAGTGCCAATGATGCAACACAATCACAGGACTGAGGGGTGAGACCAAAAGTAGGAAGGTGCGGGGATGTTGTTACAAAGTGAAACAAGGGTAGAGAGGTGCGAATGAAATTGATTTTAAATATTGCTCTTTGCTTGTGTGATTTATTAACCAAGCTCTTCTTCACTTAGGGTGTGTGTGTAAAGTGTGTAAATTTTAATTTTTAAACACGAGAAGTTTGTAGAGAAAAAGTATGTATTTGTATGTTTATTAAATAAACACAGAATGAGTATGTATTTGAAATAACAATTAAATAAGCAGCTAATAATGCAATAATATAAACCCAAGGAGGCGGAAAGCCTCTAAACAATTAGTCTTCGCATTGGGAAAAAACCTAGTGAAACACCACCAAAACATACAATAGATCTAAAATTAAGAGAGGGATCTAAAGGACAAATGCAAGTGAGTGGAAAGAAACAACAACAAAATCGGAGAAATATTGTTTGTAAACCAGGTGGCGAGCTATATCCTAAAGAAAATTAGGTGACCCTGAAGAAAAACCCAAAAACAAAAAACTAAATAAGGATGATTTGGATGGATAAATAATGATACGCTTCGAGATAGTGCGGTATCGGTTGAAAAATGGTGAAGACTAAAATTTCGAACAACATATGGGTAAACTCTTCCACCAAAAGTGGAGAAGAATATGTTCGAAAGCCTAAGCTGGATTTCCTGTTGGGCAAGCGACAATTAAGTATGGGTCCCGAGAATAAGGTGGAGAAGGTCCTTGTACAAACGAGCCGGACAAACCCCGGAAAACTTTCGGAAAACTCCCACCTTAAAAGTCCAGTTGCAATTTCGGCTTTGTTTTATAGGAGTCATTTGGGGGTGCAGAAAGTGTGTCCCTAAAGATACGGTCATAGGTTTGAGGCCAAAAATCGACACCTGCTTCGGCACTCTCGGCGGTGAATTCAACAAAATGTGTCATCTCGGGCTGCAGTGATGTCTTTCACACTATACTGTGGGTCTGTTACATAAGTTATAATTTTTTAATGTTTTAAGTTTTATAAGTTAAAAAAACATCAAAAAAAAACAAAAGGTACGAAGAAATCCTAGGGTTGAAAGTAGGCAGATATGCGGATGACTTCAACAGTAATGTAATCATAAACACGTGTGCATTCATGATTGTTAGTATGAATCTTAATTGCAAGTGTACGAAAAAAGACCAAAAGCACTGGCTTCATTTCATAACAAATAGCCCTATTAACAAAGATGGTTTGCCAATATCTTTAGATGTGATTAGGTGATCAAAACAAATATTGCAAAAATCTTACGATCTATGAATCAAAAACATTAAGCATTAAATAAGCAGGGTTGCTCATACATCAATAGACAAGGCAAGAATATGTTGAATAGATTTTATATTAAGAAACTTGGAGAAAAACATAGAAAGTTTTACCATTTCTCCTCAATAGGATGGGGTTCTTTATAGTCTCTGACACTTAGGATCTAAGGTTATCTCTTGACGATTTAAAGCAGGACAAAATTGAACTCAAAGGGAACTCACAAGCAAAAAGATAAAGAAAAATATAGCCAGTGGTGGTGGATCAGAGTTAGACCAAAAGTATAGATCATAGTGATCTTTTCAAACAACAAAAGATGGTGAACGAATGGAAAAACCCTCCTATTTATAGTAATGAGTTAGTCTAGATGTTGGTGCATAATAAAAATATTTTTAGCAAATCAAGATCCAACTTTTATGGAATATTTATAATTTTATTGTTAGAAAAGGAATTTGACATTGGGTCAAAATCCATTTATTTATAAATAATAAATAAATAAATGATTTATTTATCATTTAAAGATGTGTTGAAGTAATAAATAAATAATGATTTATTTATTTCTTTATAATTAGTTTAATCCGTTATTACTGAGAATATTATTTAAATAAGGTTTAAACTAATTGTTCCTGAAAATAAGATAGTATGGTTATCTAATTAATTTTCTGTTTTAGTTAAATATGACGAAGAATATTAATTAAATTGTTGTTTAACTAATTATTCATGGAAAGTCTAACAAGCAAATATGGTTATTTAATATTTATCATAACGGGGTTTCTTGTTTGAACCATAAATAACAATAAAGGTGGTTTGCTAAGTTGTTTCATAGTGACAATTTTACTTGGGGTAAATGGTCTTACATGGTGTGCTTAGGTCCATCTAATAGTAACGAGTTTAGATGACCAAAAAATGGTGTATGTCGAAAGAAATTGAGCATTATATGATTGTAAATGTTAAATTTGGTATAATTCAACCTAGTCAAAATTCTTTCTGTCATTAGTATTGGTACAAGAAAAGATGAATCGTAATTGCATGTGTATGGATTATAAAGAACTCATCATCATTAAAGATAAATTTCCCATTCTGAATTGATGAATTATTAGATTAATTACATGGAAAATTTATTTTACAAGTTGGATATTTTATTAGGGATATCATCAGAATAGAATGAAAACTAAAGATATTCCAAAAAAAGAATTTGAACTTATGAGGTCATTATGAATTTTTTTGGTCCTTTGTTGGACTTACAATACACCTTCATTTCAAGGGTTGTTGAGTTAATTTCAAACCTTCAAGAAAATATGGACTGGTATTTACTGTGATACTGTCTATAGCGGTATTGGAAGGATCATGTTCAACATGTTTTACGAGGTGTTAAAACTATTGGAAGAAACAGTATATGAAAAAACATCTAAATGTTTTTCTTTGGGTACAAGAAGGTGGAATATGGGTGTGTCTCATAAGGTGTTAAGAGTGGAGTTCTAACAAAATTAAAACTACATTAAAAACAGAAATTCCCACAACATAAGTAATTCAAAAGTTTTAAGGTTAACAAACATGTTATGAGTTTGTTAAGAATTGTGAAATAGCAACACCTCTAACAACATTATTGAAGAAAAGATGCATTTTCATAGACTCTTGAAACCAACTAAGGCCTTTGGACATATTAAAGAAACCAATGTTCACATGTGGAAGTCTTGACTATGCTAGAACACAAAAACCTTTATTGTGGATGTGATGTATAAGAAATGGAATTGGTGTTGTTTTAATACAGAAAGGAAAATACTTCATGCTGATCGTCCAATCAAGGAAAATATTTACATGGCTGACATGAAACGAAATGTTAGAAAGTATTATTTGCTAATGAAATGGTGACCTTACCTAATGGAGAAGACATGGCAAGGTGAAAAACTAATCATGATAGTCTTCGTGAACACACGGAACAAAGACATCGGAAAACAAAAAAAAAATGGGTCATAAAGATGTTGAGTTATGAATTTTTAAATAATCTACAAAAAATAGAAGTAAATGTTCTTATGAATGCACTCAAAAGAAAAAATGAAGAAATTAGGTAACGTTTTCTTGTGCCATTTCTAATATCAACAGATTGGATAATTGAAGAAAAGAGATGAATGGAAGAAGGATGAAGGTGTGAACACTCATTCAAAAGTTGCTTAATATCCTAGTACATTTGATACATTTGTTTAGAAAAAATGATTATTGTATACAAAAGTTTCTTATATCTTTTATTGTTTAACTAAACAAAAATATTCTTTTGAGACGCACACTTCTCCTTTAAAAGGTACATAAAGTTGCAAAAACTTGCAATTGAGAAAGAATTTTTGGATGTGTAAATAAATATTCAAATTTTTGTTGGCGGTGTTTGATTTGCGGAAAAAATAAAGTTGGAACGGTGAAACTACGGGTCTTCTACAACGCTGACAAATACGGTCAATGTTGAAAGATATTTAATGGATTTTATCGCAGGTTTACTAAGTCGAAAGGAAAAGGTGTCATCATGATGGCGAATTGATAGACATAAGTATGTACACATTTTGCATTATCTCATCCATTTAAATCGTCTGATTCACTACTATATTTATGGACACAATTCAAAAACTACATGGAAACCAAAAGGTTATTGTGGTATTAGTCCATTTTACTACAAATTTTTGAGCGAAGTTATTTTTATTTGGGTACTCAATTAGATCATAGCTTGATGTCATCCTCAATCATATGAGCCATTAAAGATAATGAATAAGTGTTTGGAAAGATATCTTCGTTTTTGTATGATAAACAAAACATAATGGGTCAGTTGGTGCCTCTCCAGCACACCGAATGAGTGGCTATTGCACTTCCTTCATACTGAAGCAAAAAATGATTTGGGCCTGGCATACCATGGATATATTAAAATCATCACATCATGTTTAAAGAAAATTCTAAGGTACAACGTTGGAAGATCACATAGAAGCATCAACAGAAGGTTCTCGGCAAGGATAACCTAAATTTGGCACAAAATCGAATGAAACAAAGAGATCAACATCACAGTGAAGATGCACAGTGTGGGATATTGGGTATTTTCAGTACAACATACAAAAAAATATCCTCAAGCAAGCTGAAAGGATAATAAATTATTGCTGAAGTACTATGGTATACAAGGTGTTGCACCAAAAAAAGATTGAAGTTACTATGGCATAGGGTGGACATTCACTTCTTGTGGTGCATCCAATTTCTGTTCATCACTTAAAGAAGGTTATATGGGTGAAAATGT
Organism: Pinus albicaulis; assembly: GCA_034641835.2. Taxonomy (NCBI): domain Eukaryota; kingdom Viridiplantae; phylum Streptophyta; class Pinopsida; order Pinales; family Pinaceae; genus Pinus; species Pinus albicaulis. Next base: position 1,077,121,372 of record CM076575.1, on the reverse strand, counting down.
TCTAGTTCAAACAATATTGAAACTTTATGAGGAAGGAAAATTCATATTAGAACTGACGGTCACGAAACAAGAACAAACGATTCTGAAATCGATCAATTTCAGTATCTCAGCAGTGGAAGAACTTACCCTTTGAATATTCTACATGGGAGGATGAAAATTTTATACAAAGCACGAGCTACTCAAGTGTTGAGGACAACACTTTCCAGAGAGGGCATGTTAGGTCACTATGTTACTAGTTTAGTCCCACTTATTATTTATTAATACTTATTTATATTATTAATGTTTATTTCTACTTTAATATTGTTGTTATTTGCCCTTGCATTTGTTGGTTAATTCGGCTATGATTATGTTAGCATTATGGACTCATATAGAAGGAGGTTTTGGTCATTTGTATCGAAAAAATTGTTCATTTATTTAATGTGTTAGATGTTTCCCCATCGAGTGAGTTTGATTTCTGGTGTTGGTCTCTCTTTTCTTCTATTTTGGAGCTAGTTTCATAACATGGTGACTTCTTCTGGCTATCGTCTTATGAGCCTCCTTCTACACACATATGTTTTAACATTTGTAAGTACATTGAAGGTCTCATATTGTTATCACAGCACATCATGATGATGCATTGTTTTCTCCAAGTCTACTTTCTGTTGCATTCTTGTTGAGAATATTACGGTGGTATTAGAGCATCACCTTCATATGCTTTGTGCTTTCTAAGCCAATATATGGTTTGAAGAAAATAAAATACGAAGAAGTTTGATTACTGCAACGATGACAAAGCAAGGTTCGAACCCTCTGTACGGAAGAATGAAAGGAGGTTCTCAGCTCTTTTCCAAAACTATGCATGAGTTTAGAAGAGAAATCGGGGGGAATAGGGAGGGAAATACATGAATGTCTATCAAGAATATTTGCACATGAAAATCCTAATCTTCATATGTGTGTGAACATTAAACCACACACAGTCAGATGTACAACATTATAGCATGCCTACATTCTTGGAAATAGAAGAAAACTGGAAGAGAAAACACAAGGAAGAAGACTCTCGTGACTATCTCCAAGAATATGAATCTTGGTCTAGAAGATTCAAGGAGCATTTAAGCTTCCAAGGGTTTTGTCAACTTATCGAGAACATGAGGATTTCGGTGCTCCTTTTAGTGGGAAGAATTATGTCCCATTTGAAAGAGGTATTGGATCATTGAAACGTCATTTTTTAGATGCTGGCATATGCTTAAACTTGTTCTAAACCCTACTAGCCTTGATTTCTTTAGGATCTACATTGTTCCTAGAGATATTTGACACGGTGTTTGCTTTGTCATTGGAAAGTTGGTTTTCAAGTGTTGAGATACACCTTCATGTGAGAGATCCATTGGAGGAGGATATGTTCTGCATGTCAAATCGTGTAGATACCATTTGTATGTTTATCAATATACGAATATTTAGAAATGTAAGCATAGATCTTAGATCTCTGCATGTGCAGCAGTGTTTTATAACTTCAAGAAATTGAGTGTCTGTGGTATGGATCTATTATAGAGCTGAATTTTCATACACTCATGCTATACATCTTAAGTGTAATCATGACTATTTATGTGACTCAATAAAATGTCGTTGTAAAACAGTGCAGTCTATACATATGGTGGTTATCACCACATAAAAAAAAATTCTAAACTAGAGAATTGTTGATATGCGATACTCACTCTAATTTTCATAACAAACAATGAAACATATCTATTTCAAGTTTTAAGATTGGTCATCTTACACAAAGCTTTCTTCTTTTTTTATCAATGAGGTGATTATTTCGTAAGAAATTTTGATCTTTTAAATTCAAGTAGAAATTTGATCATTAAATTCAACGAAGCGATTAAAAAATTTCTAAAGGAAAAAAATAGCAGAGGAAAAATAATCATGAGTGAGAGCCATTGCTTAAAAGGTGAGAACCTAATACAGAGTTCTGTTAAAGACAAAAACAATGTTAGAAACTTTAGAAAAGCGAGGATGTTTGAAGTTTTGTGGCTACGGAAGGACATAGTCGATAACAAAGAATTTGTTTTACGTTTCAATGGTTCAAATACAAAGGTAGGAATCTTGAATTTGTCGATGCTCACAAACTAAACTTTAATGTTGAGATACCCTGGGATAAAACATGGTTTAAGGGTTTGATTTCATGCAGAGCATACCAAAGAATATTTTAAAACCAAAATTTAGAATAAGTTTAATAATGAAATTCCTATGAATGCATTAATATAGTTATGCTAATTTATCTTAATATAAAGGTATTTCACATACTGACGGTGTCGTAAAGTTTAATCCTACCATTTCAAACTTCTTGTTACACTTTATAGGTATGATATACGTAGACTTATGTTTTCTGTATGAAGCATTGCTAAGATAGCGAGACAAGGTTCAGTGAAAATCTAAAATTGTGGAAACATCTTGGTTTCACCATGGTTTAATCAAACTAATGGTCTTAATGAGCTTAAAATATTAATAAGTTAGTCATATTGCTATTTTATGGTTTGGAATAGAAGCTCAAAAATAGGTCAATAACCCTAAGGAAAAAGAATCTCGCGGTGAAAATCGACAAACTGCAATTGCAAGGACAAAAAGGTTTGTGAAGGTGAAGCCTGAAGCAAGGTAAAGAATAATGAAAAAGACGCGATTTCATTGTAAAAGCTCCTCTATGACGAGTTTACCGAAAATTGAAGAAACTACATAAAGAAGCAGTGCAATAAAGTTACTATAGTGACAGAACTGTTGTAAAAATCAAGAAAACAATGCTTTCAGTGACAATCCGGTTTGAAATGGAACTTAGATGATATTTTAGATGCAACTGAACGTAGAAGTCTACTTTAGTGGTAGCGACTTCATGAAGTTGATGAAAATTAAGCAGAAAAGATGAAAGTCATCTGGTAGATTTAAAGATGAAGATGTAACATTTGTCTTCAAGCTGAAGCCTACAAGCAAACCCAGGTCAAAGGATATAAAACTTAATATGAAGTGGAAAACAAATGAAGCACCTATTTATAGAAGAAAAAGTAGATCTTTCTTCACCTATCGCAAAAGGAAGCCAACAGTGTCTCACTTATGACTTGATAAAAAATAAATTTATGAAGAGATGGAAAAATTAAAATAATCCAATCATGAAATTTCGATTCGAAAATGGAAATCATGCCATTGGCAAGTTTCAAGAGGCAAAAGCCCTTTAGGAAGAGTGAAGGACTAGACGAAATACTGCATTTGTAAAGGGCAATTTTTCAACGAACATACCGACCGCAAAAAAGCCAAAATTTGTGAGTTGTGAATACTCATTTGAAGACGATAAATTGAAACAGGTTGAATACTTGGAAGATTTAACTAACAAAATCTCAAGCAAGGAACAACACAAGCAGAAAGTATTGGAATGATGAAGAAAAATGATCAATTTGTAAGTGGGTCTTTCATTAAGGTGAACAAATTTTGATGAAACTCGTCTCTTTGAAGGTTTAGTTACTATGTTTTAAAGATAATATAAGCCCTTATGAGTTTGAGCATCCCAAACTTATAATTTGAAAGATTTTTTTGAAAATCTACTTGCATAGCAGTTTAATGCCGTATGGAATGGTGGTAAATATGTGATTTGCGCTATAAAAGCGCTAAGCGATGTTTTCGCATTTACATGTAATTTCAGAGGAAGCTTGATGAAGTTTTGAATTTAAATTTGTTGAGTGAAGCATGACTATAATAAGCTGAAGGTTCTAATAATGAATAAAGTAAAGTGAAAATATGTGTAAAAGAAAGGTTTTAACTAAAGAGCTACAAAATACGCTACGAAAACAGCTACTTTCATAGCACAAGCGCCTCTTCTAAATTTTTACATCATTTTGAAGATGCTTTTACCATTGGAAGATTGAAAGATTTGTGGAAATATTTGGAAAATATGACACATGTGAAATCTACAATCACAACTATTAAAGTGCTAGGGTATTATTGAAAGTAAAGGCGAAAAAAGAAACATGTTTCTAATTTCTGAAATGATTTTATCACTTGACCATGAGGGTGACTTTAAGTGAATGGTTAACGCAAAATTCAATTCATGGGATAATAGGTGTCAAGGATGAATTAAAGACTAGATAAAGTTGAAAACCATATTTAGGAAGTTTAGGTCCTATTAGAATTAGAGACTTTTCAAAATGGTATGGCTTTGCCATTTGTAATTAATAGCATGTTTAAAGATTAGAAGGTCAACATGGGCATTAATTCTCTAGTGAAGAGATGAAAAAAGAATCCTATGTAAATATTCTATATGAAACATGAAATTAAAATTCTACAAAAATTTAGGCATTTATTAGCAAAACTATATTTATTGTTATTATCACTTGCTTCTTCTTCATGTCTAGAATCTGTTTTAGTAACTCAATATTCATAAAGGTTTTATATTCATTATTGTTCTAATGGCCTTCTTCAATATCTCTATTTACGTTATTTGTATATGATATGAAATTCATTGACGATATCGCTTCCTTCATATGCAAATGGTGTGTATTTCAACATATTTATTTCTTTGCTCATTGACTTAGACTAAATGCCTTGACACGTAGCAATATATTGTGATGTTTTTATTGAAAATTATTTTGACTCCATATCCCAATCAGAAGTTTGCTAATACGCAATACAACTTGATTTATATCATTTTATAGTTTCTGTAGAGTTATCCATCATCCATTAATCAAGTTTTAAACATGTCCCCAGAAAACTTCCTCTTAGGTTGAGAAGTGGCTTGATGATATTGGTAAACGATTTTAGTCATGATGAGTAGCTTATCAAGTGGGATTTTTGTGATAACGATTCTTGTTTTACTCTGAGGAATTTCTTCTATTGGTATTGTATTTCCAACTATTCATCTTATGGACACTCATTGTATACATCTATTTTTCTCTTTGTAAATGTTAAATATCATATTGTACTCTTTCTTTATCCTTCAGTAGTCATGTTATTTTCTAAATACCTTTCTGTTGTTGTTTTTGGGTCTAAGCAGTTTGGTAGATTAGCAATGGTAGCAGTAACATCAAGCCATCTTTGGATCCCTAGGAGCCTATCATTCTGGTTAGAAAGAGCTCTCTCTATTATGCAAAGAATGTAAACATTTTCTTTTCATGTATTTGATTTTAGGCTAGTTGTTCAATGTGTTTTGGTTTGTTTAGTTTTTGAGGAGAAGCCCGAGTCAAAGGATAAGTAAATAAGAGTTTATCGAGATCACGCTGAGATGTAGGGTGAAAAAAATTAATTGTCTCAAATGGCGGACAAGGTATATTGCGGGGCCTTTTGTTGAAGGATAAATGGATTGTTTGGGTATGATGAAATGAGATGGACACTAAATTTATGAAAGACAAAGAAATTTTAAACATAAATAGTTTTACAAACCAAACATTCATGTGGTAATTTAACCATTAATCACTATAAATGAAATTCAAAGTGACCAAACGCATAAAACCGACATTAAGGTGATACATACAAAGTACAAGACCCTCTAACACAGAAAAATCACCTTGATTTTTAAGAAAAAAATAAGACAAAAAAACAACTCAATCTATGAGAGGAACTCCTAAACATCATATTTTAGCTGACATGGGAACTTTGAAATAAGGCTGAGAGCATGGAAAAAGGCAAAGTTGAAACAAGACACTCTTTGACTTAACTAGACAACAGTACGCCCAAAGAATTCAGAGATGGAGTTTTAGTTGGCTATGAGTAAGCAAAGACATACTGAATGTACTAGATAGCATACATAATAGTGTGTACGAAACTATTAACAAGTTCCTTGGGGTACCAAAGCAGTGCTGAATTCTTTGTTTATAACGAAAGAAAGAAAAACACCATTGTAATGAATCGAGGAAACTTGGTGCCTCCTTGGGCATGTCTGGAAATCTGTTCTTTCATGACCTACCTTCAAGCAAAAACGCCAAAGCATTTATGATAAACTAAGGAAACATAATGAATAAAGTTACAATGCCATTCACCAAGCCATGGAATCCTACAAACCAATCATCTTCTGTCCAAGTCAAACAGAAATCATCCACTTCATGGGATGAAGTATTTCTTCAAGCTTGTAATGCTGTGTTATCCTATAACATCAAGTTCAGCCTCTTGTTACAATGAATTATGTTGGAATATATGGGCAAAGAGAAAGAAACCGTCCTAGAGCATCTGAAATACGTTGGCCTAATACAAATGTCAGTTTGTCCTTTGAAGACACCTGGGCAAGGCATAAAATATCTTCAAAAATATGTTTTCCCAGCTAATATTAGAAAAGTTGACTTTTAATCATTGACATGGAATAAAAATATCTAAATGCACATTTAAAATGAGCATATTAAAACTGTACCAGCCCAAATGCTACGGAACGTAGCATTGGAAAGAAACTTGTTTCTGGAAGGACAACCGGTGAGGGACCTCCAGGTGTCAGGTAAGACCGTGATAGCTCGTTGGAAAGAAATGGATGTCTAGTTTCTCGGCTCACTGGCCTACAAAATGATTACAAATTCTTTCAAAGAGTGGACTTAGTGAAAAAAAAACCCAGGAGGGTCTCTGTCCTAACGCATTCTAACAAGGCAGGAAAGGTGAAAATTGGTGATTTGTTACTCTTGGAGACCAAACACCCTCATATGATCTGAAAATTTCTCAATAGCTGCTAATTAATCCACCATCCAAAAAATAGATTTCATGTTAGTGGGGATGCTCTAGAACACATGTGTGCCGTAGAAAAATGTGCAATTGGGGCCAAAAAACACAAAAAACAAAAAATCTGTCAAAAATTTGTCAGACACACAGCGACGAGCCCATATGGGTTCTTAGAAGCATACCCAAGAAATGCAGGGCCAGATTTCAAGCACAGGTGTGCCTTTTTCCACTTTGTAGCGCCTCTTTCGGCTGAGTTTTGGGCCTTTCTTGGTAAGTTTGAACTTTCTTCCGGAAAGAATTGGTTCGCTCATATGATGCCGGTCATCTTCCTTTGTAGACCCAAAGTCTCTATTTTCTTTCTCTAATTTGTTCTCCAAATTCTTGTTGGCTCTTTCAAGCCATGATTCTTTGTCATTTTCTAATAACCTTTAACAAGTGACAGTGTGTGAGAGGATAAAGATCGAACAAGGACCCTTCTTCTTCCTTCTTCACTGTCAGCTTTCCTAAGACCACAATCTTAATAATTTTCCCAATGTTGCTTTACTCTTCTAACCTTGATGTCATCAAATTACGCACATATACTCTTCAATCTTGACTTGTGCTTTGTGACTTCCTTTGGCCCAAGCAGAAAAGACCTCATAAAGCCTTGATGCCAGCCACTCATTTGTTTATTTGCAGCATTTTATTAACATGTGTGAGGTTATTTGACCTTCTAGATCAGTTTCTGAGGTCATGGTTGAAGCTTCTGTTTTGCAAAGAGACTCTGAAATTCTAATATCATCTCTGACATCCTTTTATTTGTGTATTTAATAAACTCCATTTTAAATGGCTTCTTTTTCTCTGTTGTTAAACTTTTTGTACCTTTTCTTTGGATAGACTTATACACAGCTCTTTCTTTTTGAAGTTGTGATACTCTTCTTAGGCGGTTTGTCTACTTCTGCTTTCCCCTAGTGACATTGCTAGTCAACTGTTTTAATTGATTTTATTCTTAGTGAATTTTGTGTTTAGAAGCACCACTTTTTGGAGGAAGGTGCGCCCCTTGCCTGGGAAGCGGCTAGCACATGCTCTTGTTGTGTCCAAAGAGAAGGAGAAGGAGGTTTATTACTAGCACTTTTCAACAGTTTTGTTTCCTTCATCATCATACACTCCTGCTTCACCTTGCTATGTTTTGAACCTCTTTGACATATGTTGCCTTGACCTCCATCGGTGTTGTTTGATGTTCTTTAGGCTATGAGCCATCATATTTTTAACATCGTAAATATTTCTGTACACTATGCATTTTGTATTCTCATCACTATATTAGTTGTTTGAATACCTTCCTGATGAATTTCTTCATGCAAAGATCTATGTGTGGTGCCACCATGGTGCCACAGTGTCACCTCCTCACACTATCCCAGTGAGGAGTGTTTGTTGTTCATCATCACTACTGTGGGAATCTTCATTGTTCCCTTGGGTATCCACTCTGATCCTTTGTGCTACTAATGGTCATCTTGTCTTTCATCATTTCCCCCATTTTTACCTCTTCATTTTGTCTTATTCTTACTACTGAATTTGATCTTTGTCCTGCTATTTTCTTGCTCATTTCTTCACTCTTTGTTTAGGCTCTTTTCTCTTCATCCTTACTACTTTGTTGGGTGCTCACAGTTCCTTATCCCTTAAGCGTTTTCTTCATCATTACTAGTTTGCTACTCATGGTCAACTGTACACCAACAGTTTGTCACTTAGACTGTACTCACTAGGTACTGGGTATCCCTATGTTCCTCATCACCCACTAATCTCGTGCACTGCAGGGTTTATCTTTCACTATCAATCATGGGTGATATTTTCCTTTGAGAATGTTTTGTTGATGGAGGGGGTACATATTGAGTGGAGGGTGAGGGATACGTAGAGATGGGCCATGAGATGAAGGCATTGGAGAAAAATACGGATGAAAATGAAAGTCTCTAAGACACTCCTTTCTTTCAGGGTTATTTGAAAAGGATGATGGTGTGATGAAGAATAGTGGAAAGAACTAGCTTACTACCCAGGCAAGGTCACCCAGACAAGGAGACATCTTTTCTGTATGCTTTTGTGAAAGGAAAGAAAGGGGTTATGGCTGAGAATCATATGAGAAAATGCAGAAGCACAGTCTTCAGTAAGAATCGCTTGGAAAAACCTCATGCATGTAAAATACTTCATGATAACTCTCCTTGAGGAGGGCCGCCATTTATCAATATAAGTGAAAAAGTAAACTTGGAAAGAATATTGATGGTGGATTTGGGAAAAGTTTTATAGTCATTTGAATCCGGTATGCTGTTTGAATAACTACTCTATGGGGATCTTGGTTCTTTGAAACTGACTGGGTGGTTAGTCCTGTTGCTAAGTGAACAACTTCCTTCGACCTGGAGAGCGAACGATTTGTGTTGAGAAGGTAATTGGTGACCTGCAAATTTTGAGAAAAAAATCAAACCTTTACCTCATGGAAGTTAAAAGAACTTAGAAGGGGTCATTAATCTCTTGAGTTGTGACTCAAATCTTTTGTGAAATCACACCTGCTGACTTTCTTTTTTGGGCATAGCTTTGTTTTAACTTTGTGAATCATGTCAAAACGAGTTTTGAAATGAACTAAAAATAGAACTCCTTTTAATCTGTTTCTCTTTTTAACTAGAAGCAGTTTTTTTGTAAATAGTTCTCCTTCCTAAAATATGCCTTTTACCTTTAAGTATTGAGTTCTCATTTTAACTGTAAGATTATTAAAGCAAAAATAGGCCTCTCAATTTGAACTAAATATGTTCTCTTTTGTTATGCTTCTCTCTTTTAAAACTATGTTTGGCTTTTAAGCCAAAATAGACTTTTCAAATATCGATCATATGTTAAAAAGCATGTTTCTCTTTCAACAGCAGACCTTTGTAGCCGGAAAATAGTAACACTACCCTTAATAGCTGTTTTGTTCCTCTTTGTCGCTGTGGTGGTTTAGCATAAACAATGTTTTTGCCTTCAATGGGACTGTATGTTTTATTAATAAAATGACTCTTAACTACTCTAGCTCATAAGCTTAGGCGAATAAAATCGATGGTCTTACTCTTGAAAATGTGTGGGCCCTTTTGGGGCCAGGCTCATGGGGAAAAAATCCACTTTGAGAGTGAATTGAGGTTGTTGAACGGTGCTACGTCTGTGCATAGCGTGTAGCACCAGCCATGCTGCAATTGGGCCCCTATTGGGTCGACCACTGGGTGCCCTCTCACAACGAGCCTTGCGGCGATTGAAACCATGGTGCATCACACAAGTCTATAGGCGTGTTGTACCATGTGTAAATTGTTTGTAAAGTATATATATACGGATGCGTGCTGCGTGTACGGTGATATCGCGTCTTCAAACTTCTTGCCAATGCTTGTCGAGTTGAAAAATGTTTTCTTTTGTCCTTTGCACAGGTAAGTACCTTCTCCTTTAGCTTACTAGCTCTTTTAAAACGCTTTTTTTTAACGTTTTCCTCATCTAGTGATTTCTCACTTTCAATTTTCCTTTGTATTTGTCATCAAAGTAAAGATTTTCTCAAAACATGGTGTCTCTCTTTTCTTTAAACAAACTTTATCCCTTTGTTGTTCCCTGCTCATCTCTGGGAGGAACGCATAAATGTTTCTGCCCTCCTTGCTTTGAATAGACAAACATTCTTGAAAATATCTTCAAATAAACTTCTTCTATTGCTCATGTGTTGTTTCATTTGTAGCCTTTATGCCTCTCACCATGTTACTTTGAAACTTTTAGACCAAAAATGTTGACTTGATCATGATGAGATGTTCTCTTATTTTATCTTTAGGAGGAAGTATGTAGGATACACTACCTAGGTTTATCAAAGTACCTGTAGATTCTCTTCTTATCACTTTTGATAGAGTCTTCAATAAACTTTTCTTTACCTTCATGAAAAACTTTAGACCAAATAGGTGCCATCTTCTTGTTATGGAAAACTGCTTTAAGAAACATTTCTAGGCATTTGATGTTTTAGGTTTCAACTTTATGCATCCAAGCTGTCATCAAGAAAGTTTCCTAAAACTTGTTGTCCTTAATATACGAAGAAGTTGTAACATCGTGCAAGCATCTCAACACCATATATGAAATCTTCATTTGTGATATGAAGGTCTTTTCATATAAGTTTTCTATTGTTACTTTAGTACCATTGAGAAGCGTGATCATCACTAGACGCTCTTGAATGTATCTTCACAATAAGCTAAGTAGTACCTTTCATTTTGAAGGTCATCTGTTTTACCACAAAGCTGCATGGCCGCCTTTTGGTCTGTTAAGAAATTGAACAATATCGCCCAACAAAGTTTGTTGTAGCTTTTGAATAATGCTGTTTGTCTCTCGAAAAAGTTATGTGTTTTTCATTAAGGAGACTTCTTTAGGGCTGTGAGGGTACCCTTTTCTGCTGAAGGAGGTCTTTGATTTGTAAATTGTTAACATTTGAAGAAAACTCGCACACTAAATACGGGCCTACGGAGGAGCGCACGCTACTTTCTGTCTTTTTGGGGCTTCTCACAGTGTTGTGACCCTTTAGACCTACAGGCCCCCTGCTTTTCTGGGTAGGGTCCTTAAAAACTATATTGCTTCATTCATATCAAAACCATTTTGTCTGCTTGTTTGAAACAATACAAAATAGAGAGCAACGATGAATCCTTGGTATATCCTTGGTGAAATCATTTGAAACATAATTCCCTTTGCTTCGCAAAATTTGTCTGGGTGAACTGAATATCCCTATTATAAAATTAGATAAGGTGAATACGAGTACTTTGTGAAATGGTGAGCATTGGTGTTTGTAAACATCTTTGAAACACTTCCCATGTTTTTAGGGGTAGTGAATTCTTGTCATTGCCTTTTAAAGTTTAATTAGTGATAAGTGTAAACAACTCTCATGTATTTCTCATCCTGGTTGCTAACTTGCTTTGGCTCTTTCAAAAATTATCATGACCAGTTGTCTGGTGCGATTTATAGGGCGTACATATACGCACTACTAAGCTTCCATAATCAAACAACGACGCTAAACTTTATTTAGAGGGCTCCTTTTTCTTGTACTTTGTTGGTGTCGTGGTCTGATCATCCTAGAGATGTAAACGGATACTTTTGAAATCTGAAACTTCTTGGATGTTCTTTGGGATCGCCATGATCTAATCGTATTTCTTGGACATGGCGCTCATATATTTCACAATTTGAACATTCTTGAGCTATTAAACAAAACAAAAGTGACCTCTTTGATAGTGCGCAACCAAGATGAACAAGGCTTTTATTTGGCAAATAACAAAGACATGATGAATTTAATTGATATTGAAGACAAGGTTTTTAGCCAAAACGGTCTAGCAAAATTTAAAACACCACCACAGGCGCATGCTGTCTTGGATTTTAGATAAGCTTCTTAGGCATGAAGTAGGTTATCCCAAAGCAAAGTGATCAATAATGATAGATACTTTATTAAATGTTAGGTAAGTAGGTTGCAGAAACAAAATGCAGTAGAAACAAGCCTCGCAGGAAGTTATAGAAACTGCTGAATTGCCAAATGAATAGAAACTAAAGTGTTTCATTGTAGGGTGAAGAAGGCGAGAAAAACAAAAATTTGCAGGTGTTTTCTGAATGACAAATTCTGATTGAATTCGCTTCAAAGAAACTGGCAAGAATCTGGTCATCAAAACAAGTAAAAATACGATGACTAACAGTTGCATTCCCCATTTGAGAATATTACTGACATGTAGGTGTCATCTTCGCATATCTTCATGCTTTCTAAGTATGCATTTAAAGGTAACGATACATAAGTTTTAAATGATAAGCAAGGGTCCAAAACACTGTACGTAAGAATGAAAGGAGGGTCTCAAAGCACAAACTATGCATGAGCTTGAAATAGAGTGAAAGGGGAATGAGAGCGCGAAGATCCGCGAGCACGCTGAAAATCCCCAGGATATTACGCATGTGTGTGAACATTCAACCACACAATCAGTTCTAGCAGCACTTTCTCCCATTCTTAGCGAAAGAATAAGAAAGAAGGAGAAACACCGAAGGAAAGACTCTTGGTGACTATCTGAAATGTGAATCCAAGCCTACAATATTAGGGAGAATTTAAAGATTCCAAAGTTTTCAACTTAAATAAGAGAAGGTCTGTGGGCAATAGAAAGAGCGACATATGCATACTTTGAATATTCTCTACAAATTTGATGGTCACGAGAGCTCAACTAAGTCTTTGGTAAGGCTAGACACATATTTCTAGATGCATCAAGTTTTAGAAGAAGAAGCCATAAAATGGCGGTATTTTAAATATTTGAGTAAGGCTTATGACTAGTAGTTGTTGAATCTTTTCATTAAAAAATTCAAATATATCTATGAAAAGTTCACTAGGAGGTTGAACGAAAAGATTTGGTTAAAAAAATATGTAGATCTTCTGAAACAGAAAACCAAGCCCAAGAATTTAGAACATGCCAGTTTGGAAGGATCATGAAGCTAACTCCATTTGAAACATTAACAGGGGTTAAAGACACACTGCATGATTTTCGAAACAACGACCCCTTTATGAATATTTCTTCTCAAAAAATAGACGAGGTTATTTTCAAAAAAGAATGATAAATAGGTCACTTAATGATGAGAGTATTCTAAGTGAGAGAAGGAAGAAGATACGTATCCTATAGCATTGTGACAGTGATCTACTTCTGTTGGAAGATGGAATGAAAGATATTTCTTCCACTAGGAAGCTCTGTGTCTTGCAGCTCAGAATCAACATCGAGATCTCTTACCGCCAAAGATCATGAGCGTATCTGTTGATAGGCAATGAGACAAAACAATGGAGGAAGTGTGTTCTAACATTGGATACATTCTGGAACACATATATTGAATCATTCCTTTGTGATCAAAAATCTTGACACCAAGGAGATATACAAGATGTCTGATTTGTTGTACGGAAAAGCACCTTGGTGGAGATCTTACGGTGGAGAAGAAGGAGGATCACAGCGGCATGATGGGAGGTGATACACTGTGCATGGAGGAGGGATGGTGGTTACTACAATCGAGGCTGCTCTGCATCCTTGAGTGATGCCACATTATCATGAAACACACAAAAATGGAATGGTTACCCGGTGGAAAGGATATGGTGATCCTCACTATTACGTAGGGATGATCCATGAAGACATGTGTCTTATGTTAAACCACCGCAGAGAGACCCTGGTTCGATGGCGAAATATGTCTGTAAATTCTCACTTCTTGAAAGGAAGGAGGTCGGTCGGAAAATACGATGGGGTGTTGAGGCACTGTCGAGCAAGAAATATTTTCATGTCTTGTTATCACTCTCTCATCTCATGCGAGAAAGTGCTTGAAGAATGAAGAAAAGACTTCATCATGCAGCGAGAGGGCGTTCCTTGGCTGAAAGACTAGAAGAATAATATCACACAGAGAGAAATGTTTTCTTACATGATAGAAGATAGTGCTTTGTTACGTACTTTGTGAGACCTAGGAAGTTTGGATGAAAGATAATATAACCAGGAAAATCCATACATGATGAAAGATGGTGGCCCACAACATATAATTTGGGAAATACTGGAGGTTTTGGATAGATGATAATATTCCATGGAGATAACACAAGAAACTTACATCTTCATTTGAACATGTGCATATACAGAAGGAAAACAAGGGGAATAGAAACCTTCCATCATATACTGCGCATAGGATATGTCGAGATAGAGAAGAAGCGGGGGGGAATGCGGGCTTGGGCATGCAACACCTGGCATAGGAGATGCTCAAGGAGAATGACCACATGACAGAAATTTACATTTGATACATCATCGGCGTTGTCATTGTTGAGGGTAAGGTCACATGTTAAATAGCTGGTGGATTATTCTAAGGATCTTCACATGAATGATTCTTGATGACCAACTACATGATGAAAATTTTATTCAAAGATAGGTCATCTATGATCATTAGTGGATCTTCTTGTCTAGAGCCTCCAAGCTCGAGAGAAGTTACTACAAAGGTCCTGAAGAGTTGTTTAGCCACATTTATATGAGCTCGACAACATCATCATGAGAGCTACTGCATTGGGAGAAGATTTGAAGGATAATATCAATGTCAAAGATACATGTGTATGAAGATGGAGAAGCAACATAACTCTATGAGAGAATTAATTATTATATATTGCAGGAGAGGAAGGAGATAGATCTACGCACCACTCATTTGTTCCAGGGATTGTTGGTGAAGAGAATACTCATGTAAATCATATTTTATTTTCTAATTGTATGTATTCTTTTAACATGTATATATAGGCCATGACTCAGTAGGAGTGTTGTATCTTATAAACTTCTTTGCTTCTTAGGTAAAACTTCTTCCTGAATATGGCCACTCCCTTGGAGCAAAGGGACATTTTATGACATGATGAGTCGTTCTAGGAGCACCAAATATGTCTCTCACATTTCCAGCCATGGTGAGATGATATAGAAGAAATTAAGTGGTGAGAAAACCACTTGCCACATATTGTCTAATTGGGTCAAGAAGTGCACAGCAGTGGTTCCACATTGGGACTGTATCCACCTCATATGCATAAATTTCTCTTTGTACCTATGTTTCAGAGAGTCTGTTGACTGATGTGCTTGTAATGTTGTAGGGATGTGGAGGAAGGAAGGTATGTATGTGCACTATAGATGGATAATATCACTTTATGGTACATGTTTAGGAAGAAAATTAGGAAAACCATGTTTGTTTCATGTAAACTATTGACTCCTTAGGATGGACTGTGGCTCTCATGAAACTTTAGAAGAGAGAAAATTCATGGAAAGAATGGATTGATGAACAATTAGCTTATGGAAAGTCTTATCTGTTAGTGTCACCAATAGAGAGAAAAGCGTGCAACCTCACCTTATCGGTTTCTTGAGGACAAGCAACATTTGGAAAGGCACTTAATGTTCTAAGTTAGTCCTAAGCTAATAAGAATATTCATTTGTTTATTTCTTTGTTTGAAGAGTAAAGAGATATGAAGAGTTACATAATATCTATTCAATGAATAATCATTATTGAATAAAAAGAGATAAATATTGGTTGTCGCATTTTATAGGTACAAAGGGGTGAATGTTTAGGCTGAGTCAACGACCAAATCTCTGACCTTTATCATGGAAATGGCCATCAATGAGGCACAATGTAGTTTTAGATAGAGAAATTCTTGGTGTAGAAAAGTTATCTCATTGAAGGTAGTTTGGGGTTCTGACTCTTAACATAAAAGGAGAGGGTAAGCGACATGAGAAAGGTTGTTGATGATATTTTATTTTAGATATGTTATTGTGTTTGAACCTATATCATTCTCTTGTTGTTTATCTTCGTGTTGTTTAACCATGGGTATTTCTAATAAAATCCCTCTTTCCTTAAAAGAGAGCCTCTTGAAGGAGTTTGCATTTGCATATTCTGCTATGCAGTTTAGGCAACTTCTTCAACTTTAAAGCGAATCTATTGAGGGTTTGGTTGTATTTGTTGCAACAAGTGGAGCTGGGTCTGCTCAATCTGGGCCATTTCGTTACTCCTTTCGTTGAATAATGTTCTATTTACGGCAAAGGAGGGAAGTATTGGATAAGTTAGACTTCATTTTCTGGTCTGTATATGGCAATGTGTTCTAAACCTACCAATGTAGTATTTCTTCTGTTGTATTGTTCTGTAAGTGTTGTTGCGGGGTGTTTTGGCGCACCAAGTTTGGAGAAGTGATTTTCAGTGTTGAAATTTTCCTTTTAGCACGAAGATCCATTGATCTATGTATTTTCCTCAGTCTGGTCACTGTTCTGGGTGTTGAATCTTGTAGATATTATGTGGATACGCAACAGATCTTGGAATCTCACAACTTCTACATGGTGTTTTGCTCAAAACCCCAGGGTGTCTGATAGAAAGAAACCTCTATAGTGTATGGATATATTGTAGATCTGAATTTTCATACATATATATATATATCTGAAATGTAATCAAAATTTGTTGCATCCTAATAAAATAGCATTTGTCGACTCTTTTAGTCTATGTATGGTTGAAGCACCTCTTGCAGGGTTTGCTATTCTAATAGTGACATGTGTTCTAGCTATGCATCTTAAGGGCATCATTATGCATATATTTTTCTGTTGTAAATACATTTTAGAATGTCTCCTTATTGACACTGTATCCTTGATGATTTGCATTATTTTCTCTAGGTCTACTTTTCTATTATTGTTGCATTCCCCATTTAGAATATACATTAGAGAAAATCCTATAAATCATGTTTGAAGTCTTCACATGTGGACATCTAACTCCATTAAATGGCCTCCATCATCTTTGGTTGTTCCAATGTCTGTTCCATAGTACAAGCTTCTAGGTAGTATGTTGATGGGAGCCTCATCCTCTCATACCACCTTTAAACTCTTGCGCAAGCTTTTGTCTTATTTCGACTTCATATGGTTATGTCATACAGCATGAACACTACTTCTTTGTCAATCATATGAAGAAATACCTATCCAATCATGGAATGGTTCTTACATGGAATGGTTTCCTTAGATCCCTTTTTCACTAACGGAAAAATATGCCTTCATCTCCTCAAACGAAGAAATTTAACTCTAAAGTTGCGTTAAAATATAGCCTGATCTGCTGATTAGGTTATATTTATATCGTCTGCTTGATCTCCATAGACTTTGGTGGTGCCGACGTGCTGGGGCATCATGCGCGTCGACGATGTCGCTGGGCCTCTTTCTCATCCATCGCTACGTGCTCACATGAGCTGTGGTTTCCCCTCGGGGAGGGGCCCGCTATAACTTTCCCCCCTCATTGTATGTCCGGGATACGAAATTCCTTGTTCTTTCCCAACCTGTTGCAATTCCCCCCACTCCTTATTATCGCGTGTTCGCCTTTGATGTCATCCTCAACTGTTTCCTCGCCTCTCTTTCTTCTCCTTCTGCAACATACCTACCCTCAGGCGGTGTACGCCACGGAGCGACTAACGTCCTCCTACTTGAAAGAGAAAGAACTCAAAATCAATCGCCTGACCAATCTCATTATTACCAAAAATGATACTAACAGCTGTGACAATAGGGCACTAAGCCCCGATGGGACGAGCATGTTTGTGAATAAGCCTTCAGCCATGTTAAGTTTCTATAGTCATTGCTGTGAATTGTCCTCTTTACACGGATCTCACAGTGAATGTTAGGAGACTCGACGTACGAGGCAATGGCTTACTCTGCTCATTCCTCCCTTCTTGTTGCCCCCTAGTCAAAGTGGCTTGTGTTTACTAATTCTTATCAACAGGATTTTTGGCTGTTCTTCAGAAGTCACATTATCAAACTCCTCCATATGGTACCTCAAGTACCCGGTTATCGCAATGTTCATCGCTTATTCTATGACCTCAGCAGGACTCGATCCCGCGTCGATGCAACAAACACTCCCACATATACACATGAGAACACCTTCTTGGTTCTACAAAGCCTCTTTAAAAAACCAATGGTCCTTTGCGGTCCTCGCCTAAGGAAGAGTTCTTCCAATATCCCTAAAAACAGTATGATGAAGTGCTTGGAAAAACTACCCATTCGTATAGTATAATGAGTGATTGCTTTGTCTCTACTCATCTCATGTGTAACTCTCTAGTCCTTGCCCTTCACAATGAAAAATATACTATCTTCTTGGGCACTATGAATCCTTGATGATCGATTAATCATCTTTGATGTTGGTGATGAAACATCCTCCCCTTTCTTCTTCGTCACAATCCCATCAAGATCCAAAATAATAACATTCCCGGGTATCATTGATGAGGGCATCCCTGTGCTTGATGTCACTTCATTTTAGAAGCTGCTCGAATCACGAGTTGGACCCTTCCTGTCACCCTTGAGCAACAGAGCCACTCATATCAAGCTTCGCTTGGCATGTTCATAATTGTCTATTACTCTTTGGCTTAATTTCTTCATTGATGTAAAAATCATTGTTTAACAAATTACTGACATTCTATTAGGTGGTAGCTACTGTACGATATACTAACTGCCATCTCGATTCACGATTTCACCCCTCATAATGGAAAGATAGTCTTCATTAACACAGTTGACATATTCACAATTAAGTCTAGGACTCCCCTACGGTCCATCATATCTTCGGTGACGATCGCTGAACCATCAACCTTGACTGATGTCTCCTAGAGTCTGCAAGACTCACAGCACAATTTCATGCTGTGTTCACTCCTCCTACTCTGATCCCGACTCCTTAAAGATATTTGAATGATGAAATTGTCTAGGCTTCCCTCAGCATTGTCGGCTAATAAGGCGGGCCTGCCTGCGCTGTACGCGTAGATGCGGTAGCCAGGACTCTCATCTTCGGCACTTGCTACTAGCTAACATCATAGGCCTCTTGAACTCTTGGAATAGTTTTCAGCTGTCACCATCTGAAGCTATCTCACCTGCTTGTTCTTCCTCTGGGTCAGGTCTGTTCTAGCTACCACTGAGGTGTTCTGTCATTGTGTGTGATTACCCCTGTCCCTTCTAACACCGGCCACTACGGATACCCCATCGTGCAAGGCTGATCCCCATTGCCTCACGAATCGCTTCAACCTTGTCTTGCTTTGACCTAGGGTTCGCGGTCCCCCGCGGCCTCTTCTTTCTTTCTTTCGGCCCCCTCACGGGGAACCTCATCCACTATGCCGACAACTTCTGATAGCGGCCAAAGCCAACGAGCATCTAAGGAGCAACGTGCTACATAAGCAGACCCTACCCATCCTGAAGGCTTCACCAAAACGTACCATCTAGTGTACAGTAGCAGCGTTCCTCGTTCATCCCTGTATTTTTTAAAGTTGCCTCACCTCAATCCCATGGTCGACGGACATTTTGCAGGTACGTATCACTGCGATGTCTATGTCCTGTACGATTAGGTCATGACTCAAATCCTTGTGCATGAATCACCCTTATGATTTTTACGATTCCATGTCTCCTCTTCTCTGTCCCCCTTACATTCCTCTTTGGAAGCATTCCTTTTAATTTCAAGGCCAGAAGCATAACAAGTTCCTCCCCTTGTTTGTGATTCTTCTTCTTGAAAACGGAGGTCTTGCTCCATTAGGTTACCTCTAATGTCGAAATGATGGAGTCTTGGCCACGATTTTCTACCTATCATCATCCATGAGACCCTTGGTGAAACCACTGAGACTTGTAATGTTTCGCACGAACTCATAGCCAGTAACCACAGGCTCGCATCGATGAATGCTTTATCTTCTTGCTCTTATCGCTCCCATGATGTTTATTGCGTAACGATACTTTCTTCCACATGATGATGGTCGGTGGCTCTACAGTATCGCTGGTCTCCCTTCCTCTAGTTTCCCCATCTTCAGTACGGTGAGCATTATGGAAACTGTGAGCAACAACAAGCTTTCCTTGGGATGATAACCACTACATGCTGCATGCTTCCTCCCGTAACGGTCACCAATGACTAACACAAAACTAAGGGCATTCGTAAAGAAGTACGATTGATTTCATCCATCTGCACGGGTGCTTTTGAAGAAAATATGGCAATATATCTCCTGCCATTTAAATTAGCTTGTTCGACAAATATTAAGGGTAGGTAAAATGTCTGTCGGTAACTCAATACTTCCAGAATAAGTGCAAACACAAGCTATTAAAGAATTATACCATTGCTAATCCTGTTCGAGAAATTCCGGACTTGATCACTGCCATTGTTCGAACACCATGTCGTGCACATGGCCGTGCCAATCTTCTAATAGTCAAATTTGGACATTAATCCTTCAAGGAGTTGGCTCAAAGATGAGAGTCAATAAGCTCAAGCATGCTTTTATCTGTCCATAAGGTATATACTTGGTGTCAGCACAGTTCTGTTCTTTCAATACATGGTACCATACGACATGCTACTAACTTTGCGTGTGGCCTGAACAAATCTTAAATAAATACAACACCCATAATCATTAATGAATCATTGGTGAGTCTATGGGGCAAGGAGTTTATCCTTCATGAATGGTTTCTCCGTTTGTTGATTATTTATCCATCATCTTGGTCTGACATTGTGTTCAATAGTACGTGAGAACCTTTTCACCTTAAGGTCATCGTTTTATTGTAAAAAGCAACGAACCACTTTTCATAAATGGGTTCATACTGAATGCCTACACGCATGGAGGTTTGTAAGTCCTACAGTCTAACATTTCATTTTTATTGGGTGTTTTAATAAAGTCTTTTGATGCCATAAACATGTCTCATGTCACATCACATCTTACAATTTGGCTAGGGTTTCATCACCGCCATCTCCACTTCACCTATTTGGTCACTGGGTCCTTATTGAAAGATGACAGTAGAAGTTGAGCATATTGTCTATTGTGTAAATAAAGACATATAGGCCCCTGTATCCTACTCACATGAAGATAAATTAACCTTTGGGCTGTCATGTTCTCAGATCACAACTTAAATGGTAATCATAATTCATTCCACAATTTTAATCTAATTTCAACCCTATTGCTTCTTCTATTGAGTCGTCAAATCATCAATGGGAAGTACACCCATTCAGATGATTATCCTCCGAATTTGATCTTGAATTTGTCACACAAAAATGAAAGGTTTATCTCGTGAACTCATTTCGTTACCTCTGGTACGAAGTCCTCGATTAGTGATTTTCACGGTGAACGACGCGCCATTACACCACGGATGATCCTTGGTATGGTGACATCTCACTTATTTATGAACCAAAATTTCCTCATCTTGATAAGCTGATGATGAGCAGCGTATCATTGTCCCAACTGCCTTCTTATGGGTGGTAAACTTTATCATATGGTGTGAATATTGTCGCTTAATGGTTATCATGCTGTTGGTTGATCAAGTAAATCGCGCTTTTACCATGGCGGCACAATGACCACCTATCTTTCCGGTCTTGTATGATCATGTCGTTGGTGTTTGCGCCTTCTCTCTTGATGATTAGTTGAAAGTAGTAAATGTTGTTCAATTACCAGAATTTCTCCACAAGGTACGAACCCTCGCTCATCTTTGTCATCTAATTGGTCCTTTTGTTATATTAGACCATAAATTGTAGGTACAAACCTTTCTCTTGTTGTTATAGAAGTATATCATTGTAGCGATTATTTTATTTAAAATGGGTTGGTATGCCAATTTTTAACAACAACTGACTACACAACTATCTTTTCATTAACCACATGTTGTGCTTTCAAGTTAGGGTTCAAACAATTGGTCTCTAACGCCATAGATGACATTTGAAAGATAGAGATATGGCATGAGCTATATCATTGTTGAGCTTTAGGCACCAATATTCCTCCTCCTATTACCCCCAAAAGGTAATGGCAGAGTTAAGGAAAATACAAATAAAATCCTTAAAACCATGCTTCATCGGATGGTGGATGGCTAAAACCAGCGGCACCTTATGATGTTCCTTGATTTGGCAAGCTATAGAACCTGGCTTGTTCTACTAGGTTACTCCTTTCCACCTTGTTTTACGGAAGGAGCGGTTCCCAGTCAATCGAGTGTAAGTCTACCATCTGCTTGGGTAAACTTATCTTATTTTAAAATTGAAACGACAACTTATCATGCTTGGCTGCACTTTCAAAGACTATCTTGTTGCATTTCAAATGCATCGAAGTGGCTGAAAATGAACCAAACTTATTGTGACCGAAAATTCACCTATTTAACGCTACAAAAAGGTGATCTCATTTTGGTGTGTTATGACGTACGGTTGTAGTGTCCTCGATATTAGGAAGTTTCGACTCATTATGTTAAACCCATACATCATCGATGAGTTTGAGTGAAGGCCAGGACCTCTTAAGTGTTTGAAGGGCACCCGCTACATAATCCTCGTGATGTGCTGTCTTGAAATTTTACCCTTAACATTCCTTCTTGAGCATGTTATATTTCTTATAGGTAGCTATTACGATTTTTGTGATTTTGCTACTTCACGGACATTTATCCATCAACACACTCCCTCGAAATAAATTTCTTCGCCTGTACTTGTGTGGGCACCACTTTGCTATCCATACTTTTCATGCTGCGTGTCTAATTTCGTCGCAGGTAACCACATATGCTCATGATTCTATGGTCCCCATTAGACCTTTTATGTTGACATCCTTGAGTCTCCCCTTGACTGGCTCCTAGTTGAAGTCATCGCATCCATGGAGTCTATCAAAGTCCCTTTGTATCTACATTGTAATCCTCCATCCTTCGGCTAGCAATTCCTCTCATGTCACATCATAACCTTGATCTACTATCCCACATACGCTTCAATATTGTATGGGATTACTACCGAATCATCACGTTCCCTTTATGCTCTAACGAAATCGTCTCTCTACTCGGCTTTTAAATTCGTCGTATCCTTGGTGTCAATCTCTCGGTCGCTCTAATATTTTCTCTCATGCCTTGGTTGGGGTTTCCTTGTTCTCTGCAAACGGACCTCCTTCTATCGACATCGAATCATTCATTCCAAAGACAAGTCTATAGGGCGGTATACCTTGGTTTCATATTCACTCTTGTTAGGGTGCCCTCTGGGACGAGGTAAAGGACTCCTTATTTGCCTTTGACTTGATTGTTTCTCACTCTGACTCATCGTCTGATCGGGTCCATGTACTTAGTTCACGGATATGGCAATTTCTTCCAGTGATTCTAAGGTGTGTAGCGAAATGTTTCGAAACTCATGAGGTGTGGCCCTTTAGGTAGCCCCCATGCCACAGTAGCCTCTTCATTGACCTCAGGTGTCTCCATAGTTTAATGATGTTCGCCTAGAAGTGGCTTACAATGCCTTTTTAGTTTTCATGTATGGGTCAATTTCGAGCCCTTTCATGTTTGTAAGTCCTTTGGTTATAGTGATATATCATAATATAGGATATTGTTATGCAAATATTTGAATTTGTTATCTAGGGCATGGTATGTATGTGGGATTCATTATCATGTTTTCTGGTTCATGTTTGTACCGACATGTACTGGTATTCAATCCCTTGTTCCTTTAATTCTTCTGCACTTTCTTGGCAAGCATGGTATGCATCCCCCACCACCTATGGCATAAGTACTCACTCCCCATAAAGACTTATCGCACTATAAGTCTTGCCTAAAGTCTAGTCCTCTAGTACTTTGGTCTGCATATATTTCTCTCTCTGTTTATTGGTGTCTGGTAATTGAAGTTCTTCAACATACTTAGGTCATACAATTAGCTCTAACGCTGCTAGCATGTTTGAGGGCAATGTTTGTGTTTGGTCACCTAACTTTATTTATATTAGATGAACCAATGTGCACCATGTAAAATGATTTTACCTAAGTAAGGTGCTTTCACTAATAACAATAAATACATTTATTAAGTTGTTTATTGTCTAAAAAAATGTGAAAATATTAAATAAATCCAAATTTTTGGTTTTCTCCAAAGGAATAATTAGTTAAACAATAGTTCAGTTAACATTTTCTGGTCATATTTATTTAAAATAGGAAAATTAATTAGATAAATCATTATTTATGTTATTATAAAATAGTGTTAAAACATAGCTAAATAATATTCTTGTTAAATTTATTAAATCATTTATAAATAATTGAATAAATCATTATTTATTTGGTTAATATCCAACCATGTTAGAACAGGGTCTCCTAAAGTGAATATGGTCCAATTTCTTATGTTTTTATTATATTTAGTCTAACGTAAGGGTTTTAGGGTAGGTCAAAGCCCTCATGCATTATCAAATGAGTCCTTTGATGAACAAGGTCAAACATAGTTTACACCATTGGATCGTAGGCTAAAATAGTACTAAATATTGAACCTTTTGAGTTGTGGTATAATGTCCTCGTGGATATTTCATTTGTGGTTACTTAAACAAAAGTGTCATAAAATCAACATACCATTTGTTAAGTTTCCATATAAAATAAAAAACACATAAATACGCAATCCAATACATAGAACAGGAAGAATCTAGAAAACACAAAAATTGTAAATATTAATGGGACTGCATATGGATACGACGAGCGAGATGGAAAGCGGCAACAATACGATCTGCTACTGGCACTAAAATAACGATGGCCTCCAAACAGACTCTGCCTCCCTCACGACGCGTTCTTATGTTGAATCACTGAGCACCTATTGAATATCTGAATAGTCTCACTCCAATATCCTTTAAGGCTACGCCAGAAACTTAAGGACGATCTCCTCAAGAAGAGTTGAGTTTCATCCAACACTCACAAATCACCCAAGAGTTCCATCCTGAGAACTCTGGTGAGTAAAGACACGTCTCAAACTCTCCGTACAAAAGCAAGTATGGTCCAAAGATATTCATGTGCTTCCTCCTCCCTTTCTTTTATAGAACTCTTGGGGCCTTCGACATTATTTTATTATTTTATTAACGATTTTCCCTCTTATTAATATATTCACTTTTAATGGAAAGAATGGTATTCATCTTCTACGATCCACTAAAAATCATGTCCAACTATCCCATCATGAGTATCCTCATCACGGTTCTATTAGGCTATTACACTGGGTATTTATATGTGTATTCCTCCCCTAATGCTGCAATGGTAATAATTGGGCAGGTAAAGCCATAATAACTCAAATTTTGAAATTTGTCTGTGTAGGCAAGCCATTGCTAGGATATAATATATCAGCGAATACACAGCCACAAAAACTCCTCAAAAATCACTCAAAAAGCACAAACCTTTAATAAGATAAACTGTGCTGTGGCTTGGTTTTATCCCCTAACTATGAAGTCACATCCTAGCCATCATAGGTGACACCAAAGAATATTACAAAAAATAGGATGTTGGATCAAGGTTGATCTTAGTTAAGATTATAGATTTCTTTGGGTTTTGAAAACGGAACTACTACTTGAATTTGTGTCCATAGAATCCACAGAAATTCTTGCTATATGCATGGCAAGATTTTAGGGTATGTAAAGACTTATTGATATGTAATATATGTAAATGTTATTAGATATAATATTGTTGCTCAATCTCATTATTATTATTGTAGACTAGGAGTATATGATTATGACAGTATACCAAATAATGTGTGTTTATGAGTTGTGAATTATCTATATTGTAATGTTGTATACATGATAAGTTACACTATTTACGGTCTCTGTGAATATATTTAACTGTATACTTATACTTGGTTTTCTACACATGGATGTGAACCTGTTATATAAATATGGTAAAATTGTACTCTTGCAGTTAATCGCCAGAGTCCTTCGAATGACACTACCATTTCGCCGTATATCGTGGTTTCCATGGTAGTTTCGCCCACAATCTCTCTCTCGGTGTGACTTTAGTTCCCATTGCCACCATATTTCATCGTTATTAACAGCTTTGCTTTCTTAAACCGGTCACTACGAAAATACCCGTTAGTATAGGGGTTTTGTTAAAGCAACACTAAGACATGTGGAACCCTCAAGCAACAAATGGTTCCTTTAAGAGGCAAGGATATTTGAGGGAAAGGATCGGGTAATGCAGTGTACTAGAAACCTGAAAAAAAATTGATGAATGATTCGAATGACAATTTAGAATTACATGGAAAAGAAAACTAACGATGTAAAAGTTATTCGCACGAAGTGGAAAAATAGATATATTTTAATAGAATCTATGAGATATTTATTAAATATAGCAGTAAAGGCATACGAGTGGCTACATAAGGTTGATAAAATTTAGTGTTGGAGGATGGTCACCAATTGAGCAAAATTGATCACGATTTAGAAGGAGGAAAATTTGATAAACACGCATGTACTCGGTGAACCTTCAGGTGAAGCCAGTACTAGGAAGGATCGTAATGATTTAACATAGATCAATTGTCTCCTATTAAAATGATGAAAATTCTTCAAAGGGTTTAAGGTAGGATTACAAAGACTTTGCTGTTGTTGATTAAGATATTGTACGAAAAAGTATTCTGTGTAGCCACCATAGGGTGAATGGCCAATTGATCTAGGATGGAAGGTACGACATGAGTGGAAAATACTATCGAACCACCCTGAAAAGATGGGTTGTCTACGACTCGATAAGAAAGTAGTTGCCTAATTCCTCCGGCCATGGCACTGTCGAGCCGACGTAGGGTGAAAATCTTTGTCTCACAAACGGCATGAGCACGCACATGCAGTGCCTGCCTTTGAGGTGTGAGAGTAGGGACATGGGCCAGGTTCTGTTTTTGTAGAAATAGTTATAGACTGTACGGTGCCAATTCAACATAGTGAAGGCAACACAGCTATCCCTTTCCTTTTGAAGGAAAAACTTTAGTTGGTGCATGGGATACATCGGACATCCTTTAAACTCAACCTTGAAGGTCAGTTCTTTAAAACAATAGTCAAACTAAATCCTATTCTCAAATAATAAATGGGTCTAAGTTTAAGCAGGCACATCACAATTGGTGTAGAGCCGATCAACGGGCAAATAAGGTGATGGGGGAAGAGGATTTTAGTACAACGACATGGACGGTTCGTTCACCATGTGCACATATAACTTGCATGTACCTATGGGTCACCGACTTTAGAATCCAGAAAAAAATCCACCAGGTCACTATGAAGTTAAGTGGCCTGAGAGATGATGCTAAACATCAATGATCCAAGGAAAACTTCGAAAATTGATTACCGGAATCTGAGAATCTATGGAAGAGTGAGGCATAAAGCCGTAAAGATGGTCCATGCATTAGCAGAACGAATGGTCCCACCAAGGATAAGCTGCCGTTGTTAACGGACTACATCATTTGAGGGGAACTAACCCAATGCGCTGATGGTAGGACCAGTGGGCCAACGCTATGGTTCGATGATTGCTGCATGTTGCGAGTTGCCCAGCACGAACATGTCTGCCCTCCTTTGCGTACGTCCCAATTAAAAAAACAATGAGTGCTAAGTTGTATGGGTTGGTAGAGCATGATGAGCAAGAGCTATGGGACGTGAATTTGATGATCGACGAGGGTCTCTGTAGGGTGTGGTTGGACCCATCTTCACCTAGATCACTCTCGAGCACGAAAGGCTCCCAATGACCTGTGGGAGCGGAAGAGGGTGGAACGTGGAGTCGAGGACGAAGAAACTTTCATCTTGTTATGTTGTGAAGGTGGAGCACTTTGGGGGACTGTCAAACACACAAGATAAAGAAATAAATGTGCTGGGTAGCTAGACCATGTGATTTAAGACTGTCAATCTTGACGGTGAAAGATACGGGAAAAAACTGGGTGATACCTATACCAAAAAATGTCGAGTTAAGGTTGAACTCGGGGCAAAGATCAGCGTAAATATGCAGCAACACGGTGGAATGACCTTTGGGGACTTGGGAAAAGAAAACTACAAATGGGCCTAAATTAAAACAACCCAGGTTCAACAAACATGGATAGGCTGGATCTTAAAAGGAAGAAAGAACCATTTATTTTAGCCTGGAAGGACTTTGCCGAGGCATAACCATCTGCTTCACGGCCACTGAGACATAAGGTGGGGAAAATAGCCATTTTTACAAGCATGTATATGAGTGACCTGGCCATGGGGGCATGGAAAATCTTCGAGAATTGATAGATAGTTACACAACATGACCTATGTCGGAAAATCAGAGCGACCACATAAAATGTGTTGAATATAAAAACTGCCAAGGCGATAGTTTGAATGTGGGATAGAGTGATTCTGGATGGATCGAGGTTATTTGGACCCTGGGGTCAATACGAATACATTAACAAACTTGGTAACACAGCAAAACTAAGTTGGAGATAGTCCTGTCTGTTGTTATTATGGCCAATCAACAGTGTTCCGTGAAAGACTATTCAGTTTGGTGGATATCTGTGGGGTTAAAGTGCGGTGACTTTGAAAGTAATTCGGTTGACGAAGAATACGGAACCTACCCTGGCTCACTAAGCCAGGATTCAAATAATAAATGTGGGAGGCATCATTAACCTAAAGAAAGGCATGGTATTCGAGAATAACGGTGAGGGTAATAGTACTATGGATGCAAGAAGGTAGACGATACATAGAACAAATTACATGATAGAGGATGTAAAATCACATCTCTAACTTGTTATACAGAATCAAGTGGGTCAAACCCATGACGGAGGGATACTTTCTTGAGAAAGGATAACGGAATGTTTTAAAATACGGTAGGAAGTTAAATTGGAAAAAACCGATTTACATGATGTCACTGTGACGGGGTACAGCGGTCTGAAAACTTCTTTGTCTCCTTCAAGTCGAGTCATATTTGATGTTTACGAAATATTGGGACTGCAGGCATTTAAGGCGAGGTTCCCAAGGAGCAAGAGATATGGGCCCTTCACTAAGAAATAACAACAACCACAACAGTGGTAGCGACGCGCGGCCTTCTTCGACGCCGAAATATTTTAGGTGGGATGCTCTTACGTTTGAGACCCCAACGAAAGGTACGGGTCAAGATCTTGTGGGGGATGCGCGTACATGGTTGTGGATGCTGGAGCGTGGGATGGCAAACTACGGTGGGTTCACTTATTCATTCACGTATTTAGTTGATCCTCTGCGCAGTACTAAGGATGGGAGGTAAATTGGTCTTTTGCTGTGAAGAAAAACTTTGAAATGACTTTGAACATTTGGATTGATAAGAGGGTTAAGAATTGCTTTAA
Organism: Pinus albicaulis; assembly: GCA_034641835.2. Classification (NCBI taxonomy): domain Eukaryota; kingdom Viridiplantae; phylum Streptophyta; class Pinopsida; order Pinales; family Pinaceae; genus Pinus; species Pinus albicaulis. The sequence continues at coordinate 1,077,092,233 of CM076575.1, read as the reverse complement.
AAAACTACTGGGGTATGGATACATTCATTTGGCAAAACCAACTCTTGCGATGTTAAGACGACATGATGGACGTAGGATATTGTCAGGTTAGCAACGTGGCAAAGAGAAGAGGAGAGTGAAAATGATCTGCGATTTGTCTCCTCCCAAAGTTGGAAGAGTCGACATTGAAGGACTATCACTCTCGGGCTTTGATGCATAACATAATCGATGGTATATGGATTCAGACCCCCAAATATAAGCGAGTGGGAAGGGGCTAAAGTAAAATGCTTACTGAGGATCATCAACAATGAACAATAGGGCTTGGTGCAGTCTGATGATGGTTAGGAGAAAAAAAAACCCAAGGAGGGTCTAAGTCTTCATGCAGACTCTTGTAAACTAAATAGGTGAACTAGATAATAGTGTGCATTCTCAAAGAAATATTAGAACGGTGTGGGAGGACAGAAACGCATGCTCTTGCGGACAGGTTCTTGGGATACCATGATTAAGAAATCACCTAAGGACCATAGCAAAAACCATGTTACTTGGTGAAGATGTTTAAATGTATTATATCGTTTGGACTCAAAAAAGCTGTCCTTAAGTCTTCTCTTTCTGGGTCGTTGTCCAGGTATTCACAAGTAGTTCATTCACAATTCCTGGGTGTATTTTGATGATTGGAATATCTTGACACAATTAAAGAACACGTCTCAAACCTATGCATGATCTTGGATACCTCCAAAAACACCATATTTCCTAAATATCAACAAGTTTATCTTTTTAGTGCCTTGAGAATCTTGTCCCAACCACATGGTTGTTGTTGAGACTAATAATCGATCTTTGCCAAAATCATAGTTATCATAAATTGCTAGTGCCAACCATGGAAAACGTTAACTCAGTCCTTGGGCCACCACCCAGGCTACTAGAAATTCATTCAAGGCTGTACAGCAATTCTGCCCTTATGGAAAAATTTCTCAAGGATGTTTCCTTTACTTTTGGAACGTGAATGCCAAAGAGCTTTGAGCTACTAAAGGAAAATGTGGTCTGTTTTATTCTGTCTTTTTGGATTGGAGAAAGGTATTTCTGTTCATGTCGATGCATCGGTTTCTCTAGAAAATTTGTCAGCAATAGCCGGAAGAATGACATCCGGTTTCCTTTTGGTAGGAAGCTCTGGGCGAGTCCATTATCACCATGAAATGAAGGTATTGCTTAAGTTGTTTGTACGTTGCGGAAATGTTAACACTAATAATTATTAGGAGGTCCTTAAAATTTTCTGACCATTCCTTTAAAATACTGGTCAGCAAGCAAAGTAAGCCCAGGGGGATATGTGGAGGTGGCTCACTATTTGAACTATGACTTTGAAATCATGGTCAAGTGGAGCAAGTTGAATATTGGGCTAGACCACTTGTCCCGAATAGGGTATTCGAAACCAACTTCTTCCTAGGGCTGGTTGGTGATGCACAACTATTTTCTCGAGTATTCAGTACACACTTCGGTATCATTTGAGTTCTTCGGTTAAGAGACGCCTCCAGTGCTTTGTATAGCGAAAAATGTTGGTCACCGTTAGACACCACCATCATCGCAAGGACACTTATATGTGTAGAGGTGAGTAAATGTTAATGATATTTTGGAGCACGAAAATGTGTTGTCTTAAGCAAAACGCTCATGATACACTGGAAGTGGGAGGTCACTGTGGAAAGCAGCGGCGTAGAATCTCTTGAAGGCTGAGTTATGGTAGCCAACCCTGTCTGGCGCGCATGACTATTGTAAATTGATACATGCCAACAAACCGAGGAGGCCATCCGGTAGAGATGAAATACCCTTCAACCACAAGTGGACCTACAAGCTACATTTTGATAAGCTGGGCTATCAACTTCCTTGAGCTATCAACCCTCTGGGAAAAAAAGATAGAATTGCCTTTCATTATAACATCACCAACTATGTATTAATTAGCGAGCATAGCGATGAGGTTGTCTTAAATACCATACGCGCATTTCATCTTTGAACAAGTCTTAACACGAATTTCCAGATGTCGAAGATTCTCGCGAAGTAATGATGTGCGCTGATGACGAAACAATGGAAGCTTTAGCTTTAAAGGTGCGGATTCATCGTAGAAAACAACCACTATCACCCAGGACCCAATGCCATGATTAAATCTTTTAACAAAATCTTTGGGTGTTATTGTTGTTGGTATACCAATACTCATCGCGATTTGAGGCGTGTGCGTCTAAATGGGGTCACAGACTATCCAGACAACTTTAAAGTTAGCGAAGCCCCGTTTAGGATACGTTTATGGTAAAAAGCCATTATTCGTGAGTATATTTTCCTGAATTTGCATGTCGTGACATTCTAAAACATTAAATGAAACCAGACATCATGGAAGAGAATTAGAAAGCGACCTTGTGGATTTAGAGCAAGATCGGTTTATTGTAATTTCCATGACAGAAGTCCGAACGCGTCAAAGCGTGGCATGATCGACACATTTTCAAGGAACTTTCGCCAGGAAAGAATTGGTCCTCTTCTTATGATAGCTAATTTGCAAAAGAATCTTGAAGTTAAGCGACGACGACAAGTCCTACCAGAGTTAAAATCGCCGGATGGCAATGATTGGGCTTCTGCAAGGAGAATGTGTTCTGGCTTCATCAATAGTGACTGACTCAAGGCATGTCGGATAAAATCACTCTATGTGGGGTATCCCATACGGTGTGGTGGAGAACCCCACTTACTAGTGACTCGGGGACAGAGTCATAATTGTGTTGAGGAGGCCCAGCAGAGCAGAGTCTCCTACAAGCTGAAATATGGTCCAATTTTGTATATTTTATTATATTTAGTCTAACCCGGGGGGTTTGAGTGGGGTCAAGCCTCATGCATTGTAAATAGGTCGAGATGAACCAGGTATGAACCATGGTTTCGGACCTTCAGATGCATAAGCTAAAAATGGTATAAGTAGTTGAACCTTTTTGAGTTGTGAAGATGTTGGATCCAAAATTGATGTGAATTGTTTGGTTAGTAGATATTTTTGAGTTTCAGGAAAGAACTCTTTGTTGTTTGTGTACGGAGATCCTCGGTCACATCATGTGAAAACCACAATGACATGCCTGGGCGGGATTTAGAGGTATGTAAGAGACACGATGAGTAATATGTCTACGAAGTATTTGTGGATATTTGATGTTGTTTGATCCTATACGAATTTATGATTATTGTAAGACAAGAATTATATGATTACATGGGTTACAAATGATATGTGTTTATGAGTTGGGTGTTTGTGTTATAATATTGTGTCTTGCTGGCTTGATTAAATGCTATGAATATATTTTTATATTTATACTTGTTGTTATAGATGTCTGCAGGCTTTATTATACTCGTCGGTAAAAATATGTACAATTTAATAATTGAGTCTTGACAATATATGACACCACATGGTCTAATAGTTCCACATGGTTAAACTTACTATATAAATTAAAACTTTAGTTAAACACCATCTTATACGAGTGGAACTTTGTGTAAGCGGATATGTGAAAGGCTAGTAATGTAGGGTTTGTTAGCAGCTAACAAGCTTTGGTTTAGGACCCTCAAGCTGTTAAACCACATCATAAAAATAATAAATAAATCATTTATTTATTTATGTTTACAAATAAAGAGTTTGACCAAAGTCAAGTTCTTTTCCCTCAACAAATATAATATAATATTCGTAAAGTTGGATGTAGGGTAGTTGTGTCTTCCTTTATGCTAATATGAACTATACAATATTTTATTATAAACTTGAAGTTTTCCATTCATTCACTACCTTTTGTTTTCCTAAAGATCCTTTGAATCTTTACTTTTGGTCTAACTTTATCTACTGTCATTGTCATATTTTCTACCCAAAATTTCTTATGAAATACCTTTTGAGTTCCATTTTTTGTATACGTTTTCTACCATCAAGAGAGATTTTATATGCAGATTGTTGAGGACTTACAGAACCCATCCTATTGAAGAGGGATTAAACATGTATGTTCCCTTCCATGTGTTCAAATAGGAGATACTACAATGCATGGTTATTCATGATGCTCATTCAACTCATAAGGTGAAAGGAACACACCACCATCATCAAATGGTCATTAGAAGCAAGAATATGTCCATTAACTCATTCCAAAGTGAAAGGAAATGCAACAATATAAGTTTGTAAATGTTATTTGAAAATTAACTATAATTGAAGGTGAATTGGATCCCATATTTCATACTATATCGCATCTCACATACAAAAAATTGGAGCAAAAAAAAAAAATCTCTCTAGCCATTATCATGGTCTCTGAAACCTTTAACTCAAAATACCAAATCCCACAGCTTGTTCAACGGAAATCCTGAACGTATGACAACGTTGTTTTATTAAGTTTAACAACAAATTTACGAAAATAATATATCGGAAATTACAATCATTCGATGGATGAGAAAAATGAAGATCTCTTCCTTTTTATAGAATATAAAATGACCAACAAAACTCCATGAAAGTACTGATAAAATACTAGTTGGAATCTGAATCTGAAATAACGTTTATCATGTAGCTCTGTATATATATGTATTCAGATAATACAAGGAAGTGAAGAAGATGCATATACAATCATACTGAGAAGGTTGGCCCTTTCCCAAAGGAACAAGCTCGGGGTCAAGGTCTTGACCTTGACTGCCAATCCTACGCCAATGTCTCTTTTGAGGATTCTCAGTTCTCTATGGGAGATGGAAAACAGAGGCATTTACTAGATTTATGTCACCTCTAAAGAGGGTGAGAACTTGAGAGCTATGACAGTATGAGCCTAACACTGTAGAACTTGAGATAATCCCAATTAGGAATCTCAACAAAATGACCAGCGATGTGTAAGAAAATACAAACTGACGTATATAGGGATTGAGATACCCTCATTAAAGATATATGTGACATGTATATACAATTTCAACATAAAAAATGAGTTTAAGCATGTTAACAGTCTCAAAACGAACTATTAAAGTAAATGAAGAGGCGCTGGTAGAAAGCAGCTACTAGGTGCGAAAGATCAGTTATGAAGGCTCAGAAGGTCGAACAAGGTCTGATATTTCAGTAATTTATTAAATCGAAATTACATATTAGCTTATTTCTGTACCACAATTATTACAAGAAGAACGAAGGCGATGTCCCTTGATAAAGTTGCAAATAAGAAGATATTTAACGGTGTAAACGTTATTTTCGAGATGGTTCAATTGTTATTAAATTGTATGTCTATGACTTATCTATGGGATCAAATATCGAATATAATACGTATCTGAAACTACAATACTTACAAGAACAAGGTCAATTGGAATTACATCAAAAATACGCCAATGGCATTTATTAGATCTGGTTACAATATCATATGAAGAAACCCAAAATTTCTGAAGATAACTTTTATTAAATGAATCAGATCTATAGAGACATGGATCGTAACCCAAATCATATATCACCAAGGAAGCAGAGAAAGCCTAACCGACCCAAGATCTTCCTCCAAGGCGTGTGGTAATAATGACCCTCTCTCACGAATAACGCGTTGTAGTGGAAACCTACAGCAGGGTGAGAGTGAGTACATGGATAAATACGCGGATATGATGTAAAATATATATCCCATCCTAACATCATAGAGCTGAAGAACAATCTCTGGAGAATCTCAAAAAAAAAAACTGAATCTAGCAGAATCTACGGTACCCTTACTACAAAAGATAACGGTTTGTAAAACCCTACGATGGGCTAACGACCTTTCTACATGAAATACAAAACGGTCTCTATAAGCTAGATGATGACAACTCCAACAAAGGACTCTCCAATGATCACAGAAGGAAGAAGATGAGAAACTCTGTTGAAATTCAATCACAATCCTCTACTAAGCAATGGAAGAATGGTATTTGTCCTGGGATGGTAACCAAAAATATAATTCATCAACAACACTCTTCATGTGCTCTTCTCATCCTTTTTATAATATGAGAAAAGCCTTTTCAAACCCAAACCACTTTTGTAGGTCACTCCTCTTACGACTGACTCCTTCTACAAGCTATGGGTCCCCTTGGAATGCATTGAACCTGAGCATTGTGATTGATTTGGTGATGGACCCAATCTTGGCTCAATCCTCTTCACACATAGTGATTATTTACATACTTCAGTTTGTCTTTCTTCACATGGGCATTAATTTGTCCCCATTTTACATCCTCCTTTATTCCATTTATTAATGAGAGCATAAAATAAATCAAATTTAATGTCTCCTCTTAAAACAAGGCTAAATGCAGGAACATTACGATCCTCCCCCTCAAAATGTTACTTGTCCTCAACCTTCTGGTAAAATAGTGCTGTCTCTTATCCTTATCCCATTAATTCATCAAGAATAAGTCTCTCATCCCTTGAAGCAAGTGTTCACAAGGCAATACATCAAGGTCTCCTCAATACTCAACACGATAAGTTCATAGTACGCACTTCAAGGTGTAAAATTAGTAAATATATGGGTGAACCAATGTCACAAGCCAAAACATGTGTCTGTGAAGTACTGAATATAGTTCCATCACATGTGGTATACTTTTTACAGATATTTTCATACATACCTACAACAAAAAAACCAATATGTCATCTGTATATGGTGAAAAAATCACCTTAAAAAACAAAAACTAAAATTTGTAGAGAGGTGAGTCACAATCCCATAAGGTACCACAGTACACTCCAGCAATGCTGATGGTCCAGATATGGAATGAGTGGTGCTCCCACACATATTTGCGCAAACCTTTGTTGTGGCTGGTAAAACTCTCATTAAATTGTTGGAAAGCACCCATCATGAAAAACAATCTCCCTTTGCACCTCAAGGGAGTGGCAAGCTTTGGAGTTTTCATTGGCCCCATCTTTGCCATGAGATTTGCAAGAAAAAGTGCTCTTTGTAGGAGCCATGACCTACATACATGTGGTAAGAGAGTGTGCCAAATCATAAAAATAAACTTGCTCCACAAGATCATATCTCTTACCATACAAATCTCCCATACTCATAGAGTTAGGCATGGGTTTTTCCCTTCTTTTGAGAGAAGAAAGAGATGGCTGAAATATATCCTGCATAGGATCCTTTGGCTGCCCCATATCCACATAGCTGTTGCACTCTTGTAAGTGCCGATTTAGTTCCTCCCAATCATAATGCTTATGTAGCTCTTCCTCCATACCCTCCCAATCAAAACTCTTCAAGATTAGGGAGTAGATTCTTGCTAATTGCATGTAGCTAGAAAGGAACTCCTTGTGTGCCCTTTAAAGTATTTCTTACTTAAGCCTTGAGGCTTGAGACAAGAATACTTTTCCAAGATGATATATGACCCCTTCATGGAACATATAGCCTTCTCCTTGTTTTATACCATCTAGGATCATCCCGGTGTGTAGATCTTTGGAGTACTCTACAAGGAGTTGAGACATCCAATATGGATCTACACTCTTCAACAAGGACAGCGTTGTAGATGTATCTGTGGTGGTGCTTTCCATGTTGTTGCTTGCTCCTTTGGCATTATGCATGCCAAAATTTTATGTGGGAAGCCTGATCCTCACCTTTGCTTCCTCCCATAGTGCAGTGACTCTTTCTTCCATTGTTCCAGCACTTGGTGAAGCTTTCTCCACAGAATCTAATGGCATCCAAAGAGGCTTTCCATGATGTAGGAATGTCCCTTGCAGTAATCTCATGAACATGAGAGAAGGAACCATGAGATCCTTTCCCTCACTGCGCAAATCCATATTTGTTGTGTGGGTAAAGGCATCAAGTGAAGGGTAGGTGTACATGCCTTGAATAACTTGTTGCTTCCCACTCTTCAATTCCACCCACTCCATCTGCAAGGCCCTCCAATCAGTGGTGACTTTTCCCAAAGTAATCAACCACTGGACACCCAAGATGAGGTTGGTGTCTGGTACGTCCACCACAAAGAAGTGGTCCCTCAAAGTGTAGGTCCCCATAGTCACATAAAGTGAAGGAACACACTGCATGCACTACATAGCTCTATCCCCCGGAACCAAAACAGAGAACCCATAAAAAGAATCAGTAGGGATCCATCTCCTCTGCACAAAGTGAGCATCAATAAAATTATGGGTTGCCCCACTGTCAATAATAATAGATACTCTTTGGTCCATAACTGAACCCTGGACTCTAAGAGTCAAATATTTGGGCACTCCCCTCAAAGAAACAAGAGTCCCACTGGTTGGAGAAAATGCTCATTATTCTTCCCTAGATGATGATGTATCCTACTCCTCATCATCACTAGTGTTGTGACCTCTCCTAGGTCCATCATTGCCCCCTCCTCTTCACAATTGGAGAAGACTTCAATACAATGTGCTCTTCCAGCAACACATCTATGTCCCGGCACCCATGATTCTTGACAAGTGAAACATAATTTCTTCTTTCTCAACTCCCTCCAGAGATCATTGTCAAGAAGCTTTTTCTGTGAGCTCTCATTGGGTGGGGAAGCTTTCCCTTCCTTCCCTTCAGAAGAGTGAGTGGATTTTCTAGGAAGGGTTGCCTTTTCTCTTGGCAAGACATCTTGGAGATCTCTTGTTCTTTCAGTGGCATCATGGAGTGTGGTGAGTTTGGTAGACTTAACCAACCCATGAAAATGTTCCTCCAAGCCATCTATGAACATATATACTCTCCTTGCAACTGAAAGATCAGGAACCTAACAGACAACCTCAAAAATTCAGAAATATAGGCTTCAATATCGCCTGTCTGCTTAAGCTTGGCCAAGCTTATGAACGGGGCCTCCTGATCCTTCCAATAAAATATTTCCACTAGTCTCCTAGTGAACTCAGCATAAGTGGACACATTGTTGTGCCCCAATGTATAAATTCCATGAAACCACCAGTTGTGGGCTTCTCCATAAAAATTCAGTGCAAGAATCTTAATGGCTTCTGCTTCAGGCACTTTATTCAGCTAGAAGTAGATGTCCAAATTTTACACCCATGCTTTAGTTGAACAAGAGGGTGATCCATCAAACTTAGGCAAGAAGAAGCTGCCCATGGTGTGGTGCCTCCCATGAAGGAAACCTCCATCTCTATAATGTTGCAATGGTCTCCTCCTGTCCTTTAGATGGCCGAAATCTTGAAAGCTCAAGTTATCCTTGAACCTTTGGCTTTGGGAATCATATTATACAAAGTAACCTTCTAGATAGGTTGAATCTTGAAGCCCTTCATTCTCTACAACCAATAAGGTAGGCATTGTAGAGCGTTGTGAGATCTATGGAGCTTGTGGCAAGCTCACTGGTGAACCAGTTCCAAAATGAGAAATTTCTGAACTCTCTCCTTGATGGAGTCTTCCAAGGGACTCCCTCATTATTTCTATCCACATCTCCTTCATTTCCTTGGATATATCTTGCATGGTTTCCAAGAGATTTTTTGCAAACTCTTATGCCTCTTTATCTTTATCATTCAACTCAAGGCCTTTCCCCTTGTCTTGACCCTTGTCAAGGTCAAAAATAGTATAGTCATACTTTTTATGACTTCTATTCTGGTATCTCCTCTCCCTCTCAGAAAGAGGATCTTCATCTTTGGAATGCAGCACGACTATGGCTCAAATGCTAGCATAGGTTGTGGTAAGAGTGGAGCTTCGATACCACTGTATGTCCCTTTTTGGGGATTCTCAAGATTCTATTTCAGAGATGGAATACAGAGGAATTTAATGGTTATGTCACCTCTAAAAAGAGGGTGAGAACTAGAGGCTACCTGGCCAACTGTAGATGCTACCTATAGAACTTGGAATAATCCCAATTCAGGAATCTCAACAAGGACTTCAATGAAAATGATGTATAAGAAAATTTGAGAAATGAAAACATAGATCAGGGTTGCGATCCCCTCATTCAAGCTGTATGTGACATGCATATGCAATTTCAGTAGAAACAAATAAGTTTAAGCATGTTAAACAGATCTCCCGGAAACAAGACTAGCTAAAAATCAGCCAAAGAGAGAGACTGCTATAAAATGAAAACCTCAGCTACTAGAATTGCGAAGATCTGACTAAAACTCAGAGGAGGTCAGCCAAATATCTTATAATTCAGTATTATATCAGTAAATAAGATTTACAAATGAGTCCATTTCCTTTACAACTGATTACAAAAAGAACTAGGGCAAGATCCCTTCAAAAATGAGAGTTGCAACTAGAAATAAACTGTAGAAATACATTGACAGCATTATTTTCCAGGTGGTTCAGCTACTGTACATTACATTTCAGATCTAGGAAATATCTATGGAGGAAAAATTATATTTAATATAGATCTAGAAGCTACAAGACATTAAGAACAAGATCCAATTAGAATTACATCAAAATACTGCATATTAAGCTGTAGATCTGAATTACAATATAATGTGCTGCAGAAAACCCATAAATTTCTGAAGATAACTTTATTTACTAAAATAGATCAGATCTATAGAGACATGAATCAGCAACCCAATCCACAGATCACCAAGGGAACTTGGAAGGCAAGCCTAACACCAAGAGATCTCCTCCAACTGATAGCAAACTGAAATATTAGGCCCTCCTACAAAATAACGCAGTATAGAGCAGAAATTGCGCAGAGGGTGAAGGAGACTGAGTACATGGAATGAAAAGTACAGATCTGATATCAAATATAGATCAGCTAACTCCTTGGAGGCTGAAGAACACTCCCCAATATAGAAAGCCTCTCAAAAATAACTATATCTAAGCAGATCTACAATGCCAGTTGCTACAAAAGATAGCGGCTGCAAAACCCTCAATGGGTCAGTGCTGCTCATGAAAGATAGAGCTTGGTATCAAAATAGATAGTGGCCTTATTCAACAAATAAATCCTCTAATGATCCTCAAGGGAAGGGATGAAATCCCTAAACAGGAATTCTAATCACAATCCTCCACTAAACAGCAGAGAATGGTATTTATCTAAGCAGAAAAATACTTCAAAAATATAATTCATCAACAACCCCTTCATGTTGCTCTCCTCCTTCTTTTATAACATGAGAAAGCCTTTGCAAACCCTTAACCACTTTAATGAGTCACCCCTCTTCACATTAGAGGCTCCCTTCTAGAGATGCACAGTCTCTCTTGGAGATGCATTGAACCTAGATAGCGTAGTCGATTTGGTCAAGGTGGACCCAATATTTTGCTCAATCCTCTTTCACACCTGCAAGTGATTATTTACATAGCCCAAATTTGTCTTTGTTCACATGGGCATTGATTTATTAGGAGTTTTACACGTCCTCCTTTATTCATTTATTCATAAAGCATAAAATAAATCAAAATTTAATGTCTCATCTTAGCTAAGGCTAAGTAGGGACATTATAGTCCTCCCCCTCAAGATGTTGCTTGTCCTCAAGCAACTGGTAGGGTAAGATCTCTATCTCTCCTCCTCCTCCATTGATGAAACCATCAGGAATTAAGCTCTCATCATGAAGGAAGTGTTCACCAAGGCAATACATCAAAAACTGCTCCTCCAATGCTAGCTTGATAAGTTCATAGTCTACCCATTCAGGAGTGTAAAACTCAATGGAAATATACATGGGTGAACCAATGTCACATCTGAAACATGTGTCATGAAGTACTGGATATAGTTCCATCCCATGTGGCACATGTACACTATTGACTCTTTGCGCATACATACTCATAAACAAAACCAATATGTCATCTATGTATGGTAGCAAAATCACATAAAGGCAAACTGGAATTTGCACATGAGGAGGTGGGTCACAATCCCACATAAGGTACCAGCATAGTACACTCCTTGTTCTGAGTAGATCTGAATGTGATAGGTGGTACTCCCACCACATATTTGCTGCATAATCCACTTCAACATGGATGAAAGCGAAACTCTCATTAGGTGCCTTTGGAAAGCACCCATCATGAAAAACAATCTCCCTTTGCACCTCAAGGGAGTGGCCATCTTTGGAGTTTTCATTGGCCCCATTTTTGCCATGAGATCTGCAAGAAAAAGTGCTCTTTGTAGGAGCCATGGTCTGCATACATGTGGTAAGAGAGTGTGCCAAATCATAAAAATAAACTTGCTCCACAAGATCATATCTCTTACCATACAAATATCCCATACTCATAGATTTAGGCATGGGTTTTTCCCTTCTTTTGAGAGAAGAAAGAGATGGCTGAAATATATCTTCCATAGGATCCTTTGGCTGCCCCATCTCCACAGAGATATTGCACTCTTGTAAGTGTTGATTTAGTTCCTCCCAATCATAATGCTGATGTAGCTCTTCCTCCATACCCTCCCAATCAAAACTCTTCAAGATTAGGGAGTAGATTCTTGCTAATTGCATGTAGCTGGAAAGGAACTCCTTGTGTGCCCTTTGTAGTATTTCTTGCTTAAGCTTTGAGGCTTGGGACAATAATAATTTTCCAAGATGATAGATGACCCCTTCATGAACCATATAGCCTTCTCCTTGTTTTATACCATCTAGGATCATCCCAGTGTGCAGATCTTTGGAGTACTCTACAAGGAGTTGAGAAATCCAATATGGATCTACACTCTTCAACAAGGACAACGTTGTAGATGTATCTATGGTGGTGCTTTCCTTGTTTCTTCTTGCTCCTTTGGCATTATGAATGCCAAAATTTTGTGTGGGAAGCCTGATCCTCACCTTTGCTTCCTCCCATAGTGCAGTGACTCTTTCTTCCATTGTTCTAGCACTTGGTGAAGCTTTCTCCACAGAATCTAATGGCATTCCAAGAGGCTTTCCATGATGTAGGAATGTCCCTTGCAGAAATCTCATGAACATGAGAGAAGGAACCATGAGATCCTTGCCCTCATTGCGCAAATCCATCTTTGTTGTGTGGGTAGAGACATCAAGTGAAGGGTACGTGTACATGCCTTGAATAACTTGTTGCTTCCCACTCTTCAAGTCTGCCCACTCCATCTGTAAGGCCCTCCAGTCAGTGGTGACTTTTCCCAAAGTAATCAACCACTAGACACCCAAGATGAGGTTGGTGTCTGGTATGTCCACCACAAAGAAGTGGTCCCTCAAAGTGTAGGTCCCCATAGTCACAGAAAGTGAAGGAACACACTGCATGCACTGCATAGTTCTGTCTCCCGGAACCAAAATAGAGAACCCATCAAAAGAATCAATAGGGATCCCTCTCCTCTGTATACAGTGACCATAAATAAAATTATGAGTTGCCCCACTTTCAATAAGAATAGATACTCTTTGGTCCATAACTAAACCCTGGACTCTAAGAGTCAAATATTTTGGCACTCCCCTCAAAGAAACAAGAGTCCCACTGGTTGGAGCAAATGCTCCTTATTCTTCCGTAGATGATCATGTATCCTCCTCCTCATCATCACTAGTGCTGTGACCTCTCCTAGGTCCATAATTTCCCCCTCCTCTTCACAATCGAAGAAGACTTCAATATAATGTGCTCTTCCAGCAGCACATTTATGTCCCGGCACCCATGCTTCTTGACAAGTGAAACATAATTTCTTCTTTCTCAACTCCCTCTGAAGATCATTTTCAAGAAGCTTTTTCTGTGAGCTCTCCTTGGGTGGAGCAGCTTTCCCTTCCTTCCCTTTAGAAGAGTGAGTGGTTTTTCTAGGAAGGGTTGCCTTTGCTCTTGGCAAGGCATCTTGGAGATCTCTTGTTCTTTCAATGCCATCATGCAGTGTGGTGGGTTTGGTAGACTTAACCAACCCATGCAAAGGTTCCTCCAAGCCATCTATGAACATATATACTCTCCTTGCAACTGAAAGATCAGGAACCATAACAGACAACCTCAAAAATTCAAAAATATAGGCTTCAGTATCTCCTGTCTGCTTAAGCTTGGCCAAGCTTATGAAAGCGGCCTCCGGATCCTTCCGATCAAATATTTCCACTAGTCTCCTAGTGAACTCAGCATAAGTGGACACATTGTTGTGCCCTAATGTAGAAAGTCCATGAAACCACGAGTTGTGGGCTTCTCCATCAAAATTCAGTGCAGCAATCTTAATGGCTTCTGCTTCAGGCACTTTATTCAGCTGAAAGTAGATTTCCAAATTTTCCACCCATGCTTTAGCTGAACAAGAGGGTGATCCATCAAACTTAGGCAAGAAGAACCTGTCCATGGTGTGGTGCCTCCCATGAAGGAAACCTCCATCTCTATACTATTGCAATGGTCTCCTCTGGTCCTTTAGATGGCAGAAATCTTGAAAGCTCAAGTTATCCTTGAACCTTTGGCTTTGGGAATCATATTCTACAAAGTAACCTTCCAGAGAGGTTGACTCTTGAAGCCCTTCATTCTCTACAACCAAGAAGGTAGGCATTGTAGAGCGTTGTGAGATCTGTGGAGCTTGTGGCAAGCTCACCGGTGAACCAGTCGCAAACTGAGACATTTCTGAACTCTCTCCTTGATGGAGTCTTCAAAGGGACTCCCTCATTATTTCTATCCTCGTCTCCTTTATTTCCTTGGATAGATATTTCATGGTTTCCAAGAGAGTTTTTGCAAACTCTTTTGCCTCCTTATCTTTATCATTCAACTCAAGGCCTTTCCCCTTGTCTTGACCCTTGTCAAGGTCAACAGTAGTATAGTAATAATTTCTATGACTTCTATTCTAGTATCTCCTCTCTCTCTCAAAAAGAGGATCTTCATCTTTGGAATGCAGCATGACTATGGCTCAAATGCTAGCATAGGCTGTGGTAAGAGTGGAGCTCTGATACCACTGTAATGTCCCTTTTTGGGGATTCTCAAGATTCTATGTCAAAGATGGAATACAGAGGCATTTACTGAATGTCACCTCTGAAAAGAAAAGTAATAACTAGAGGCTACCTGGCCAACTGTAGATGCTGCTTATAGAACTTGGAATAATCCCAATTCAGGAATCTCAACAAGGCCTTCAATGAAAATGATTTATAAGAAAATCTGAGCAATGAAAACACAGATCAAGGTTGGTATCCCCTCATTCAAGTTGTATGTGACATGTATATGAAATTTCAGCAGAAACAAATAATTTTAAGCATGTTAAACAGATTTCTCAGAAAAAAGACTAGCTAAAAATCAGCCAAAGAGATAGACTGCTATAAAATGAAAACCCTAGCTACTAGAATTGCACAGATCTGACTGAAACTCACAGAAGGTCAGCCAAAGATTTGGTAATTCATTATTATATCAGTAAATCAGATTTACAAATGAGTCCATTGCCTTTACAACTTATTACAAAAAGAACTAGGGAAAGATCCCTTCAGAAATGAGAGCTGCAACTAAAAATAAACTGTAGGATAGATCTATGGATGAAACATTAGATATAATACAAATCTGAAAGCTACAAGAATTTAAGAACAAAATTCAATTAGAATTACATCAAAATACTGCATATTAAGCCGTAGATCTGAATTAAAATATACCGTGCTGCAGAAAACCCAGACATTTCTGAAGATAACTTTATTTACTAAAATAGATCAGATCTATAGAGACATCAATCAGCAACCCAATCCATGGATCACCAAGAGAAGGCAAGCCTAACACCAAGAGATCTCCTCCAAACTGATAGAAAACTGAAATAACAAGCCCTCTTACAAAATAACGCAGTATAGAGCAGAAACTGCGTAGAGGGTGAAGGAGACTGAGTACATGGAATGAAAAGTACAGATCTGATATGAACTATAGATCAGCTAATTCCTTGGAGGCTGAAGAACACTCTCCAATAGAGAAAGCCTCTAAAAAACAACTAGATCTAAGCAGCTCTACAATGCCACTTGCTACAAAAGATAGCAACTGCGAAACCCTCAATGGGCCAGCGTTGCTCATGAAAGATAGAGCTTGGTCTCAAACCAGATCGTGGCCTTCTTTAGCAAAGAACTCCTCGAGTGATCCTCAAGGGAACAGATGAAATCCCTAAATAGGAATTCCAATCGCAATCCTCCACTAAACAACAAAGAATGTTATTTGTCTAAGCACACAAATACTTCAGAAATGTAATTCATCAACAACCCCTTCATGTTGCTCTTCTCCTTCTTTTATAACATGAGAAAGCCTTTGCAAACCCTAAACCACTTTGATGAGTCACCCCTCTTCACATTAGAGGCTCCCTTCTAGAACTGTGCAGTCCCTCTTGGAGATGCATTGAACCTAGACAACGTAGTTGATTTGGTCAAGGTGGACTTAATATTTGGCTCAATTCTCTTTCACACCTGCAAGTGATTATTTACATAGCCCAAATTTGTCTTTGTTCACATGGGCATTGATTTATTAGGAGTTTTACATGTCCTCCTTTATTCATTTATTCATAAAGCATAAAATAAATCAAAATTTAATGTCTCCTCTTAGCTAAGGCTAAGTAGGGACATTACATAAAATAATTTTGTATATAAAGTTTTGTCTTAAAATATTTTTGTCTTAAAATATTTTGCCTTAAACTTGTCTTAAATATAACGTTTTGTGTTAAACTGTTTTTGTCTTAAAATAATTTTGTCTGTTTTTGTTGTAAAATAATTTTGTCTCAAACTATTTTTGTATTAAATATAAGGTTTTGTCTTAAAACCCTTTTTGTCTCAAGCTCTCTCTTAAAAACAATTCAAATGATATTAAATTTTAATTTCAAATGGCTAAAATAAAAAGTCACTTCTTAAAACAAAAAATATCCTTAATGTTGTAGTGTATATCACTATACCTAATCCATTTCCTAGTGTGACTCTTCCTTCTGGACAGTGGTTGCTCTATTGGATTCAGGCTTAAAGCCTTGGAATTCAGTCTTTACAACCGGTCCGTCTCACTGGAGAATTCAATTTAAGATTTATAGGATGGTTCAACGTGTAATATAAATAACTTATTGTATACTACGTCAAAAAGCACCCTAAATTTGTGAAAACTAGAAGCCATGATTATATATGCAGAGGAAAACACTCATCACTCAAATTCAAGTCTCTGATCCAGTCAAAAGAAGCTCAACCGCCATGAAATGATGACAAATTGAGTCAAAAATGCTGTTATGGTAGTAAAAAATAATGCAATTTCAAGGACAAAAATAATCTTATCATTTGAAAATGTAAGTAAATCACAATTCATATTTAAAGGATACAGGTAATTTAAGATCAAAATGGTATTTTTCAAAGTATTTTTTTCTAATTTTTTTTTACTTAAATTATGTAGAAATTTAATTTTATTTAAAAAAAAATTAATTTAAATTATTTAATCTGTAAAATTTTGAATATCACATAAGTTTAAAAATTTAAATAACAATTTTTTTTCAAAGTAATAAATATATTCTTACATTCAAAGATTTATTTTAAATAAAACAAAATCATAATCTTACTATCTCTGAATTCCAGTGAAAAGTACTATTAACTAAAACATACATTGGAAAATAAAAATACAAGGCAGGATCGAGACTAAATAACAAATAATGTTATTTTAACGGCCAAACAAACATAAATTTTCATATTTAGAGCAAAATAACTAAATCATGCGGTGGAAAATGAAAACGCAACAAAAAAATCCGAGATTAAATAACAAGCAATGTAATTTTAACCACCAATCATAATATTTCAACAAAGAATCATAAATTTTCCACTTCAAAATGTAATACATCTTTAAAGTAAAATAAATAAAAGTATTTATTTATAATGCTAAATATAAATAATTTTTAAGAGAAGGGAGTATTCAGATGTCCAAGGTTACAGTGCCGTGATCATAGTGATCATAAAAAGTGGAAAACTCTTGGGTTGTGTCAATTACAACCCACTGCCCAGTTGACAGTTGCCAGTTGAAAGAAATAGGCAATCGGATTATCTTTAGTTTTGCAACTCACATAAATCGGCTCGCATCACGCTGCAGCACAAACAACAAAGTTTATAGCTTGGGGAACAGAAGCTACAAACGTTAAAACATTTTTCTAGGCATCATAAATCAATAGTTTTTTAATGAACACGTACAGGTTCCCACATGTATAGACAACATGACAATCTTTTCCAGCATGTACCAAGTGACCATCATCCTTTTCAAAAAAAAAAAATTTAAACTCCTATGCCGGAAATCCAGACATTGGAACTACGATCTATAAATATAAATTTTATAGTAGTCATTTTGGGTGGCCATAGAGTGGAGATAAATACCATTCAAAGGGTTAACTAAACTTTTTCTTTCTTTCTTTTTTTCTCTTATTTTTATGTTTCTCTATTCTCTTTTCTCTCCATCTCATTCTCTCTTAAATATAATCGAAAATATCTAAATTGAGAAAAAAACATAACTGATTGTGATATGTATATTATATTTTCTTTCATCTAATAAATTGTTCTTAATTTTATTAATAAAAAATAATATTACAATAAAAAATAAATCTAAAAAATATACCACATCTCATTATTTTAATTTATATGATAAAATGAAGATTAATTTATAAATACAATTAATATGTTACATATTTTAATGTGATATGTATATTTTATTTTCTTTTACCTAAAAAAATATTAGTAATTTTATTAATGAAAAACAAAATTATAATATAAAAAAATTGAATTTAAAAAATATCTCACATCTAACTCTCACATCTTACATTTAACTTTCACACATCCACCCTACACTGACTTATACAGTACCTCTCCCACCAATAACATAACAACATAACTTCTATACTAAATTGAAAAAAAATTCTAAACACAATAATTTTATTTTATTTTATTTATATAATTTAATTTAACAATCACTCTAAGTGCAATAAAAATATTTGATATATGTTCAACTTTGCTTGAATGCGATTCTTTTAATGTGTATATATATATTTAATTTTGACGCAGGGATTTTGCTAGAAAGCAGATCCTAGCATATAAAACTCACTGCTTCACCCAATTATGAAAATGCTCAAATTTTCTTCAAATAAAATCATGAAAACATTCAGCTCAAAATTTACAAAAAGGAGAAAGAGCTATTCAAAAAAACTACAGATATAAAATATAAAATTTCTCTGGCCAAATATTACATTGGATGGCCTCTTGACCCTTGGCTCTTCAAACCACTCCCCACTCTTCGTGTACTCCTCACGCACTCAGCCTTTTATTATTCCTCAGAAAAACAATCCTATTTATACATAAATAATGAATTTATTTCACCCCAAAAATTTCTCCACCCAATCCTCAACTAAATCTAAATTAGATTCATTCTAGATGTGGACTCAAAAAATTCTAGTACATAGAATTCCTACTCCCTAAACTACCTACCTAATTCTATTTCACTCATATCCTTTTAATTATTAAAAGAATATATACAAAAATCTTCACCTTTTCTCTTAATTTATTAAAATAAACAATTTGATTAATAAAATAATTAAAATGTCTCATACCCCTATTACATAATTAAATAATGAAAAATTGAACTTGATGCTGCATGAGACTCCCAAGGTTGAAATTAACCATGATCACCTGATCATGTGCTGCGGATCCTTGTCTTCCCGGATCCGATATCTTGTTCTGCAACTTTCCATTTGTTGTTGCTTTTGTTTATTGTTTTTCTCCAGGTCTCCATATTTAATGTTGCATTGCCCCACTGGCTATGCTTTCATAGTCTCCTGTTGTTTTCCTCTTGCTGCTTCGTCTTTGTTTTACTGTTGTTGGCTTCTTCCAAGATACTTTCATCATTATCTGCCTTATCAATTCAATTTATCTATCCAATATATTTTCTCCAGCATTTGCAATAAAACCTGTACTCACAAAACAATTGTTAAAATAAAAAACATAAGGCCTCAGTGCCTCTTTCTCTTGCGGCAACATTTTAGTATGCTGCTCTAAAATTTCCTCGTCCATTAGCACATCAATATACTAATTTAAATTATCTATGAGACTGTCAGTTAGTACCTCCTCCACATCATCTGTTTCAAGAATGTCTCCCTGTTCTGGTTCACAATAATGAACTTCTTCGAATTGCTGAATCATTCCTACCTCCTTACTCTATGTTTCCTGATTATTATTCAGAAAAATTTATTTGTCGTTATCTTTCAGCAACTCACCCTGAGCATAGATCCTCTGCTTTTCCAACTCTCTTCTCTGAATATCTAACTTTCTATATAACTTAAAAATCTCAATTGGAGTAGAACTTGGAAACTTTACACAATTTTCCATACCTTCATTTGCTGCTGACCAATCATTAGATGGCCCTTCTTCCTCTGCTTCAATATTCTGCTGAATATTTCCAGGAGACCTTTCTGTCTTCACTTCTTTCTAAGATTTTGTTATCTCAGCATCATTCTGAATAGATTTCAGATTCAACTCTTATTCTTTAAAAAACTTCAAAGTTTGTTCAAGACCTTGTGCTGTACCTGTAATCACACACAAATCATTAATTTTAAAAACATCAGACCTTGTGGTCTCACTTGATGCTTTAGTCAACATCTCTCTTCGTTGTTCTAAATCTTTCACTTGATTCAGTTCCTCTATAGATTCCTCTTCTGTCACATTATCACTTTCAGGAATCAATGAACCACATTCCAGCTCACATATCAAATCTGCCTTTAAACTGAGTAACTCTTCCCTCAATCGTGCATTCACTCTGTGCTCCCTCGTCACTTGCAATCTATGACATGTGACTTTCCTCTTCATACTCCATCCACATCTCTAGTCTACTTTACTTCTTTGTAACATTTCCATCAACAACTCAAGATGGAAATTTATCTCAGCTCCGTCTTTGTCAATCTTCTTTTGACTCATTCTCATGCAATTTGTCTTGGCATCTTCCTTCTAATTTCCTCTGCTGTGGTATTCTTCAGAACCTCTGCAATGACCTTTAGTAGTCATCTTTATCTATGTCTTCATGAGTTCCTCACTCATTCATCATGAGTTGTACTAAAGCCTCTGCAATAGTAAGTATTTCCTACTACTACTTACCTCACCAATCCTCTCTCTGGACTTGGTCTTTCGCAAGAACCGGTTCTCCATTCTCTGGAACCTATTTGAGAATCTCTCTGCTCTCTCTAGACTTCACTCACTTGCACACAAATGTCCTTCTTATCCAATCTCCGTTGGAATTCTTCAAGGTTCTGCTCCACACTTCACTTTCATTCAGAAACTATTCTTTCATCAGTAATGTTAAAACTGTAGTCTTTGTTTGCTGAGATCTCCTTCAACTATTTGCAACCTATATTTTGAAAATATCATCTTCAAAAAAACCAAAGTTTTAATAAAACATATCAGCTCACCTTCAATATCTCTGTGTGATCTTGTTCCATCTCTCAGCTGCACTGTATCTTCATGTGCAATCATCTTTCAGACTCAAAGTCTGATCTCCTTTTAATTCTCCATCAAACATACATTCTCTGTAATTCTCAAAAAAAAAAATGAATCTTCAAAAAGAACTATTTCCATTCACCCAACTTCACACAATTTTCATTCATGCAAACGTCAAAACCCGCACATTATGATGTAGGAAAACAACACACAATTCCTGCACTTACACTTCCAATTCAACAAACTTTGCCTTTTTGTATAAGTCTCGAAACCACATACCATTTATTTCTTTCCAAATGGTATATATATATATTTTTTAAGATCCCGCTTGAAATATATCATTAGCAAATAAATTCCATTCAAATGATTGAATGACATAAATTTAAATTAAAACTATATGGCTATCCCAACCTTCATAATTTGTAACCATATAAACCATTTTATCAACCGTATGCACTCAAGGTTCAACGTTGTTAAAATTCAACGTTTACATAGTTAAAATTACCTCAAATCATATCTTAAACATATCACAAATCACCAAATGTAAGGCTACGGTTCTACCCACGTAAACATATTAAAAACTTACCGATATGTAATACAAACCTCACGTATATAAAGGTTCTACTCATACCATATGAGATGTAACATCAATATATATGAAGCCAGACCATGCGTAAGTCCACGGCATGGCCGCTGTGGAAAATGACCTTCGATCATTGCACTGACAGCAACGCCTCCACACAATATATCTTAGTCATACCATATGTGATGTAACGCAAACATATATCAGGACTATACCATATGTAACACAATTGAAATTGTGCGTTAAGCCATACCAGAGGTAAACGCCATATATGATGCTAACACAATTATATACATATCAAACCAAACCACATATAAACTCCATGCACAGCCGCTGAGGGGTTTGACATTCAACGCTGTAGAGATAGCAATGCTTCCACATTGGAAGCTAGACCAAACTCGATGCAAATGTTTTGGTCTTCACTCCTTACAATCACGGGTTGTGATAGAATTTAAATTTCGTATGTCAACCCTGCGATCTCACTCCACGTCAATGGTAACCGATATACATTCTTTGGTGGCTGCGGTCAGACAGATAAATCATTCTTGCGGACAAGACCGATCTCCCTAGTACTAAAAGTATCTAGCAACAAACATCCAAATAGACTAATCTTTCTCTAAGCATATATGATATATGAAAAGCTCTATATAGGTGTTAAAAGACCTACCTTATGTCCAGTGCTTGTTTGAAGTTGTTGTTATCCTTCGCACGCTTGAAGGAGTTTCGCTTGTAAACCTGCAGTCACAAACAAGCAAAGTATTACATAGCACCTGTATAGACATCATCATAAATCATGCTTATCATAGTGATCAAGGAATCTATGAAATAAACCATTAACAGACAGCTTATTGAGAAAAATGAGTATATTTGTATTAATTTCAAAAGAAGGAAAACCTTACAACCTGAGCCTTGATGTTGCACAGGCCTTCCCGGGGTCCGAAGCAGGAGTCTCCTCTACTTTGAAAAGCTCTACACTCTTTCAATCAAGACAAATAGAGGTATGTAATCTCTCCTCACAAAAGTCTTGTTTAACTGAGTCTGAATCTCAACAACATTTATCTTCAAATATTCTAAAGCTTCTAACTCCCTTTGAGGCTACCCAATGCCTCTTTTTATAATGGAAAAGAGGAGGTTTTTCTATTCCAAATATGAAGGGATAGAATCCTCCTTCAAAGGGATAAGCTCCTCACATCAAGGTTAGCTCCATAAGGTAAGGGATACATGTACCTTATCAAAGCGTACTTATTCCTGAAAATTCTCGTCTAGAATATTCTAGAATTAATCTCAAATCAACTTTTTAACTTTACTTTCTCGCCCTTTTTTAGTTTTACAGGAGTCCGCACCTATAACACATAGAAATACGGTTTTAGTCCTTGTTTGGAACACATTAGGTGCGGACATGGGAAGTTTTATAGAATCTGCGTGCAGAATTTTAGGAGATTTTTAGGAACTTTTCTCTGATTTTCAAGGCTTGACATGAAGAACTGATATGTTAGACTTGCAAAAGGGGGAAGTATGAGTTATAATGAGCTCATACCCATAGCAGAATGTCAGGATGACAATTTTTAGTGTAACAGATTGCCCCCTAAAGTGCAAAGTCTGGAATAGATGAAACTGAAGTCTGTCATATATGAAGAGTGTAGTACTTTATCATTTCAAGGATCATCCTGTGGACACCCCAGTCGGAACCTGTAAAAGCATTCAATGCAAAATATATATATGTAATCATATTATAGCTGAGGTAGGCATTCCCATACTCATATCAAAACTAATTAGAAACTGATTCAAATTGTTCTGATACAGGAATGATTTTGAATACATCACAGTATAGACATGTGTAGACAGAGTAGGGATGCAACCATCTGTTTATAAATAGTCTACTGTATAAATGATAACAAAATTCCTCATAGCCTAGATGGTAGAAACTAGATCCAGGGTCTTGATTTCTACTTCTCGAACTAGTACGATTCTATCCATGTGAATAAATGTGTTGAAGTCGAACATGGTAGAAACCACTTGATTACCAGTCAATGATGTAAACTGTTAACAAGTGTGAGAGTGACCACCAGTAATGTCAATGGTTCTCAAAGTACCCAGTACAATCCATGAAATGTGAATGAATGAGCTGAAGTCGAACATCTCACGGAATCATTCGATCGAAGGTCAATGATGCAACCTGTCGTCGAAGGCGAGAAACCTGCCATTGAGGCATGCAGATTTCAAGGTACTGACGATTTCTGGATCAACTTCCTAGATAATGAGTTGTCGTTGATAGAAAGTGATCCGTCGTAGGGAAGCCCACAACACGAAATCATAGATCAAGTTTGAAAATATATTGGCAAGGACTGACTCAGGGATGGTCAAAATGGATGACAGATATTTTGCAGATGAATGGTTTATTTGAATTGTCCTCTTGAACACATAACGACACTGCAGATGGCTTGGTAACAATTGACCCAAAGCTAATACCCAGAAACCGGCTGAAGACTTTCAATGTGGTTTGATTAACTGTTAGGCAAAGGATTTCCCAACCCAGGTAAATGAAAGTGTCGTGTTCAAGAGTGGTTGAATGGATTTTCGAAAAATCAAAATACAACAAACACGCCCATTTTTCTCTCTTTTCCCCCACCATTTCTGGCAAGTACCTCTTTATTTTTGACAAGCTTGAGGAGGATAACATTTGCTTGTTTATAAGCTCATCCTTCGGATGAGTCCAACTTAGTTTAAGATTCAAACCCTAAGAAGGAGTGGTTCGTTCCTGTTTGAAATTGAACAAGTCCTTTACTGTTAAATTTTAACGAGTCCAGTATAGGAGAAACTCGGTGTTTTTCAATTTTAGGGAGTCAGAAGAAAAAACTTAAGAAAACTCCATGGGTGTACTTTTTCGTAAATTTAGTCTCTCGAGCCCGAAAAAGGATAAAATAATGCGAGAGAGAACTCTATTGACCGTAATTAGTCAACGTATACCTTTTTCGTAAATAGTCCACTTCAGTCCAAAAAAGGGATAAACTTATACTGAAGGGACGATCATTCATTTACTTTAACGAGTTCGAATAATCAAGTACTCGGTGATCTTTTCATATTTAGAGAGTCTGAAAAGGGCTTAAAAGAGGACTCCAGGGTTTCGCTTTTTCGTAAATTTTTTGAAAGAGTCCGAAAAAGTGATAAAAGTATGCTCTTTGTTGAAAAATGATCAATTCTCCTGAAAAATCCAATTTATGCACAAAAACTTGAAACATTACACATACCTGTTTAAGATAAGTAAAAAATGCTCTCAAAAATACCTTTTTAAAGTGAAAAATAAACAAATTAAAAATTCATCTATTCGAAAAAACTTATAAAAATGACTTTTTCAATTTCATTTTTACCGTTCAAATTCAGAGTGAAAAGTAAAAAGCTTTTGGGTAAGAAAGTTCCTGTGAAGATTCTGGAAAATCCGTCCGACGAAATCGAGAACCGTCAGTCCCAGGTAATCCATGACCTCTTAATCTTGCATTCCATCCATTTCAAATTCATTTTTAGGCTTTAGTTTGTATTTTTAGGGGAAAATATGGTTTAAAAATTCGCCCGCGGGTGTCTGCAGACGCCACACATGTGACCTGTGGACCCCGAATTTTTTCTATGTGGAAAAAGGTCGTGGTTCCGCACCCAACACACAGCTCACGTGCGTTCCTACGCACTGTTTACAAAGGCCGGGTGTGGTACCCGCGTGGTTAAATTTAAAACGCAAATCTCTCATTTGTTTCCCAAAAATTTTCAAATAAGATTGTTCTAACTTGCCTTTTTATACATTGTAGGATTATCAAGATGTTGATTTGGAGAGAACGTGAACATGAGGACGTGGACGAAGCCGCAATACTCCATTTGCCCACACAGCAAGCATTAAGAGCATGCGGTTTGTACAAATTCTGGGCCATCTCAGGCATGAGGGCACAGGTAGAACTCTTGACATGGTTGGTGAACAGATGGAATGTGCAGGACCAGTTCTTCATTATTGGTGGCCACCGCTCGAAATTGAGCTGGAGGATATATATTTTCTGACTGGCTTGTCTAAGAGGGGCGAACAAGTTTCTTTATTTGGGACTAGGCCAGGTGGCCAGTCTGTCTCTAGTCTCCAACTAGAATTCTGCAATGACCAGGAAAACCCTAGGGACAAATGGATTGATATAAAATACATCATCCATCCTGAATTGAAAGTTATTGCTTTTACTGTTACCAAACTGTGTGGGAGTGCTGCACTGCATGTAGCTACCGGTTCCCAAATGCGTATTGCTGTGGACTATTTTCGTGGCACCATCTTTAACTGGTGTGAAGCTGTGTTGGCTAATGTAAAAGGCCAACTAACTAGAGCAAAAAATGGGAAACTGAATAACTTTGGATACAGATCCATCGTTGTCTCTTTTGCTCTAGAGAGGATCCCCATGCTAGCTCCATAGAGTATTCCTGTTGATGCCGGTCGACTTCGAGAACCTAGGATGGTTCGTTGGTCCGCATTGATGGCTCGTCATGCTATCGAGGGTACTGAGATTGTTCGATTTCCTTCTTCATATTTTCGTTGGCTAGATCGCCAACTTTTTGTGATAGTGGATTTTCCATACGCCGGGATAGATTTCCACGGTGAACGAGAGATGGCTCTCCCAGCAGGGGAACAATGGGATGAATCAGGTAAAATCATTTTCAACAATTTCTAAGTTCTAATTTTATTTTATTTATTTATTTATTTATTTATTTTTTAATTTATTTTTATCGTCTTGAAAACTAATAACCAAAAGTTTTGAATGCAGATGTGGGCCCACGGTGACCAGCCCATCTCCAACCTTATGACAGAAAACAACCAGCTGCAGTTGCACCAGCCCCAGCCCCAGCAGGCCAATCAGCGGAAATCTTGTCTGACTTAGAGCATCACCTAGAGCGCCTGACTCTAGATGTTCCAGAGACGGACATAGATGAGATTCCACTCAGACTACAGAGATACTTGATTGGTGTTCCAGGACCTTTTAGGAGGTTCCTATGTAGGGTGGCTCGAGCAGTGGTCTCTTTTCGTGATCACCATCAGTGATGGGATGATCGTTTGTAGACTCATATTCTGACTTTTGTGTTATCATTTTTGCCGATCATAAGGTGTTTCCAACCTATGATCGAAGACGATGTATATTTTTTGAAAACTCTCCTATACTATGATATATCACTATTTACCGGCTATCTGTGTACATGTTATGAATGTTGTTTGTTTTACTGTTTTGATTATTGCAAATGTCGATTTATCATACTAGAAGCAACTGCATCTGCTAAAGTATTTAAATGTCTTGGAATATGTTGATATTCAATGTAATCAAATTCACGTTCCAAGAGATAAACTCTTAAAAATAACCGTAATAACACTGGATTTCTAATGGTATAAACTCTGTTTAGTTGTAATACAACAAGTTCAGAATCCAACCTAACAATCAAACTCCGAATTCCAAATGATATGGATTCAGATAATAACTCAATCACTGCACTATACTCGGCAATGTTATTCGTCGTTTGACCAAGGCTTACCCCATGCATGGATACTAACTCGTCAGAGGGTGAATAAATAACCCAAGCTGCGGAAGAAATGTTCCGTGTACTACGACAAGAACCATCAGCAAAACCAATGTAGGTTTGAAGAGACGTCGACAGCTGCAATATCAAGAGTAAAACTCAGATAAGCAGGAATAGTGATAAAAACACACTTCTAAACTAGGCACACTTTTCTAATCTAAAACACACCAATAGTAAAGAAATCTAACCTAAAAAATCTCCACACCAAATTTAAGCATAATATCGCTTTAGATAAAGCCCATTTCTGGGTTTATCCAAAGGGACACCGTCAAAATCTATCAACTCATAGGCCCCTTTTGCTAATTTTCGTTTAACAATGTAAGGACCATGCCACATGGGCACGAATTTCCCAACTCCTAGCTTGTTAGCTTGATCATAAAGTAAAACTAGGTCTCCTTCTGAAAAATTTCGAGGGGTCACACTTCTATCATACTGAGCTTTAATTCGTTTAACATAAGCCTCATTTGCTATTGCAACATTTCGTCGATTCTCATCTAATTGGGCTAAGTACAAGAAACGTTTTTCCTCTTCATACGTAGCTAGAAGTAATTCTACAGCTAATTTTAGTGACGGAATTTCGCATTCAATCGGCAACACAGCTTCCAAACCGTAAACCAGTTGAAAAGGAGTGAAACCCGTTGATGTTTTGACTGAGGTTCGATATGCCCAAAGTGCTGAAAATAACATGGAATGCCAATTTTTCTTGTGAATACCAATAATTCGTCTAATCATGGTGACTAAAACTTTATTAATGGCTTCAACCAGACCATTGGCTTGCGGATAATACGGAGTGGAACTATCGTGGCACAAGCCAAGTTGGTTTGTTAGTTCATTCATCATGACATTCCGAAAGTGACTTCCATGATCCGTAATAATAGCTTGAGGAACACGAACCTAGAAATTATGTGATTAAATACGAAAGTTGCAGCAGTCTTGCCATCAGCCGAAAATGTAGGCATTGCCTCGGCCCACTTAGTAAAATAATCAACTGCTAAGATAATATATGCATGACCCAAGGCCGAGTGAGGGTTACATGTAATAAAATCGATACCCCATTTCGCGAAAGGACCAACAACAGTTATAGGGTGAAGAGGAGCGGGTGGCGCGCGCATTTTTCGATCAAAAAGTTGACAGTTGTGGCATTTTCGAACCACATAAATACAATCTTTGAACAACGTTGGCCAGAAATAACCAGCACACAATATCTTTTGGGCTGTGGCATACTCAGACATATGACCGCCACATGCTCCAGAATGGCAGTCATTTAAAACCTGTTCAGCTTCTTCATGAGTTAGACAACGTCGGAGAATAGAATCCGCTCCACGACGGTAAAGTGTATCACCAATGATATTATATTGTTGGGATTGGAAGCGTACTTTTCGTCGCTGATATCATGAGATATCAGGCCGAAAAGATTGGGTTTGGAGATAAACGATAATATCTCCATACCATGGATCAACTGTACTGATGAGAAACAAAGATTCGTCCGCAATGGATTCTTCTACCACTGTTTCAGTATCAGTAGAGGGGAAATCGCACATCAGTTCCGCAAATACCAAAGATTTCTTTGCCTTGGATTTTTCAAACTCCAAGTCAAATTCCTGCAGGATAACTATCCATTTGGAATACTTGCCCCCTAGCAATTGTTTGGTCAAAATATACATCATAGGGTTACAATTAGAAATTACCGTGGTTTTACGTAACAAGATGTAATGTCTAAATCTTTGAACAGCTTGGACAGCTGCCAAGGCCAATTTCTCCACATGTGTGTATTTGATCTCAGTCGGATGCAGATTTTGACTAAGATAGTAAATCACATGTTCATTGTGAGATTCATCTTCCTGAACCAATACCATCCCAATAGTGGAATGAGAAGCGGCGAGGTACAAAAAGTAATCCTGATTGTAATTGGGAGGATGCAATAATGGTGCATGGGTCAACACGTGTTTAAGTACATCAAAAGATCGATCAGCGATCTCGTCCCAAAAGAATGGAATGTTCTGTTTCAACAATCGGGTAAAACCCTTTGTAAGCTCAGCATAGTTAGGAATGAATCGACGTAAAAAGTTTGCTTTCCCCTGCAAACTTTGGAGTTGGCGTAAAGTCGAAGGAGGAGGTAATTTGACAATGGCTTCGACCTTCGATGGATCGACGCAAATTCCTACTTTCGAAACAACAAATCCCAGTAATCGACCCGATTCTACGCAGAAAACACATTTATGCGGATTCAACCTAATTCGATAATGCCGACATCTCATAAAGATTGCCCGTAAATGAGTGAGATGGTCGGCCCTACATAATGAATGAGCAGGTAAATCATTGAGATAAGGCTGTACAATGTGTTTAATGTCATGAAATTCATAAGACATAGCCCATTGAAAAGTTGCTCCAGCGTTCTTTAATCCAAAAGGTAGTTTACAGTAAGCAAACGTTCCCCATGGACAAATAAAAGTTGTTTTCGGTTGATCAGCAGGGAGTATTTTTATTTGATTGTAGCCTGAAAATCCATTCATAAAAGAAAACATTTCACTGCCAGCACAATCATCAATTATTTGATCGATATAGGGAGTTGGATAATTGTCTTTTGGACAGGCTCGATTAATATCCCTATAATCGATACATACTCTTATCGTTCCTTGTTTTTTAGTCACAGGAACAATATTCGATACCCAATCCGTTAAGGGAATTGGATAAATGAAACCTGTGTGAAGTAATTTTTCAACTTCTGCATTGATAGCAGCAACTTTTCTAGGATGAATTTGACGTAATCGTTGACGAACAGGTTTAGCATCCAGGTAAGTCTTAATTTCATAAACAACGATCGATGGATCGATTCCTGGAATTTCTTCATAAGACCAGGCAAACACGTCACGGAATTCTTGAAATAGGGCTTTATAAGTCTGAATTTCATCATTTGTACAACAAGCACCTATATGAATGTTTTCAATTATTCCTGGTTTTACTGAAATGTCGATTGGAATCGTTCGAGATATATTTTCCAAATTTAACTCAGAATCAGGATTTTGTAATGGATTATGTGGTTCTTTGACATATTCAGCAGTAAAAATTGAAGCAAAATCATCTTCAAAATGGTCTAATTCAGGTAAAAATGAAGATCGATGATGTAGATCTTCCCATGGTAAATCGTCAACAGACAAAAACTCACGAATTTGCTCATCAGTATGAACAAGTTCAGGAAATGTCATTGTAACTAAACTAGATATAGAAAGTGATTCCTCTTGGATCCCATTCATTGGATCAGTGTCGGTTGAAGAGGGGTCGGAAAATGACTGTACAGCCTGGTACGCAATTTCAAATGGACTCAAAGGCATCATGCCATCGAATGAATCTAACTCGGACTCGCAAGGTACGATCCAAGGATCATCAAACATAATAGTGTCTGACGAAATCATGTGAATATTTGCAGTAGAAGGCGATACGTTAGGAGGAGGAAAGGAAAAAGTTCCTAGTAAACCAGAATCTTTAACCAAACCTACTCCAACATCCTTGTAAGGGATAGTCGTTTTACCAACATGCTGAATTGTTTATGTAGAGGCTGGGTCAGAAGAGAAATAAGTTAACTGATCTATTGTTACGATCCTTCCTTGATATGGAAATTTTATGAGTCAAAAGACCGAAGAGACAACAGCAGTCATAGCATAGGACCAAATACAACCCAGAACAAGGTTGTAATCTAGAGGGGCATCAACCACTTCCATGTCTAGATTTACGATTTTACCTTCGACCCCTATGGGTAAATCCTGCAAAATACCAAAATATTGAAAACCTCGACCATCAAAAGCCTTAAGAATCGTCGGGGATTGGTTAAGTGTAGGAGAACCAAGTGATTTCCAACACTAAATCGACATAATACGCGTTGAAGCTCCCTCATCAATCACAGTCCGAAATATTGGTCTGTTTTTGACTAACACTGGAATCTGGAAAGCCATTTGATGAGGTAGACGAGGTGTACTATTTTCTAAATCGAAGATTATAAGATTAGAATCCTGAATATCAATAGCTCCTATAGCAGACAAAAGCAATTTACGCTGTGCTGGGCATGATTGCAGCAATTCCAAAGCCGACATTGCTGAAGGAGAGATAGCTAAGTCTTCAACAATGTTGTAATTCTGAGCAGCTCTCGCATGCGGATTTAAAGCTGATTTACGAAGAACACCTTTAGCAGGCGGTTTGATTATTAAGTCTGGATTTTTTTTCTCGATCTGTAGCGGACCAGAAACAGGAGGAGGTATAGTTGATGCGTTTGTATTAGAAGATTATGCTTCTTTACCATCAACAGGATTCTTACTACCGTAATCTTGTGATCGCGTCACAACCCTTATATGAGACATCATCATAATAGGTTCTTCAAAAGTAGTCGAGGTAGAACCAACCATTTTACTATCTTGAATTGGAAAAGGATCCTTCAAGACAGCAGGTTGTTGCGATCCTTTAACGAATTTCGTAACTTCGGCTCGATATGGACATTCTTTCGTGAAATGATCTTCTTCACAAATGAAACAAGGATAGCGAGGTTTACGTTTTTCGTCATTGGATTCATTTTTATCAGTTTTCTCTTTCGAATTCTTTTTGTTTTTATTCTTCCCTTTATTTTTACCACCGGATTTAGATTTGGTCGTAGATGTCTCTACGACGTGAATATCGGCAGAAACTTCGGGGGAAGATTCTCCTTTCGGGGAATCAGGTAAAGTTATAATAGGAGAAGAATTCTTTGAAGATTTCTTCTTGCTTTTAGAATTGACCGTACCAATCATACCGTCAGCGGCATGAGACCCTGAAGGAGCAGCAGTTATTTGACCTTGTTTTGGAAGGTATGGGATTTTTTCATGTAAAGTACCTGACTGCGTATAAACGAGGTCAAGGTACTGAGCTTGAGAAATTAATTGCTCTTCAGTAACAACACCAGCCTTAGCTACATCTTCAGTAATCTTGGGTAACAATGATTTAACAAACCATTCCGCCAAAATTTGATCTGGAATATAAACTTTCACCAAACGTCTCCTACGTCGCCATTCATGAATATGATCAGAAATATACGTAGACGTGGATTGTTTCAGCGAAGTTAATAATTCCGTGCCATTGTCGTATCTGACTGGCAACTGAAAATGAGTCAAGAAGGCAGTTGCTAACTGACTGAAGTTATGAAATGAGCCTCGTGGTAACTCAATGTACCATTTGGCTGCAAAACCAATAAGATTTCTTTAGAAAAGACGTAAGCGAATCGAATCATCAATAATTGAATTAGATGCACACCAGAGGTGATAATTCATTACGTGATTTTATGGATCCTCTCCTGACTTACCTTCGAATTTTGGTATATCACTGGGCAACTTATGTGGCATTGGCGGCCAGTTCTGATAATAAAAAATTGGATCATTTGTAAGGCGCGTCAAATCAGGTAAATCTAAAGTTGCTATAAATGGTAATTAACGGTTAGGATCACGAAAACCTTGAGTAGCCAAAGCAATTCCAGGAGGTGGATACCCAGGATAGCTGGGAATCGGATTTGCATTAGGAATTGTGTAACCTCCCGAAAAACCAGGATTAATCGTACCAAACTGGGGTTGTTGATAAGTATAGCCAGGGTACGGTTGATACTGATAGTTTGGATTTTGTGTATAGGGACCGAATTGTGGCTGTCCCTGGTACAGTTGATACGTGAATTGCGGTTGACTTGTGACAACTGTACTTGTACCGGTTTGTCCTACAGGTATCTGAACCGAAGTCTGAACTGAAGGTCCTGACTGAGGTATAGAGACTTGAGGGATTTGCACGGATACAGGGATAACAGAACTCGGAGCTACAGATACTCCAGAAATAGGTGTTGTAGTTTGGACAGTCGTTGCAGCTGTTGCAGCAGTTTGAGGTGGAGTCTGAGGTGAACTAGGCCCAACCTGCTGAACAGTACTAGGTGCAGGAGTTTGAATAGTTGGCTGGATAGGTTGCTGGGTTGGACCAGAAACCAATGGTTGTCTAGGTTGATAAGGCATCTGCACATGAGGCTGCATAGGCTGTTGATATTGGGATGGATCCCACACCATTAAACCGGGGTATTGTCACGCAGAAGGTTGAACATAAGGACCATAACCTGGTTGAACGTAGGGTTGATAATTAAGAGGTAAATTTTTGGCTCCTTGAATAGATGGTTGACCAGAAGGCTGTTGGTAACCTTGAATTGGGTACTGACCTTGAGGTTGATAACCTTGAGGCGCGTACTGAAGCTGGGGTTGATAAGGACCCTGAGGAGCATATTGAGTTTGGGGTTGACCTTGAGGTATGTATTGTCCTGAAGGTTGATACCCTTGAGGTATGTACTGTCCTTGGGGTTGTCCCCCAAAATAATATGATTCCACAGTTTTTCCTGGGAAAAAGCTACCTTGAGGTTGTGCCCCGGGTGGTAACTGACTACCTTGAGGTTGCCCTCCAGGTGGTAACTGAATACCTGAAGGTTTCCCCCTAGGCGGTAACTGACTACCCTGAGGTTGCCCCCCAGGCGGTAACAGATTTCCTTGAGGTTGCCCCCCAGGCGGTAACTGACTGCCTTGTGGTTGAGGATTGGGAACATTACCAGACATCATAAAAATTTTCTCTGCGTTCGACGTTTCAATTTTAAGACCATTAAGACTAGATGATAACACGTTTTCAATGGGTTGAGGAGTTGCTCCCGAGAAAGTACCAGATAGAGCCTGGTATCCCGAAGGAACAAAAGGACCACCGTGTAAAAATGATTCCGGAGTCTGGGAAAACATGCATGACTCTATTGCCATAATGGATGGCGGATAGTAACCTCTGGGTGTAGGATGAAATGGAACTCGAGGTGGATGAAAATCAAGACTCGGATTTTCCAAAAAAAAAAATTAAGGATAGATACCAAGCACTAGTTCGAATAGGGCTGTAAAAAATAGATTCACGATCCCTGAGATTTAAAGATTGAGGGGAGTCGGGAAGAGATATATCTTCGTCTGGATTAGTAAGTTCTTCAATAGAAATAAGACCAGCTGGAAGATCGTCAGTGACGATATTTCTTACCCTAGGTGAACCAAGATCGCTAGAAGTTGGTGAAATAAATCCTGAGGATGTTTCCAAAACAGAAAGTTCAGTTTTAGGTTCAGAGATTTCAGGTTCATCAACTAGTTCACTGGAAGGAGAAATATAACCAGTAACTTCAGAAACTGAAATCGGCTCTTGAATGTATTCTGTTGTAGGTGTTTGATAATCAGGATGAATTACAATGGATGAAGTTCCAATTTCTGTTGATCTAATCCTACTGCTGCTAGATGATACCAGAGCATGTAGCCCTTCAAGTTGACTTAGTGTATATTCAGGGGGTTTCCCTTGTAGTCTCCGGGATTGTCTTGGCAAGTCCACCACGATTAAAAAATTAATTAACCACATGCAAACAAAGAAAATTTCAATGAAAACACCTAAAGTCTCTAAGAAATAAACAGTTGAATCATACGCTTAAAAAATCTAAGAGTTCAAACCACACACAAACAGTAACTTTCCGTACTAAAAACACTAGTTGGTGATGAAATCCAACTTAGTAGAAATTTAATACGAAAAGGGCGGTTGGAACAGTTACCCCGACAATCTGCTTAATGAAACAGGCCGGTGCAAGTTTCTCCACTATACCATCTCGAGTGAAGATAACCCTCCGGAGAGTCCAAGTGAGTCTAGCCGACGTTTGCTCTAGGTACAGCGGGATCTTCCCTCCACCGTCACCTTAGGAAAGAATCCTAAAGATTATGGCCTCTAAGGTTACCAACAGAAACAAATATACCTGGGGGAACAGTCTACGATCCGACACACAGGCAAGGGCAGAGTAACAAAGCTCAATCCCCTTGAAGGCTCCTCGAAATAATCCAAGGTATGCCAACAAGTGACCCCAGGCTCCTCGACAATGGTCTATCCGAGGTTTACTGTTGTTAATACGTGTATATCTTCTATTGTTCCCAATGAGGAAGGATTGATTACCTCACCGGTTCATATATGATCTCGTGCTTGACTCCTTTAAGAGGAGCTTCCTAGAGCATAGATGCAACAATTGGAATTTCTTCCTACCGCAAGATTTGTCTACTTGTTTGTTTTTACTATCTTGGAGAGTTAATTACTCCCTACTCCAAGATACTAGCCTAAGCTATGTTGGTGATAAGAGCCCTAGAAAATAAAAGATTGCTAGATGAATTTTAATTAAGCGTTACTTTTAAGAGCTATTTCTTAAGTCAATGGGTGTGGAAATGAAACTTTGGTGGTGTGAAGACTCAACTTCCAAAAACACTAAAAATGCACCTAAGAATGATAATCAATTCTTTTTCTTTCAATGAACCTCTATCTAAAGAAAGAGTTGAAGAATGCAATCCTTTTAATAAACAATTCTTCCTTTAAAAATAAAGAATGATTGAAAGAAAATATTTTATGTCTTTTCTAATAAATGATTGAAGCTCACAACGAAATCCCTTTTCTTTCAAAACTTGTAGCTACAAAAACAATTTTCTTTCAAAAGAGATCTACAAATTTCTAAAAAACACTCAAAACTATAAAACTAATTTTGAGATCTAATTTGCACTCAAAACTAGAAAACTAATCTTGAAATCTAATTAATTTTTAAACAATCTAAATGAATAAAAGCTTTAAGATTTTTTGAAGAATGTTTTACTTAGTTGTTCAGCAAACTAATGATCTATTCGTCCAGAATAACAAACAGATCAAAACACTCAATTATGTTTTATAAAAATGAAATTCAAAAACCAATAACAAAGTTCTTTTTCGAAGATTTGCAAAAAAACAAGTAGCTCTATTTCTCAATAAAGGATGATTTCACAAGCAGGTCAGATTCAACAAAAATACAAGAAAACCAATGTAATCTGAGGTATTTCAAAATTTCAAATGCTTCAAATTGCTACAAAGACCAACTGAAATGCAATCCAAAATGCAAAGTCTTCTAGAAAATCATCAAAACATCAATACTGTTGGAATTCATTCATAGAAATTTTTTGACAGAAAGAGTAATCAATCTGGGTAGACACTAAAAATAAAGATAAACTAAAAAAAAAGAAATCTAGAGTTTTTCTAAAATTAAACAGGGTCCGCAGGCTTCCAGAAGTACCAGGTGCGGTACCGCACTGTTTACTAAAAGAAGATGTAAAACTGCCCGCACTGTCAAAAGAAGACAGAGTGCGGTCCTAGAAAAAATTAGAGAAAAACACTAAAGATTTGAAAATTTTCTAAAATAGAGAAAACCTAAACTACCCAGGCAAATGTCTATCAACCAAAAACTAAGAAAAATGTTTCCTCGAATCAAAATAAAAGAGAACAAAAAAAAAACACAACAAGTTCTTCCCCAGTGGAGTCGCCAATTTGTTGTACGAATAAATCGTTCTTGCAGACAAGGCCGATCTCCCTAGTACTAAAAGTATCTAGCAAAAAACAGCCAAATAGACTAATCTTTCTCTAAGCATATACGATATATGAAAATCTCTATATAGGTGTTAAAAGACCTACCTTATGTCCAGTGCTTGTTTGAAGTTGTTGTTATCCTTCGCGCGCTTGAAGGAGTTTCGCCTGTAAACCTGCAGTCACAAACAAGCAAAGTATTACATAGCACCTGTATAGACATCATCATAAATCATGCTTATCATAGTGATCAAGGAATCTATGAAATAAACCATTAACAAACAGCTTATTGAGAAAAATGAGTATATTTGTATTAATTTCAAAAGAAGGAAAACCTTACAACTTGAGCCTTGATGTTGCACAGGCCTTCCCGGGGTCCGAAGCAGGAGTCTCCTCTACTTTGACAAGCTCTACACTCTTTCAATCAAGACAAATAGAGGTATGTAATCTCTCTTCACAAAAGTCTTGTTTAACTGAGTCTGAATCTCAACAGCACTTATCTTCAAATATTCTAAAGCTTCCCCCTCCTTTTGAGGCTACCCAATGCCTCTTTTTATAATGGAAAAGAGGAGGTTTTTCTGTTCCAAATATGAAGGGATAGAATCCTCCTTCAAAGGGATAAGCTCCTCACATCAAGGGGTTAGCTCCATAAGGTAAGGGATACATGTACCTTATCAAAGCATACCTATTCCCGAAAATTCTCGTCTAGAATCTTCTAGAATTAATCTAAAATCAGCTTTTTAACTTTACTTTCTCGCCTTTTTTAGTTTTACAGGAGTCCGCACCTATAACACATAGAAAGTGCGGTATTGGTCCGCAGGATAGCTAAACATTAGGTGCGGGCCCACAGGCAATGTATAGAGAAAGTGCGATACCAAAGTTTAGGAGATTTTTAGGAACTTTTCTCTGATTTTCAAGGCTTGATATGAAGAACTGATATGTTAGACTTGCAAAAGGAGGAAGTATGAGTTATAATGAGCTCATACTCATAGCAGAATGTCAGGATGACAATTTTTAGTGTAACACATAGCTAGGACTTTCTCTGCATGGTCCTTGAGGCCATACTCACCTAGAACTAATAGGATTTTGGCCCTCCAAGTAAAAAATT
The DNA here is from genome assembly GCA_034641835.2 of Pinus albicaulis. Taxonomy (NCBI): domain Eukaryota; kingdom Viridiplantae; phylum Streptophyta; class Pinopsida; order Pinales; family Pinaceae; genus Pinus; species Pinus albicaulis. The sequence continues at coordinate 1,077,054,439 of CM076575.1, read as the reverse complement.
TGGACATGTCATCCAACCTATCATGATCTCTCATTCCATATGGCACCATCTACTTCGATCTGTCAGAACATATACTCTTTTCCTTCTCTTTTTTGAAATACTCAACATAAAAATTTGGATCTAGGTTTCTTGGTGATTAGAAACCCTCTATAGTAGCTTCTCCCTCCGAAAACTGATTTCCCTCCTGGAAATATTCAGCCAAACACAATTGGACAGTACTATCTAATCCCCATGATGGAATCTCAAATCTGTTTGGCTCAGATCTGCTGAGAAAATGTCTTCCTTTCTCTCTTTGTTGACTTAGTTAGGCACAATTTTGCACTAGTAGAATATCCACCACACCAGCACTGCTGAAGATCTGAAGCACTTCTTCCAGATCTTGGAAAAACTTCTCTGCAAAAAGAAGAATAACTAGACTGTGGCCCACTGACTGGCCCAGCGTAGCCTCGGCATTGTTCATAAGTGGACTGCATAACCCCGGACTGGGTGATGTAGTCCTTATGCTGGCTTGGAAACACTCTACGTAATCTTGATGGCCTTTTGTAGCTGGATCGTTGTTCCTTCCTGGGTCTGTGTCCTTCTGCTGCCAAGCTGCCCTTTCCGAATCTCTGCTACTTTTGTCGCTGTCCCATAGAAAAATATTCTTCAACTAATTTGTTGGAGATTCAACTTGATCTATTATCTCTCTCATACCGAGTGAAAATTCCTGAGTACATAATGTAGAAATACTACTGTAGTATCACGATTTACTTCTCCTACTTGATTAAGTTATAAAAGTTATTTTCAAAAAGAATATTAAGAAAATACCGAAGTAAACACAACAAAGAACCTACACACATGCAGATTATGTACTGAATATTACACTCATTCAAAAACGTGACACACTTATTTTGGACATAAGTCCCCGTAAAAACCCAATGCGAGAAAATCGATGCAACATATATGAGGGTTTATTATTTTTAAGTATAATCTGATTACAGCAAATCTGGGCACCAAATCTGGTTAACCCGACAGAGAAAAAGTATATTTGTAGCTAGCATGTTGTTCTGAGACCAAAATTATGAGTGATATACACCCTCAAACAGGATTTACAAGACTAATCCCAATTCTGGCCCTAGACACCCCATCGCTTCCCCTAAAGCCCCAACATCAGCCCTGCTAGGCTCTGCGTGCCTCTGCGCTAGGGGACTATGTAACCCCAAAGTGGGTGACACAATTTTTACGTTGCCTCTAGAGGCCTCTGTGTAAATCTGGAAGCCCTCTAAAGCTATAGCACTGCCCCACCTAGGCCTGCGTAGCGGTTGAAGCTGTGATGTGCAACTACTACGTAAATTTTGTTGTTGTTGCCCTTGCTCCTCTGCACTAACCCTAAAAGCTGCTCCTCTGCCTCTTGCTGACTCTTGGCTCTGGGATCAGATCATACCCTCAGCCAATACTACCTTCACTGCAGAAAACTACTCCATAAATTCTTAGCAAACCCTGCCCTAGAATTCCATCTTAGTTTCTGAGCTCTGCCTTTGTGTGTGTGTCTCCAACTAACCCTCAAGCCATTCTCTTATACTTTTTCATTAAACACATCAACAACCAAGATTTAAACACTCATCAACGGTTGAGATTAAAAGACTGCTTGATCCGCGTCATTTAGAACATTTCAGCTCATGTGTTAATTAATTCACTTTAATTATTTAATTTACTTAGGGATTACATTAAAATAATTAATTATTTGAATAACTTTAACACCATATGAAAATTCTCCAAACACTTTCTGGGTTTTGGAGGTGATGTGTTTCTTAGACCCTCCACAAAGTTTCGGGGCTAGAGCACACTCGATGCTCCCCAACTACACAAAATATCAACACTTTATTGGCTCAAGTTCTAGAAAGTTATGATCCAGATACCTTTGAAGAAGCTTTAGGTCATCGTAGATATGAATGAATAATATCGTTCCTTATTGGCAAACGATACTTGGGATCTTTCACCTCTTCCAAAGGGAAGAAAACTTGTCAAATGCAAATGGATTTACAAAACAAAGTTTGGACCAGATGGAAAAGTGGATAAACATAAATCTCATCTTGTTGCTAAAGGATTTTTACAAGTTGAAGGCATTGAGTATACTGAAACCTTCTCCCCTATTTCCAAAATGAATTATATTTTCCTTGTTCTTTCCCTTGCTGCCTCCTTTAAATGGGAAATCCTTCATATGAATGATAAATATGCCTTCTTACATGGGGACTTTCATGAGTAAATATACATGGAACAACCCCGTGGCTTTATCCAAAAATACTCTAGCCTTATTTGTCCCCTTAGGAAGTCTCTCTATGGTCTCAAACAAGCCCCTCAACCTGGTATGCCAAAATGGATAGCTTTTTCTTAGATAATGGCTTTTCTAGATGTCATTACAACAACACTGTCTACACCAAGAACGTGGGTAAGTCCTTAATCATCCTTATTTGTTATGTTGGTGATCTTATCCTTACTGGTAGTGATCCCAACCATATAAACCATATGAAGTCTAGGCTCAAAAAGAAGTTTGAAAGTACATGCTTAGGACACTTGCATTATTTCCTTGGTCTTCAAGCCTTTCAATCCAAGGAAGGTATTACCCTTTATCAGTCCAAGTATGCCCATGATCTTCTATGCCAATTTCACATGGAAGACTGTAAGCCAACCCATTCTCCCTTTTAGTGGGGAGTCAAGCTTTCAGTCACTTTTACTTCCCTTGAGGTTGATTCTACCTTATACTGCCAACTTGTTGATAATATTCGGTATCTAACCCATACCCACCTTGACCTTTCCTTTGTCATTGGTCTTATTACTCGGTTTATGCACAAACCTCATGAAAGTCACTAGAAATAAGATAAAATAATACTTCAATATGTTTGAGGTATAGTTTAGTTCAGGATTCATTATAGTGCAGGAGCATCTCCATTGTATGTTGGTTTCACTGATTCTGATATGGATGTTGACCATGATGATCAAAATTCTACTGCAGGTTATGTATTCACTCTTGGTTCAATACCTATTATATGGTATTTTTAGAAAAAAAAAGTGCCATCTCTCTTTCTTCAGCAGAAGAAGATTATCGTGGTGTTGTTTAAGCCAACAAGGAAGCCCTGTGGCTTCGTTAGATCCTGTCTGAATTTGGTCTTCATCCGCAACATCTAACTAAAATTTGGTGTGATAATCAGAGCTCCATTCAACTATGCAAAAATCCAGTTCAACATCAACACAATAAACACATTGATCTACACATGCACTTCATCAGAAAGCTCATTCATGATCGTTTTCTTGAAGTGCACTATTGTTCAACCATTGATCAAGTTGTTGATATCTTTACAAAGGCTCTCACAGAAGCGAATTTTACCAAAATTCGATCTATGCTTGGAGTTAAGGAAATTTATCATTAAGGGGGGATAGGCTCTAATTCCTCCTTCCTTCTCCTATTGTGTCACCTTTGTAAATCCTTCAATCCTATCCCAAGTTGTTCTTAGGGTGGGATGTTAGGATATTCTGACACATAGGAAATAGTTAAGTATAACTAGGTCTAGCGTAAAGTTAGGTAAAGTGTGTTTCTTTAGTATGTACTTTTGTAACTTATAATCCGTTGGTCACAATATGTAGTGATCTGACTGTTCATTCTCTCCTCGGTATTACCAACACTTGATCCATGGCTTAACACACGATTGATCCATGATCTCTATTTAAAGAGCATGGAGGGTCATTTTTCCAGTGACCATTTATGAGAGAAGCTTATGTAAACTTTATTTCTTTATATTAATAAATTTCCTAAAGTGGTCGCCTTGGCACTATTTCCCTCTTCGAGGGTTTTAACCATGTCAAATACTGGTGTAATGATCTGTGATGGTATTTTTGGGAGCGATAAACTTTGGTGTTTGATCTAAGGAAATTACCTTGTAAATTCCTACAATTAGGTGGATTACAATATTGAGGCATACCAACAATAGGTTACCCCACTGCATAAGGAGGAGAAGATAACGAAAAAAACTGTGATACAAATGGATGGTACCCAACATAAGGAGAGTTAGGTCGTTGAGGGTAGCTTTTTCTATTGATTTAAGGACCAACCTACTGCTCTATTGTAGGTGTAGTCGAATGAAGAGGAGAAGAATGTGTGACATGGGAGATATCCAAGGACTGGAAGCCGGAGCAAAAAAGGTACTAGATAATGATAGTTAACTAGGTGGGATGGACAAGCCACCATATAAATGAGTGTCTGGTGATGTCACAAACATAGATGAGGAAGCAAGGACATGGGTTAGAAGCTTGAATCAGCTATAGACATGGTTTACAACCCCAACTATGATTGTTTCCAAAGATCCCCAGGTAAGCCCAAAGAATTAGGTGAAGGAGGTTGTACCGAAGTTTAAAGAGGTGGAAAAGGCTCGATTTGATAAAATGAAGTCCTTCCCAATGAAAAGGAGAAGAAGGATGAGGCTCTTCTTGAGGGATTTATTCAATACTAAAAAGTACATATGTAAGAATTTCACCACCAGGCCCAATATATATTGGTTATGTTTGAGATAAAGGAAGAGAAGAGGAAGGTCTTGCTGAATCAGGTGAGGATGGCTGAGGCTCCTCAGCTTCAATGACCTCGAGAAAAAAAGTTTTTGAATCAGGAAGGTCAGGTTTAGTGACCTCAAGCAACAAAGTTTCAGGGACTATTCTCTTTCAATTGTATCAATGTCACCAATAGGTGTAGATGTAATCTCGGGTTCAAAATTCAAAGGGATAGATGGTTCTAACAATTCAGGATCAAGAGGAGGTCTAGAAGTAGTGCCTAAAGTTCCTTTTTTGGTAGTTTTAATTTTAATATGTTTTTTACGTTGGTTAGGTGTAGCCTCTGGAGGTATAGGAGTATTATTTTTCATTCTACTCGAACTACGAGGAAAAGGATTTTGTTCTTCCATGTTGGATGATAAATTTTATTAACATAAAAAGAAATAAATTAAAAATAGGGTAATCTAGGAAGGTTACCAAGCAACCGTGAACTACAATATACACCTTAGTGAACCAAGAACTTAACATACGACAACCAATCCCCCCGAATGTTGTGTTTGGTGTATCACAGTATACAAGGCGACATAATCAGTTACCTATGGATGGATAGCAACCTATAGGGGACTCCCAAAATATACTTTACGGTATGTTGGAGTGCAATATGTAGTAGTGTTGTCTAATGCGTAACCGTTCAATGAGAGTCCCATATAATTTTCATGCATGGAGCGCCATCCGATATACCCTAAGGTACATGGAGAATGATCCTATACACTTACGTACGTTGAATGAGATTTCACCCCCAGAATGCAACGCAGAAAAACAACGATAGCTCCTACATTTAACGACGTTGAAACACATCTCTAGCCTAGAACTGTAAATGTTTGCGTTGATGTTACAAATGCTCCTTAGGTTGATTCGATAAACTTTATTTTTTATCTTTTATTAATTTATAGTTTTAGGACTCACCATGGATGCCACCTGAGTATCCTAAATTGAAAATATAGCATGAGAAAAAAGGAATATTTTCTCTTTCAATGAAAATATAGCTAGGGAAGGGAAGAAACAATCAATATGCAACACAAAATAAGCAGCAAACAAGATGCAAGACTCAATCTTCCTTTCGATGTGATTGTTCCTAATCTAATGCACATGAAAAACCCTAAATGATGACAAATGCAAAAAAATATTTTCAATACACTTAATTTTCGAAATGAAGAAAACTAAGATGAAAATGTTCAATTAATGATTCAATTACACTTTTCATAATGAGGACTCAAACAATAATTCATCCAAGCGATTAGAAATCTAACAAATAAATTTACAAGCGACTAAACGATAAGAACATATAAAAATTAAAACCAATTTTTATCAAAGGTAAACAAGCACAAATCCAAAATGAATGGGGGTTTTAGAGAGACCACAAGGCACTAAAGACTCAAGGAAACTTAGCTAGAATCATGTTGATAATAGAGAGGCTAAAAAAGCAAGGAAATTTTTTTGCAAAAATAGGGACAAATGCTGATGCAGAGAGGGCACCATTGATTTGCAACACTGGGACAAAGTGGGCTAGGTTGAGGTGAAACACTCTGTTAGAGGCACTGGGGGAGTGTTAGGCTTGAAAAAGAGGTTTCCGACACAAAAAATGAAAAAATGGTTGAGTGAAGCCACTTCCTAAGTTTTTTCATTGTTGGATGATGCAACAAAGGTCTGTCAAGGAGGTAATCAAACATAATGGACAAGGAAAAACACCAAGGTAATACTTTGTTCCCCAATATGGTCACCAATGTTTTATACAGGATTTACGATTGCGGACAAAGGTATCTCCCCTAGGTTTGGTGGACAACCTAGAACAACAGAGATACAATGAACCCAATGTTTTTCCTTAAAGTAAATAGATGATGGAGTGAGGCCTACCTGGAAAATGTTTCTCATTTGGCTCCCTCTTTAGCTTGGAAGCTCTAATTCCATCTCCAACCACCAAAATAGAACCCGCACAGTCAGATAACACAAGCCAAGAAACTACAAGGTGTATGGAGTATCATCTAAATAATCTATTCAATAGATCAACATGGTATTCAAATACATGAATTAACATCACATATAGAAAAACAAAGAATTATTTTCATTACTATAAATAGAAGGAGGTTACAACCATAAGTGGCAGTTGATCTTGTATAAGAGCTCCTCCAAGTTGTTGAATCGTCCTTTCCTTGTCACAATATGCACCTCCAGTAACCCTATGCTTGAGATTATAACTACATACTGCAACAACATAATATCAGAATCACTCTCCAATTCCACCATTACCTGTTGCATATGAAAGAGTAAATATATAGGAGAGAGGGGTAAGTTGGGAGTTCTTACCCAATTACCATTCTAAGGTTTTAGATCCAACTTTGATGGAGGAATAGGATAAAAGGATAAGTGGTGAAAAACTCCAAATTAGGGTAGGATAGGATTTGAATGTCAGTCCAAGGTAAGTAGTTGAAAGAAATTCTAGAAAATCGTAGAAGGTGAAGCTTCTGAAATCCCGCTCATTCTCCAAGAATTCTAGAACCAACGTAAGTGCAAAGGAGGGCTACATGCTAGTGACCAACATTGGCCATAGAGGAGAAACTTGTAGGTGAATGCACCCCAGTAGGCTTACAGGGAGCTTTGGTCCTCAAACAGGCTCAGATAGGGTATTTTAAGGTTGAAATTCTGAGGGATGAAAGGTACATGCTTAGGGATTTGTGCAAGATGATGACAAGGGGAATAGGATGTTGATTAATCCCATTAGGAGGCTCAATTTGATTGGATGTGAAAAATTTTCCTATAAAACTTCCTCAACCATACATTCTCCTTTACTAATTCACATGTAGCCACATATTCTACCTTAGCACTACTCAAAGAAACAAGATCTTGCTTCCTACACATCCATGAAACCATAGCAGCTCCTAGACTAAAGAATCCACCTATAGTGCTTCTTCCATCGATCTTACTGCCACCCCAATCATAATATATGACAATAATCAAATTGAATTCCTTGCTATCATACTTTATGTAGTGATGTATAGTGCCACAAATATATCTAAATATATGATTGGTAGTTATCCAGTGATCATAATGAGGCTCCAAATGAAACTGACTAAGAATGTTTACAGTAAAAAATTTATCTGGCCTAGTGTTTACTAGAAAAATCAAATAACCTACCAACATACAATAAGAGGTAGTATATATGAGACTTGAGTTAGAGCTCCTCAAATTCTTGAGATTGGTTATCATAGGAGTAGTCACGGGCTTGGAATCCATCATCCCAAATTTCTGCAACAACTCAATGATATATTTTCCTTGCCCCAAATATACCACCCCAGGTTTCTGCCATACTTCTAGACCTAGGTAATAGTGCATTAGTCCTAGATCCTTCATCTCAAATTCATATACCATAATATTCTTGCATTCTCGAATTCTTTTCTCCACACCAATGATGAATAGATCATCCACATATAGTAGAATAATGACTAGCTCATTATCCTCAACCTTAATGTAAATATTTGGATCAATAGTACCCTTCATGAACCCAATTCTTAGAAGGTATGCATCCATTCTTGCATACCATGCCCTAGGTGCTTACTTCAAACCGTATAGGGCCTTCTTGAGTCTACAGACATGGGTGTCCCTATTATTTACCTCAAATCATTCGAGTTGTTCAATGTATACTTCATCATCAATGGTGCCATTCAGAAATTTTCTCTTCACATCCATTTGATGGATATTCCATCCCATGGTGGCAGTTAATGAAACCAAGGATATAATATTAGTATACCTTGTAGTGGGTGCAAATTTTTATTCATAATATATGCCTTCCTTTTGAGAGAAACCCCTTGTAACAAATTTGTCCTTGTATTTGTTTATACTTCCATAAACAACATGTTTGATCTTATAAATCCAATTAGAGGTGAAAACTAATTTGTCACTAGGTCTAGGAACAATTTCCCAAACCTCATGATGGATTGATATTCTCCTTGCATTGCCTTCTTCCAAACCTCTTGATGAGCAACTTCTTCAAATGTAGATGGTTCAACTTCAATTAGTTTTGTTATATATGCAGCATATCCATAATATCTCTTCGACCTTTTGCTTTCTATAAAGGCTCCTTTCGAAGATCCATGTCCTTTATCATATTTAAGGGTAGCTTTTAACCAATTTGGCCTTTTCCTAGTGGTTGGTATGATCACAAGTTGAATAATCTCACTTGGTACTTCTTATTCTTCTTGAATTTTAGTGGGATTGTTGTGGTTCACTTCTTCTTCTTCGAATATAGGTATGTCTTTTTCATCCGAATCAATAGGGATATCCTTGGATCTTTTATAGGAATTATTTTCATCAAATATGACATCCTCACTTACTTCAAAATGTATTCCTTCCTTGATGCATATTTTATGTGCTTTTGACTAGAGACAATAGCCAACGAAGATTCCTTTGATGCTTGTATAATCTAACTTATTTTTCTTGTATTTTGGAACTTGAATGTAGGCAAGACTCCCAAAGATTCAGATATGATCCACACTCGCCTTCTTTCCTGTGAATGCTTCCTCATGTGTCATGTTCTCAAGAATTCTATGAGGACTTCTATTTTGAATATATACCATTGACATTATTGCTTCTCCCCATAAGAATTTTGGTAAATCTAGATCAAGGAGCATATTTAAAATACCTTCTTCATTTGACCTATTCTTTCTTTCATCCTTTCGATTTTTTTTAGTATAGTAGGGAACAATGAGCTCCCTATTAATTATTGACTATTTACAATAAGTAATCAATTCTTTAGAAGTGTATTCCCCACCATTTTTGGATCTGAGGGTCTTTATTCTTCTTTCGCTTAGTGTTTCCACTTTAGATCTAAACTCCTTGGACTTCTCAAATACTTCATCCTTCTTCTTAAGAAGGTAGAGCCATGTCCTTTTAGAATGATAATATATGAATGTTGCATAGTAAATATGACCTCCAAGTGATTTGTCATACATGGGTCCACACACATTAGATTGAAGGAGGTCTAATATTTATTTAGACCTTGTTTCACTATTTGAAAATGATTTTCTTGTATGTTTACTCAAAGAGCATCCCTCGCAAACTCCTTAATGATCTTCATTGATATTGAGGATGTCATGAACTAGTTGATTAAGAGTAAGAATAACCTTGTAATGTACATGACCATATCTCCTATGCCATAACTCAATGGGATTTATTTCCATATGAACCAAATTTTGAGGACATGGTGTAATGACTCTATATAAGCTTCCTTCATAAATTCCAATAACCCTAGCTTTATCGATACTTGATTCTTTTCCCCAAAACAAAAAAATTCCATCAACAAAAGAAACTCTATCCCCTTTATCTTCTAAGAAAGAAATAGAAAGAAAATTATTTTTCAAATCTAGAACATATAAGATATTGTTGAGATGTAGCTTAGCTCCATTCTCTAGCTTCAAATATGTTAATCCCAGGCCTCTAACATCATAGCTTTTGTTGTCTCCCAATTCCATTGCATGAGAATATGGTTCCTTCGATATAGTGTGAAGTTGTTTACTTTCTCCTGTTATGTGGCTTAATGCTCCACTATCAATAATCCATGTATTATCATCACTAAGAGAACCTGTAAGAGCAGCAAAGAACCCTTGACTTTTGACCTTGTTGAATAAGTAGTGGAAAATATTCTTGATCGTGCTTCCTGCGGTATTAAATCCCATTCTTATATAACTTATCACAAATGGAGTAACCATTTCCTTCGATCCAACATAATGATCATCAATCTTCCTTGACCTTATCTCTCATACCATGTTGAGAAATCTATGTTATTAGATTAGGGTTTGATTTATTATTTATTGATAATTATTTGTGAATTATGTTGGCTTTTTTTATTCCTTTATTATTTTTTCTTTCATCAAGCAATTACAAAATTATGTGTGTATGAAGATAAAAAAAACACGCGATATAATATGTTAGCACTCTGCCAGGGAAAAAACCCTCTCTAAGGGAAAAATCAGTAAAAAATATCTTCCTTCAATCATTTTTCCTAAGACTCTTACACCTAGACATAGACCTCCTCCACACCAAGTCAACCCTCTATCTTATCCAGACCTTCGACCTTGTAGCAGTAACAACACTTCGACCCAACAACTTCAACTTGGAAGTAACAACAAATTTGATTTTACAAAGAGACTTTGATCTCATAAAGTAGCCCAACGAGATAGAGAGAGAGAGAGAGATAGTCCAAAACTTCTTTCTTCTTCCTTCCTTCTTTGCCAAACTCACACTCCTTTTAGCCTTCTTCTCCTACTTCAAAATTTTTCCGAGCTTCTTCGAAGATATCAAACTTGTGAGAGTGAGTGAGTACAAATGAATTATAACTACTTCAATACATAACCTTTTGGAGAGGTCAAATTTCCCATTTTGACGCCGACTTGATCTCCTTGAGGCCGACTTGGTGTCGAGGTGACATAATTTATTTTTGAATAAAAAATAATTCTTTTGACATGATTAAAAAGCCCAAGAAGAGTCTCATAAAATGTAAAATGACTCTAATGACTCAATATTAATCCTAGTAGTCCACAATGGCGACTTTGACTAATAAAATGATGACCCAAGCATGAAACCCATGCTTTAATAAGTCATTGTAACAATTATAAAAATTAATTTTGACAAGTACATTACACAATAACTCAAATACATTTATGAAGACCGAACCTAGTTACATTTTTCAACATAAGAGTTAGTAGAGTCTACGAAAAACACAAAGAAACTGAAACAACCTCCATCTTATAACGGTGGTGACAAAGATAACGTTGTACTCTCAGACAATACTTTTCGTGGGTTAGGCAATGACGGAGAATAAGAATATCCATCAGATTATGATGAAGAGGAGGAAAACAGAGAAGAAGATATGGCAGACCAAGATTTGGAATAGATGTATCCGGGTCCACTTGCACTATCAGGTGTTCTATACAAGATCTCAAGGCACTCGAAAAAGTTTTTAACAAAGTATGACCGTGACAAAGCAGTGATAGAAGAGGACCATTTGGGCAACTTATACCTACATTTTAAAATTCTAGAGGTACTTTACGATGATGTTTCATGTATAATTTTTATCTATACCTTAAATGATGGAGAAATTTTATGGTAGCATAGTCTTCCTCTAAACTCTATCCAAAATTAGAAGGGGTTTACAAATATTTTTCCTTAAAATTTTCCTGATGAAAAATACCCCACCCATGTTGTTAAGATAGTTGGGAAACCTTAAGATGGAGCACAAAGAGAAAGTGAAATATTTCAATCATAGGTTTAACCGCATATTAAATAAATTCCCTGCAAATAATAAACCTCACAACTCCATCATTATTGTTTACTACACATCTGCCTTATCAACAAGCATCATGTAGTTTGTGAAAAGAACTACGAAAGAAACTTTAGCATAAAATTATGAAGAAGAAATCATGTTTGAAAAGGAATTGCATGCGATCAGATTCATTGTTGATGATGAACCATCAAATGACTCCAAATACACGGGAAAAAGGTCTCGGGCCTCCATAAGCAAGGCCAAGGAAAAGGAAGTTGTCGAGCTTGAGAGCTTGACCTGCACTATCAAGTCCTTGTCCAATGAGTTAGAAGAGTTAAAGGAGAGGTCAAGCAAGACCACTGTAAGAAACAAGCCTCCTAGATTCAACATTATGAGAAGGACTTCCAACTCAGACAACAACAACAACCAATTGGCCAAGTCTGTGCAAAGCTTGAACATTGTGTTGAATGTTAAGAGTATGGGCATGGACCAATATTGTTCGTTTCGTCAAGAGTATCATTCATAAAAAATCATGCCCACAATGAAACCACAACATGAACACTCTAGCTGCACATATTATTGATACAATACTTTCTAATGAGTAGAATAATCCAACTAAAAAGAAGGAAGAAATTTTTTCCACCGAAGAAACTGCGAGTGTTGGGCACATAATAAATACACTCAGTTGTGTTTACACAACTGAAAAGGAAAGTTTCTTGGAACAAACACTGAGTGAGGACCCCGCCCAAAATAATAACAATCAATACAACTTGAGAATCCAAGGGTCGATATCCGAACAAGAGTTGATGAGGAAAAAATTGAAAGAGCGTCTGCTAAGGAAGATCCCACTGCTCATCACCTCAACCCAGAATACTCAGAGCAAGTTTGGAAATGTGGCTACAACGAAAAGTACTTCCGTGACTAGCAAAAAAAATTCCATCATTACAGAAGTAGCAGATAAGGTTACTCCTCCAAACACTTCAGAAATATCTCCCACACTTGATTATAACATCGTTGAAAACATGAAGAAAGATCGCACCAACATTTCACTATTTGAACTTACAAGGATAGCGAGCCAGCGAGAACTGTTTGTCCGCGCTCTTAATCAACCCGCCTTAGGTAACACTGCTTCTTCACAGAAGGGATCTGGTAAGTCTTCTGGTCCCCTCAAATTTGTGCTTAATTCTTTAACATTAGATGCAAATACACTATGACTTCTGTTTTTGTTAACATTTGAAATTTTAAATTACAATGTACACGCTTTCTTAGCTGATTCTGATGCATCTGTAAATACAATGCCCATATCTGTAGCAAATAAAATTAATGAAAAATGGGATAGGACAGATGGAAAAATTATTCAGTTGGAAAATACCTTTGTCGACGTTATAGGTGAACATAGAAATGTGCTTATTCACCTATCATCTGACATGTAGGTTTTAACCATGCACAGAAATGATCTGCAAACGAATCTTAAAAACAGAAAATAAACAATAGAAAGAGAATATAACATAAAACAGATATACACAGAGATTTTCCCCTGGATCCAAAATCGGGACTACCAACTTGATTTTTCATTATATTTCTTTTAGTGTTACAGCACATATATACATGTCGAAGCATTCATAAACCCCAATCCATTAACCCTGGATTAGAACATAACCGTAGTTCCCTTGACCGGATCTACAAAATACCAGGGGTTGAAAACCATTATGCCCCAAAACTATGTGCAAACCCATGCATAAAACCATGGGCAGGTCCACCCACCGAAAAATAGGGTCCAATTTTTTTTCGCGGGGCGCTGCCCTAGACTTGGAACAGGGGGGGTTGTTGCCCCCCTATGACCCCCTGCACATGCGACTAACCATGGAAATAATATAACACATAGCCAACATGACCAATGAATCCACCATTTTATAAATATAGTAATTGTGGACATACCAGAAGCATAAGGTGTATTTCAGAGCAGAGACTGATCCAACAAACTGCAAGGGTATTTTGCTACAAATTGGTAACATTTATGGCTTTCTTATAAGGGCAGAAGAAAACAAAACTGGGTAGACTCAATGCCTTACATGAAACATACTGTTACACCTTTCGAGGGAAAAATGAACTAGTTTCTTTCGCAAATATAATATTTGGAAATTGATTTTTGGAAATTTATTTGGGGTGTTATCTTGCCTAGCCATCCCTACTCCCACCTAACGCACAGTTGGAATGCCTTCCTAGTCCAACTGGAGGAAATTACATTTTTAGTAGATAGTAATAGTAGTAGTACTACTACTGCACGACCTGGCTCTTGTACATATGATGTTTCTATTTTTTACTTTGATGGTTCAAAGACGTAGGAGGGATATGGAGCTGGTTATGTTTTAGTAGACCCATGACAGATGAAACACCTGATCTCAAGAGACTTGGACTTTGAGTGCACAAACAACATGGAAGAATATGAAGCACTCATCTTGGGTTTACAAAAGGCCATCGATCTCAATGTTGGAGTTCTCAAAGCAGTAGGTGACTCTAAAATCATTGCATGATAGGTACTTAATATTATTCATTGTGTGTTTCCTCATCTCAAAAGTTATTAACAAGAGATATTGCATTTGATTTCTAATTTCCAAGTTTTTAATATTATATATTTTCCTAGAATGTGTAACGCAACCGCAGATGCATTAGAAAATGTTGATGCTAGGTTATCACCACTTAGGAATGGCTTTTTTGTTGAAATTATTTACGAGCCATCCGTCCCTAACAATATCACTAATTTATACGTTTCAATGATTAAAAACATATATTGCACTTTATGGTGAACGTTGATGTATTCAAATATGCAGTTATCGATGAAGACAAGCACGAAAAGGCATTGAAATATGTAGCCTGCGCAAATAAAGAAAACATCATGCTGAAGGGAATGATATCATTGGAAAAGTTATATGATTTGCATAATTTCTTTAGAGGGACGGTCAACAAAAAAACCCACAGTTCAACATTTTTGCACAAACAAATAAATATTGGAACATAAAAGGATCCAAAGTATGTCAATATCGGTACCTGTTGTAAACCATAAGAGGGGAAGCTTTCATCCACCTATTCAAGCACTATTGATATGTTTTCGCATGGACATATGATGAGCTCAAAACTTATGGCACACGAATAATCTAGCATGTTATCCCGATAAAGGAAGGGGCTAAAAATTTTCAATAGAAGTTGTGAAAGGTACATCTGACGATTGAGCCCCTGATTCAAAAAGAGTTGAGGAAGTTTTTGGATGCTCGAATCATCTATAAGTACGACATTCAACCTGGGTATCTAATATGGTTTTAGTAAGGAAGAAGTATGGGGAAATTTGCTTGTATTTATTTTTGAAACTTGAATCGCTCCTTGGACAAAGATAACGACCATGTGTTGTCTATGGAATAGATACTGAAGACAATATTGGGGTCATAGATTTTCTCCTTTCTCGATGGTTATTATAGTTACAGCCAGGTTCTAATCTCAGAGCCTAACATACCAAAAACAACATTCTGCACTAAGTGGGGCACGTTTACATTAGGAAGAATGTTATTTGGGATAGTTTACGCATGTGTGACATTTCAACGCGCAATGGATATCACATTTCGTGGATTGGTCGGGTATAGTGTAGTGGTGTATCTCGATGATTTCATATTGTTCTCTTAGAAGAGATATAACCACTTACGCCATTTGAATAAAATATTCAAGCAATATCAGAAGTACGGGATATCCCTTAATCCCAAGAAATATTTTTTTACAGTGTCCGAGGGTAATCTCTTGGGCCACATTTTCGCGAAAAGTGGGATTAAAGTAGACCCTAAGAGGGTCAAAGATATCACGCGGATTCCCTTCCTAGTAAATAAGAAAGATATGCATTCCTTCCCGAGGAAGATTAATTTTCTCCACAAGTTCATCTCTAATTAAGCTTAGACCATGAAACCTATGCAAAAGATGGTGAAGAAGGATGCATTATACAAGTTGGAAAAAAGGGAAAAGGACACATTTTCCTGTATCAAGTAGGCTATCACAGAAGCACCAGCCTTGTACAACCCAAATTACAAGAAATATTTTCTAATCTACACTTTTGCTTATGACACATCTCTTATCATTGTGCTCACACAAAAGGATGATCAAAATAATGAGTATTCGATATCTTTCATGAGTGCCAGCCTATAGGCACCTAAACTTAACTATCCTACCATTAGCATGTGTATGTAGTCTAAAAGGTGGTAAGTCACTTTTGACCCTACCTATTGAAGAATAATTGTATTATCTTTGTGCCACACCCAACAATCAGATTGTTGTTTGTTCAACAAGAGTTGGGTGAGAGGAGAAAACTAGATGATGGGTTTGAAAAAGTATGAATTAGAGTTAAAACCAATTCATACAATCAAGGGCCACAGCCTATGATGGTTAGCAGCAAAAGCGGTGGATGAAAAAGAAGAAGATCTATATAGATGGGAGCAGAAAATCGAAATGTATAACGTTGAGAGAGCTTCCCCCAATATTATCTCAAACTATGGGTATGCTGATGTGTGCTAGTATCTCGATCACGAAACAATTCCCTCAAACTTAACTACATGGAAGAAGAGGGAACTCAGACTAAAAGAATTATCTTATTAGTTGGTGCATGGGGTGTTTTTCATAAATCACCATAATGAAGTACTACTCAGGTTATTGGAAGCATACAATTCAGAGAAAGTATTGCGTGATCTCCATGATGGAACAACCGAGGGACACTCTTCGGGTGAAACGACAATGCATAAAATTATGCAGGCCAGTTTATATTGGCCCACATTATTCTAGGATGCTCACTCATATTCCTGCAAGTGTCCAGTCCATCAGAAGTGTGTCGGTCAAAACAAGAAGTCAGCCACCCTGTTGCAGCCTATCACAGTGGAAGAACCCATTTGAACAATGAGGCATAGATGTTATTGGTGAAATTTTTTCACATTCGCCAAAGCAACATCGCTATATCCTCACTGACACAAAATATATTACGTGGCGAAAAAATTTATTTCCGCTAAAGCAAGTGAATGATCAGGAATTCATCAACTTCCTCAAACAGAATATCATTTCCAGGTTTGGTGTCCCTACTTCACTTGTTTTAAAAAATGAAACATACTTTTCATCATTGAATTTATATGATTTTTCATTGGAAAATGGCATTGTATTGAAACATTTTGAAAAATATTATCTACAAGTAAATGGTATTAATGATACGACTGATATGAACCTCATCCACATTATAAAAAATATCATTTTCTTAACAAAGGAACTAGCACTCTGCTTTGGTGAATTCCCTATGGGCTGACCGAGTCACACCAAAACCTTCTCTCAATACATCTCCTTCCTTCCTGGTGTAAAGAAAAGAATCCATCTTGCCTCTGAACATATACTTGCCTACCCTTCAACTTTAATAATAATCCTAGGGCAAGCCTTGCTTATTGGTTGAGAGTAGGATAGAAACCGTTCACAAGTTGCAGGAAGAAAGAAAAAGAAAAATTCTCTCTTCACCAGATTCATATCAAGAGGTGGTTCGAAAATAATTCTGTAGAGAAGAATGAATTTGGTGTGGGTGACCAAGCCTTGAAGTCGGACAAAGCCCAAGAGGAAAAATGATAACACACTAAGTTCCAATCCCTATTGATTGGATTATTCACTATACATGAAAATTTTGTCCAACACACATATTATCCTCAATCACTATATGGGAAGATTGACTCTCTTCTTGTCAATGGCCAAGACTTAAAACATTATTTTCAATGATGATCTGGGGCTATTCCCTATCCTATGTACATAGTTTCTTTTATTGTTTGCTTGTTTTTTTTCACCTACATTTTGTTTTGTTTATATAAATAAGTGTTGTGTGTGAGCGTGTTTCTTGGCTTCTTTGTGGGTAGTTGAATTGAAAAGTGTTTTGTGACACCACAACATTTGGATAGCCTTCGATCCTCCTTCCTTGTTTTGGTTATACCTTTTGGTCAATGAGGTTCCGGCAGAAAATACGATCCTTCTGTACTGAGAGTTTTGTGTTGAACCATGATACCTATCTCTTACCTAAAAACCTTACAACCATATTCATCTCTTTATGTTTTAGTGTTTTCATGTTGATCCAATCAAGTAGAAGAGGAAAACAGGAAAATTTTGAACAAGCAAACCTAAATCATAGGTTTCTATATGCTTCTCTAAAGGAACAACCTCTTTTTCTCTCAATAATTCGGGATCCCTCTTCCAACCATGAAATGAGTAAGTGTCTATGCACAGTCTTATTAAAATAAATAAATAAAGGCGAAAGAAGAGAAACACTTCCTGTGCAGAGAGGTTAAGCAAGAAGCTCTGTCGAGGTACTAACCAGGCTCGCTCGTAGCAAAGAAATGTTTATGTTCATGCAATGACTCCATTGGGGTATTGTCCAGGTCTGTTGGTAGTGGAGCAACACGAGAGATGAAAAACTATACTTTGAAAATCAATAGTTCACGAACAAAAATAACCTTTTCTTAATTTGAAGCATTGCGATATTGTTGAATCTTATTATTGTGTTCAATCGAGAGGGCACAAAGGGGACCATGTTTACGCATGGTGAAAGTGGGGAAGCTAAAGTAATATTCACGATGAATCAATATTCCATGAAGAAATGAAATCATGTACTGAAGAGTCAACCAATACAAAGAAGTTGGAATTCTACCATTGTGTCACCAAGTGTTGTCGTTGCTACAACACCCTCCAAAAATTTGACCTGCACCAAATTTCAGAGTCTACCTTGGTTTTTCATATTGTCGCCGTGAACATTGAAATCCATTGTATGTGTTTTCTCTAAGTATTTTGGTCTCTTTTGCAAGAAAATAAAAATGTCATCTTTTCACATGTTAAGTGTCACAAAATGTATATGAGATTGTTTTGGTGGTTTCAAGGGGTTACCTTTGTGTAAATGAGTTGATATTACCATGAAAACATATGTCACACTCATTTCCAAGGTTGTAAGCATTGTCACACAAGTGTCGTCACGATCATCACAAAGTGTATCTTTAGCGTCGCACTTGTCGTGAGTCATTGCAAAATTGTCACACTAAGGGAAGTATGTCGTTCATGTGTCAGAGATGATCAATGGTGTTGTGTCATCAAATATTTTAAGTGTGTGATCATATTCAAGTCTTATCACTATTCACATCAGCTTGACCAATCCCACACTTAGTCAAATTTCAAAATCTCTCCAACCAAGCAACTTAGTCTCATCCGACCCTCCTGAACTGCACATTCCGTATTCTCAGTCCTCTAGCTACCACCTTGCCTCTTGAAACTATGAAATATGTAGTTCCTGCCTCCCAGGATTACGCACTTCATAGTTTCAGTTCTCAATCTTGGACCTTAGCCTCCAAAATGGCTCAATTCAACCCTCTAGCCTAGCCTAAACTTCACATTGTGAAAAATCTGAACTCAAGCCCAACCCTTGAGATCTTGAGCTGCATAATTGTGCAATCACCTGACTTGCTCTGCCTTCCAGAACTATGCAATAGAAAGAATCATTGCTTAACCGTTCAGCCCGACTCACTTAGCTCCAAAACTGCACAATTTGCTTTCTAAGTCTAGCCTGAACTACGCATTTCATAGTCTCAAGGCTCAAGATTCACCCCTGACTTCCTTAGCTCCGCAATTTTGCAGTCACTGAGCATCTCCCTCAACCTACCACCCAGTTCCAGCTCAGTCAGTGGATCAACATACAAAATCTTAGATTATGGGTTTATCGGAATAATGGCATCTTTTCATGAGTGAATTGCATATGAAAATACTCTATCATACCATGACAAGATGATGAAGAAGGGGATGGATAAGGGAAACATGTTGAAATAAATCTTTTTAGTTGATTATGCAAGTTGATCAATCAAAAGAAAGCAATAAGACACCAGTTTGTGACTACAACTCAAGAGCTGATATCACCAAAGACTCCTTACCTCTAAGCCATATAGAGGCAGACATAAGAGTATTCTCAAGAAGACACATAACAAACAAGAACAAGAATGGCCTAACATTGCCATGCCATCAAGAAGCCCATCTCAACAGTTTCATGTCGTGTCATGTCATGAGTCTTCATATTCCACATCATCCTTATGTATTATGTAATTTCATATTCGAAAATGTATTGTAAAGTGGAAGTCCAAAGGACATGTACTAGAGATGAAGAGTAATGTAAAGACAAAAATTCATAGGAAATCAAAAAATCATGAGGGTAGTCAAAGAGTCACAAGGGAGGTGAAGCATCACCCCATTGGTTATGTATACACCCTCATTGTATGAGAAAAGGAATTTTCACCTTGGATCCTCCCACAATGAATTAGAGAGACAAGCTAATTATTTTTGGGAGCAAGGAGTGGCTCCAACATTCCACTATTAGAGCTAGTGGTGTTCATTGTGTACATGTGTCTTGGGAATTTTACTTAATATCAAAATCCTGATTGCCAACATGTTATTCATGCATGGATTGTGAATATTTGTAAGATTGTTCTGTGAATGTTTTTAATTCATGTTTTCTTTCACCTGTGCTATAGTAGTTGAACTATTTTGGTTATTTTAGCACTTATCATATTGATAATGTGTTGTGATCTTTGTTGTGACTATCACATTTTGGTAGACTATTCCGTTGGATGTTATAAAATTATTTCGTGTTTGTATTGGTTGAAATAACTGTCATCTCTTTGTGGACTATTCCGTTGGATGTTAGAATAATCCTTTATGTTAATTTGTGTCTCTGCTAGGGTGGTAATCTTACCCATCTCTTAGAGGCTCACTTTCTCCTTCCCTCTGTAGTAGAATAACCTTGACACACCTACAATTGAAAACTCACCAGGCACACTTGGTTTTCGAAAGCAAACCTGCATTCCTCTCTCTGGTTGACAGTTAGAGCCAAGGAAAATATTTAAGAAATTGACAACCGAGCCATATTCCGGATGGGGCTCCTATCCAAAACTGTGAGAGGTCTAATTGGGACCACATATTGGGGATACCCCTTGAATGGTGGTGGGTCTAGAACCGTCAATGGGTCATATGCGACCATGTGTATCAAAATCAAGATTATCTGAACACTCACCTATTATTCTATAATGGAAAGGGGAGAAGATGTGCAAGGGTTCACCTTTCAAATTAAAGTGTACTTGGCTTGAGGAGTAGGATTTTGGAGTGATTGTTCATGATTCCTAGATTATTCATATTGATGAAGTTGACATATCGGCGATGTCTTTGATCATGGATATGTTACGTAGGCTGAAGAAGGCTATTAGACACGAAAATATAAAGAAAATGAAACATGACTTGATTGACATTGAGGAGGACATGAATCAAATATTTCAAGACATGGATGTAGTGTCTCCATCCCCCATTCACCAATTTTCCATATTAAAGGATTTGGAGATGAAAAATGACACATTCTGAAACTACAAGAATATAAGTAGTGTTTGAAAAGTCAATCGTTTTGGTTAAATAATGGGGATCGTAATACATGTTTTTTCCAACAATATGCCTCAAAGTGGTATATTTTAAATACCATATGGGATATCGAGACTGAAGTTGGTGATAGGGTCTACAAAAATATGGAAAATCAAAAGGAAGCCTACAATTATTTTGATAATATTTACAAATAGCATTCAGAGGTGGATTTCCAAAAAAACCAAATTGATGCATTCTCGCACATGTTCTAGAATTATGCAAATTATGTTGTGGGTCGCCCTCTCTCATTGGAGAATATTTCCATGGTTTTCAAATCCTTCTCACCGAATAAATGTTCAGGCCCAGATGGATGGACATTTGAATATTTCATACATTTCTTTGAAATTTTGGGTGAGGACTTGTTGTGCATGTTGAGGAGTCTAGACAAGCGAGACTAGTTTATGGCGTGATAAACTCTACCTTTATAGCTCTCATTCTAAATTCTTCTCGCCCCTCCTCATTCAAATATTATTGTTCGATCTCCCTTTGCAATATCATTTATAATTTATTTTCTAAGATCACTGCAGATATGTTAAAAGAGACCTTGCTTGTTTATATTTCCAGAGAGAAGTTTGGTTTCCTTAGGAATGACAGATTCAGGGTGTTGTTTCCATTATGAAATAATGCATACACTCCATCCATACAACGAAGAAAGATGCATTGGCTCTGAAGCTAAATCTTCATAAAGCATATGACTGTGTGGGTTGGACCTTTCTCTAGATGATTCTCACTAATATTGGATTATCCATGGACAACGTTGACTAGATTATGGATTGTGTTATGTCAATGAACTATGTAGTGTTGATAAATGGAGTCCATTCAAATTTATTTGGGCTTCCAGAGGTCTATGAAAAGGATGCTCACTATCTCCATTGTTATTTATTCTAGTTATTGATGGCTTGAGTAGGAAGATAATGGAGGCTCAAGACGACGACCTTTTTGCAGTTTATAGGTAACATGTTTGTTTCCCATTTAAATTTTTTGGACGATATACTTATATTTGAACAGGTTTCTATGTCTCAATGGAATATTTTATACTCAATTATTTTATGGTTTCATGATGCATCTAGATTATTTGGTAATAGCCAAAAATAAATATTGCTTCATTCCTCTGACAATAATGAGGAGGTTTTCGAGATTGAAAATTTATTTGGAGTGGATACATCTGGTTTGGAAGAGGGCTTGACATACCTGGGATTTAAATTGAATCCAAGTAAATATCTGGTAACATACTGGCAATGCTTTCTGGATAAATTTCAGAATCATTTGTCCATGTGAACACATTGATGGCTATCTACAGGAGGTAGGTACATACCTATACAATTGGTTCTCCAACACATTTTGGTGTATTGGATGCACCTTTACATGATTCTGAGACAAATCATTCAGAATATTAAGTCCATTCTTCCAAAAAAATTGTGTTTGGGGGTCAGGGGGGACATAAATTCCATCTTGTCCATATGGATACCATAACACACAGGAAACATTCTGGTGATTGGGGGATTTGGACCTTAATATATTTGGTTGGGCTCTCTTTATAAAAATCTTATGGTGTACCTTAAACAATGTCATTATTTTGCAGGACATAATTAAGCATCAATATTTGGAAGGCATGTCGATGTTGGAGTGGTACAAGCATGGGAATATCAAAGTGAGAAAAGGGTCATATATTTGGAATATTTTTCTAAAAATAAGACATTGATTTTTTTATAATATGATTTGGTCTTTTGGAAATGGAAATAAGATCTTGGTTGGAATGGAACCTATACAAGGAATGGATGTTAACCATTTCCTTCTTGTTTAGGTCCTTGAAGTTTTACATGTGAATGGTATTTTTTTTTTTTTTTTGCCGGGCTCAAACATTCGAGGGATATGATATTCTGAATTCACACCCCTTGTAGAAAGATGTTGAGGTGGTCAATCTTGGTGGTTCTAATGCTGCTAAATGGAACTAATATATTTTGGATCATAACATGGATAACATTTCTATTGGTGGACGCGAGGATAGCCTGTGTTGGAATGGTGCACTTCGTGATGGGAATCTTATTGTCTCGAAATTTTATAAGTACATATTAGGTACTATACATGGTCCAGGGGAACAATACTAGTACAGTTAAACGTGGATATGGAATATCCATGTGAAGATAATTATATTTGGATGGTTAGCATAGAAGATTCAAATAATCACTTGATAAAACATTAACAAAAGAGGAATTTTTTGTCCAAGATGGTTTTATTTTTAGAGGGATGCTTAAAGACTGTCCTACACATTCTGCTACAATGCCCAATTGTTGTTGTGGTTTGGGACAAGTTTTTGCAAGGTCTCAATTTATTTACAGGTGATTTTTATTCCTCACTCAAAGATTGTTTTAAATGGTGGTTCGGTAGTTGTGGAGAGTATAGGACCTTCCCAATGTACATCACATGGGAACTGTCGCGTTCTAGGAATGCCTTGATTTTCGAAGGCTTCCCAATTGACATTGCATGTGTCTGTAATAAAATTCGAGCTCATATTGCAAAAGAGGATATGATCCTACATAAATCTAATATGCCCAAGATTCCTCTGTATTTTCATCAGTTTGTATTCCCAGGAGGATATTTTGATGGTGTTTCCCAACAGGGTCAATGTGGATGCGGTCTTGTTCTATAGGTAAGTGAAACATACCAGATTTAGTTTCATTGGTACAAAGGTTGAGGCACAAACAATGGAGCTGAGATGCTTGCTCTATGGGGACTTCTATAGAATGCTAGGAGACTAAGCTTCTAGAGTTTTTCAATTTATTTTTTTTCGAGGATTATTGTGGATTGGGAAAATGGAAAGATTCATCTATATTCTCCCCAATTGGCTAATTAGAGGTTCCACATTATGGACATTAAGAATTCCTTTACAAACATATCTTTTGAACATATATACAGGGAGTACAATACCTTAGCAGATACTTTGTCAAAGAAATGACTATCGACAACACCGGGGTACTTTCACCTCAGCTTTAGACATTTTGATCAAATCATATATGAAGGATCCATTCCAATATGTTGATTTTGGTGACACAAATTTTAGGTTTATTTTGTTGATTATTATATTTTTGTTTTCTTCGTGATAGACAGTACCTTTTTTTTGTATATGATTTCATATTAGGTCTAAATCTTGTATATTAGTAAACATAGTTTATATTGTGCTTTAATGCTTTATATGGATGTTAATAGTCAACACCTTATGTAGTGATTATATTTAGATATTAGTACATGCACTGTTAGGGGATCTCTAGTATCTGATGATGTTTATCGGTTTATATGTACTGGACTTTTTCATATTTTTAATATGATTTTCCAGCATTTTTTTCTCTCCTAAAAAAAAACTACCCATATGTCTCATTCCATTTGGCTTACTTGTTCTCTTTGAAATTTAATACTTATCATTTTGAGCATTTAATTCCCTCTCTGAAAACAGTAAAATGTTCATTCAAAAACTCTACATAGTTAAACACTTGCAACAATTACAGGTAAACATAATTACAGGGATGCATCACTGCATTATGTCAAATTGTAAGAGATTATATGTAAAAGTTAATATGGGGAAAATTAAACACAATACAATAAGTTTACCACTTTTTCATTCTACATTATCCTTTTTTCTTCAATGAAACAATTATGGGACTGCCCAGGAGAACTCGTTTATACATTTTTTTTCATAATTTTCCCCAAGTAGAGCATGTATTCAGAGGTTTGAACCCGCCACAACCAAAAAAAAATATGTGCCTCTACCGCTTGAGCTCATCTCCGTTGACTCGTTCTACATTATTGTTATCCAATAGTGATACCTAATATTTACCTAATAGTGACCACTACCTTTTGCATTGTTCAAGCATATCCTCAACCACACACTTAACCAACAATGTTTCATATTTGCATACAATTTTATAACATGGAAGGATCAAACAAACAAATAGACATGGATCAAAAGAACCTAACTCTAATTTAATTAACCCACCATCGGTGCTCTCACAAAGAAACATTTTATTTTTTTAAGCAACAACCAAACAAACAAACATGAAAGGAATAAGGAAGAGTATGTAAATCTAATTTAGTGAACCCACCCATTTGTGTCATCGAGTGTCAGCCTGAGAGATTAGATACAATTTCAGATCCATCTTGAGGTTAAACTGTAAGAGCTTACATGTCAAAGCTAATATGGGGAATATTAAACACAATAGCATAAGTTTGTTTGTACGTAGTATTAAGGTATTGCAAGTGCTTTTCACCTCCTCCTACTTCCACTTATTCGTGGCCATAAACAAATTCAAAATTGAATGATCGAGAGATTAATTGTATGGTTTATATTTATTTATACATTGATTGTATGGTTTATATTTATTTATACATTTACTTTTGATGAAACTAACGTTAAATTGTGTTTGTTTTATAGTTAGTTATAATAGAGCCTATATTACGAAATGTTGACATATAATCTTCCTAACATCATACCTAACGCCTACATATCTTCCCCATTTTGGGTTGTAGAACGCCTCTCAGTGCAATAAATGTGTTACAAGGAAATTTTTAAGAATGGAAAATTTTCTTAAAGTTTAGAAACCTTGGACAATCTTACTAGTCCTAATTTGCAAACTATAAAATGTTTGGTGATATTTTTGTAAAATATTCAAAATTCTAATGATTTTATATAGTCTTTATAAACTTTTAGTGATTTGAAAAGTAAAATCATTTTATCCTAAATTTTTTTGGGCAAATCATAAGGAAAAATAAACATCAAAGAATCTTTCTGAAAAAATCATGAAAAATAAACCCATTTACTAATATTAAACTCTAAAATTTTCAATGATATATTATAAATATTTAATATACTTCAAAAATAAAAAAATATGTAAAATAAAATATAAATTAAAACTTAAAACACTAATTTATATACCTACAAAACCAAAACCATTTCTTACCACCATTAAGCCAGGATTAATAATTTCACAGTGATTACAAAATGTTTATACTAATAAAATTATAAACTTGTAAAATATTTGGTTAAGGATGGTTTATTATAAACCTAAGTGTAAAACATTTTGTTAACCATTGTTTCAAAATCTTACAATCTATTTTGTTTAAAAAAGTTAAGATAGGTGAAATTTTCATTTCATTCATTCGACAAATGAATAATTAAAATCCATAAATCTCTTTACTTATCCCGAAAGAAATAATCATAATACTCAAACTTCCTTCAATGGATACACGTGGCCATTTTAAAAAAAAAAAAATTGAAATTTGGTGGTTAGAATAAGTTAAAAATTAGTTATATGGCTTAATCATGGATTGATAGAACTATGGTGGTAAAGTAAAGTAGGTTAAAACTGGCTCAAACGGATTAAACATGGCTTTGAAAATGTGTACATAAAAAAGTCAATTTGGTCATGTCACGCAATTATTTTTTGCAAAATTATTGGCTTAGATAGATAAGCATTTTCCTTAAAGTGACTCAATCATTTATCATGATATTCTCACACATGTTATTTTAAACTAATTATGATGAAATTTATTATTAAACTCTAATCTTATTCTTTAAAATGATTACGATGTACTAGTGTATAGTATATTCATGTGTTACACCAAAAGCTTGTGATGTGGCATATCATTTTCTTTTGTCTCCATTGTAAAAGTAGTTATTTGTATTTATATTTCCATAGAGTTGGTTTTGTCTTTCTTTTTATGTATTTTTTTTATCAATTTAAATGTTTACTTATAATGACACGGGCATATTTTAAGTAGTTATGTGTATTTATATTTCCATGGAGTTGGTTTTGTCTTTCTTTTTCTGTTTTTTTTTTTTTTTTTTCAAATTAAAATGTTTAATTATTATGACACGGGCATATTTTAAGACTGACATTTTTGAAACCCGTATTACTTAAATTTTTCTCTGGTTTTGGATAATTGTGGTTACCTTTTTTTTTTTTTAATAAGAGCAAAGCTCTAATGGACTTTTTCATCCAATGTCAAGAGCTAGATATAGCATCATGTCACATTTATCCTGGTTTTAAGTAACCAAGTGTCATCCACATCCTCTCTTTTCAATCTTATCTTTTATTTTATTTTATTTTATATATATATATATATATATATATATATATATATATATATATATATATATTTTATGATTTTATATTATATTAAAACATTGTGTTGGGATTAATTATATATATATTAATCAAAGTTTAATATAAAATTTAGGAAGTAGGTTAAAAAGAAAATTTTCTATTGTTTTTTCTAAATATAAATTGTTTAAAAAAGGAAGATTTATGCAGTCTCTATATATCTCAAATCACTCCTATAATTCACCCTTGATCTTTTTCTGCAATCATCTACACAAGCACAAGGAGGGATGCTAAGCATCCGATTAATGGTTTTAGGAGATATGGTTATTAGAACGTTTCCGTTCTGAGCCACAACTAACCTAGTTATAGGGTCATACTGCTTTTGACACCAGGCAATTAAATCTGGGAATGGGTGAGTTTGAGGGAATGAAAACAGAGGTAACATGGACTCTCAAAACCTAATAGGGTCTTGTTTATCCATGTGCTTCTGTTTTAGCCATAGGTGTAGCTCGTAGAATTCAAATTCATTGTGACAATCAACAATTTTAAAATAGGTATTGACTAGGGGTGTGAGGTTGAGGTTGAGGTTGATTTGTGGAGCTATAGGAACGTCTTCTGCAATGGATTTGGCGGCTTCAAGAATGACCTCAACAACTGGATGAGCGACCTATGGTGTGACCTCTGCAAC
Source organism: Pinus albicaulis (assembly GCA_034641835.2). Taxonomy (NCBI): domain Eukaryota; kingdom Viridiplantae; phylum Streptophyta; class Pinopsida; order Pinales; family Pinaceae; genus Pinus; species Pinus albicaulis. The sequence goes on along the minus strand of CM076575.1, from coordinate 1,077,026,334 downwards.
ACTGTCAACATTCAAGATTTATTCTATCATAATTTTCTTTCCTTTACCTTTCAGAGTGGTTTGTTTCTTTTTTTTGGCCTTAGGTGCCATGCTTGACTGTAATAAAGTGGTACAGGGATTCACAGCTTCCGGTTACAGAAACAATGATAGGGTTTCAAGAATATGAATGACAATTACAGAAGATAATTCACTGTGAAACAACGATGGAGGATGAAGGTGAATCGAAGGCGGAAGTAAACTATTGAGCAAGAGCCTGTAGGAAATTTTATAGATTGCGGTTTAGGTTCAACGATCATAGCTAAGAGTTAAGTGAATTTACTGCGTAATGGTATGATTAACGGGTAAATGGAGCGAATTTATTGGCCAACGAGAAAATTAACGGGTATAATGGAGGATTAGGGATAATGGATAGGTTACATGGAAGGATATGAGTGATGGACGGATGGGCAGTTATGGCACGGGAAAACGATAGTGGAAGTGGAAAATCGGAGGTGGATTTCCGGGGGGGTGACCTGCGGATTCGGTTTTAGGCGAAGGTGCGAGTACTGCGCCCTTAGCATCTTGAAAATGGAAGCCATTGAAGCAGATTTAGAGAACCCCCCCCGGCCCCCTCGCATTAACAAGAAATAGGCGGAGGGGGTGCGAAGTAAATCTCCGTCGTATATTTGAGGGAAGCTCAAGATCTACCGTCGGAATCTGCAAGCATTTTAACTTCTTTTGATTTGACCACTTGTCGTTTACCGACTTTACAATAAAATCAATATGTGTGCATATAGATTAATTTAATTAATGAATATACAAAACTCATTTTCAAGGGTTTAAACATACATGAATTAAACTTTACATTTTGAAATTGTGGCGTATTTAAACAGACGTCCATTATCATTTTGATCACTAAAGCATTAACAATTTTTATTTTATGCTTCCCTAACATTTTTTTCTTTTGCCTTCTTTATGTAGAGCAAACTATCCTATCATTTTTCTAACATGGATGTAATAAAATATATTTTTCCTAACATTTTTTTAAATTTCTTTTTCATCGATGTTCTAACTTAGCATTTTTTATTTTTATTTTTACTTTTTAAACTACCATGCTAACTTATCAAAAACAAATAATGTTACAACATCGGCTCCAGTTGGGGACTTCTTCCCCCTGTGGGATGCACAGAAAAAGCAGTTCCATGTGCCTTCTCCTCGGGCCATGGAGTCTTTGTTGTAGAAAACATACAAACTTCAAATGATAAAATAAAATGATTACATACAATGATGATGTGAGATCTATTTCAATATTGGATATAGTGTTTCAAAAATCTACCATTGACACATAGTGTTGAAAATTGTCCTTCAAGATTTTGCAGAACAAATGTGTTGTTTCCTTTCACTTCTGCAATACTGAGGGGCCCAAACCATAAATTGTCAAACTTTCCATGTTTTCCTTTATCTTCTCTCCTAGCATACCATATTAGGACTAAATCCCCTTCTCTAAAATCCCTTTCCCTAGCTTTTATGTCAAAGAGGCTCTTCATTTAATTCTGATATTTCTTTAGTTTGTACTGTATCTCATCTCTATTTTCATTCAACTCAATGATCTGATTAATCTTTCTAGAGAAATAATCAGGTTCATCAATAAATTATTGTAGAAACTTGAGTACAGGGAAAGGTAAATTTGTATGAAAAATAACATATTTGGCATAAACTAATTGGAATGGGGATTTACCTGTTGATATTTTTGGGGAAATTCTGTTTGCCGAGATTGCATAAATCAAGTGACTGTCCCAGTTCTTCTTGTGGTCTTCTAAATATTTCTTGATTACTTTCACTAAACTCTTATTTGATGATTCAACAGGACCATTTCCTTGTGGATAATAGGGAGTTCAGTGATGCAGCAAAATCTGATATTTCTGGAAAAATTATATCATTTTTATGCTACTAAATGTTGTGGCATTATCAGTGACTATTTGTTGTGGGCAACCAAATCTAGATAAAATATTCTCCAATGAATTTTATTACAACTGAATATGTAGCAGTTCTTACTAGAATGGCTTCCCCCCACTTGGTGAAATAGTCAGTAGCAGTCAAGATCCATCTATGTTGACTACTGGAGGCTGGATGAATTTCACCTATAAAGTCTAATCCCCACTGAAGAAATGGTGTTGAAACAACTACTGGAACTAGTGGTAGAGCTGCTAATTTTTTCTTACCAGCAAACATCTGACATGGAACACAAGCTCTGAATTTTGATCCTACTTGTGAAAACAAGGTAGGCCAATAAAATCATGCCCTTAATATATTGTATGCTATTGCTCTCCAAGCATAATGGCCTCCACAAATTCCTGCATGAAACTGATCAATGATTCCTTCAGTTTATGATTATGTTAGGCAAAGTAGTAAATTATTAAGAGTATCCTTCCAGTACAAGTTGGCATTGATAATACAATACTTGATGGATTTCAACTTGAGTGTTTTTCACTGGTTCTTTGAAAACTGAGCTGGACATTCAAAATGAATCATAAAGTGAACAATGTTTGCATACCAATCAGATGTAACAAATTGATCATCAATATGAATTGGGATTGTCTGAGTTGAAGGAGAAGGTTCTTGTGTATTCTTTCCTTGCACTCCATGGGAAGGTTCTTGTGGATTCTCCCCTTCTGCATTCAAGGAAGGTTCTTGTGGATTCTCCCTTTCCAAATTCGAAGAAGGTTCTTGTGGTTGCTTCTTTGAAACTTCAAAAACAGATTTTATGCGCAAGACTTTACAATTGGATTCAGATAACAACTTGGCTAAACCCTGTCCCTTCACTAAATTGGTATTTTTTATGGTAAGATCAAACTCAAGAATTCGAGTTATCCATCTTCCCCTTCTACCATCAGTGTCTGGTTGTGTGAGGACTGTCTTGACAGTGTTATTGGGCACATAGGAAATGATATTTGAATGAAGAATATACATTCTAAAAGACTTGAGGGCTTGAAATAAGGCATATGCTTGTTTTTCAATAATATCATATCTCAGTTCGACATCTCTCAAGACCTTACTAAAGAATGTTATAGGTTAATCATGGTAATCCTCATTCTTTTCCAAAAGGACAACCGCAAGGGTAGTTTCAGAGGCAACAGAGAACATGCTGAAAGGTTCTGAGTAGTTTGGACTGGCTAAAGTTCGGGCTTCAGAGATGGCTTTCTTTATTTGGTAAAAATAAAATCTTGCAGAAACAGTTCATTTGACTTCGTGGTTATTTTTTAGCATGCATGTTATATCCTTCACTATTTCTGCATAATTTGGTATAAACCTTCTCAAAAATTAATTTTTCCTAAGAAAGCTTGAATCTCTTTCTTATTTCTAGGTAATGATAATGATTGAATAGCAGAAACCCTTTTAGGATCAATAACTACTCCATATTTAGAAATAATATGACCTAGAAATTTACCTTATTTAATGGAAAATACTGATTTTTTGGGATTCAAGGAAATTCCAAACTTCCTGCATCTTTCAAAAAATTTCTTCAAATGCTTAAGATGTTTAGGATTGGATTCAAAGAAAACAGTTAAATCATCAAGATAAATAACAATGAATTTGTTTACCTTCCTGACAAAAGCCAAGTTCATGGCTCTCTGAAATGTTTCTCCTGCGTTTGATAAACCAAATAGCATCCGGGCATACATGAATATACCCCAAGGTGCCGTAAAAGTTGTCTTCTCCCTGTCTTCTGAATTCACCAATATTTGATTATAACCAGAAAATCCATCTAACATAGAGAGCCTGTTAGCACCTGACACTTTTTGAACTTATTGATCCATCTTTGGAAGTGGATAATTATCTTTCAAGGATGCTTTATTAAGGTTCCTAAAATATACACAGAGTCTTATTTAGTTGTTCTTTTTCCTTACAGGGACTAAATTTGCAACCCAACTAGAGTATCTTAATGGGACAATAATTTGGGCATCTAAAAGTTTCTTCAGTTCTTTTTCTATGGTAGGAAGAAAAACTATGTTCATCGTTCTTAACTTCTATTGGTAAGGCTTTACATCTGGTTTCAGTGAATTTCATGCTCAATTAAAGATCTGTCTTAATTTTTTAGATCAGCACAAGACCAGGCAAAGACATCTCTATAATTTTAAGAAGTTTGACATATTCAGATTTAAGTTCTCGGGTTAATGATGCACAAAGTTTTATGTTTTCAATTTCCTCATCAATGCCAATATTTGTGTCTTCCATGTCATCTTTTGGTGAAACAAAGAACAAATGTTTGGGAACGTCATTTTGATCAAACAATTTTTCTAAAGGAGCAAGTCCCTCAGGGATCAAATTATTTGATAATTGAATTATATCATGATCAAATACCTTTTATTTTAATTTTGAATTTTCTTTGCCTTCGGTAGCTTCTTCACTCTTTGAATTATCCTCTTCAATTTGCAATACAGAAAATTCGTCAATCACTTGCAGAAATGATTTTAATTGTTCATCTTCTTCAAATATTTGCCAATGTTTAAGATTTTCTGGGATTGAAGGCCTATATTTGATTTTTGACTAATATTGAATATGAAAATGATCTGGAATCTTGAAGGAACTAGCTGAAAAAGATAATGAATCTGCATGCACTTTTTCATCTCTAGGAATAAAGGTAATGTTAAAAGCATCAAAGGTATTTTCGATAGTGTCCCAAATCTGATTTCTATAAGACCTAAGTATAGGGTTATTCGTTTGGAAAATACTCCTAACTTGTCTTACTATTTGTTCGGAGTCGGTGAAAACAATCAATTTTTTTACCTTTAAACTTCTAGCAAGTTGTAATCCTAGGATAAAAGATTTGTATTTTGCAACATTGTTTGTGACCTCAAAATCTGATTTGCATGATTGTGTAATATTTTCTTTTTTCGGGTGAAATAAAAAAACTCCTGCCTGAACTCCATCTTTGGTGCAGGATCCATCAAAAATAATTTCCAAATTTTAGTATGGCCTAGTTTAGAAGTGTCAGCTACATCCTCAATTTTGAATTGAGAATCCTGTGAAGTGTCTAATGATAGTTGAAAAAAAATAAATTCTTGATCTACTGCATAAATGGGGTGATTCCTAGCTTGATTAGAATTACAAACAATGTTTAGAAATCTCACTTCTCTATATAATCTAAGGCTCTCTCCACCATATATTGGGATAGTGGCAAAATACATGTCCATTTGAAGACTTCCTCCCAATTTTGCACAACATGATCTTGATAGCAACATTCCAAATTTGGGAGAAATGTTAGTAATAATTATGTCTAATACTACACTCTTAACTGGTATTTGATGTAAAATTACTACTAGATCTTTAATGAGTCCTAAACATTGGACCCTCTTTGAATCAAAAGTATACAAGTCGTGACAAGTTCGAGTGATATCGAGATTTAGTTTTTCCATGATGACTTTAGGCATTAAATTGTGCGAAGCACCAGAATCAAGCATACAGTTGTATAGCAGAGAATCATGCACCTTTAAAGTCAGATAGAAGGGTGGTATAGATTCATCAATCATGTCAGAACTAGGACCAAAAGATATAGTTGGTATTTCATTTTGTACATTGATAATATCTCCTTCAGCGTCCATACTAGAATTTTGGATCCACTTGGCTACTTGACTTTTATACCCTGGATTGTTAGAGAGTTCAGAAAGTGGAATTGGAATTTTGATTCTTTCTAATTCTTTCTCAACATTAAAGGCAATCAAAATTGTTTTATCAATCTGAGTAGAATCAGTTGACTAATTTAAAGGTTGAGGAGGAGTAGTTTGAGTTTTAGTTGATTTCAGTTGAGGTTCAATTATTACAGGGTTCTTGGGAGGTCTTCCAGGACCAGCTCTAATTCTTAATTCATATCTTTGACTGAGTTATGCAATTAGAAACACATAAAAATATTTATACTTAGAAACCTGAGAAGTATCCTGGTTTTCTTGAGGGATTTGGTTTTCGGAAACAGGGACAATGACAGTCTGAAAGCATGTTTGATCTACAATATTAATGTCTTCAATAATGGAAAAAGTATTTTCCTCGGGTTTTTGATCATCAATCAACAATGGAGTAGGAACTTCTTGTTAATTATGAGGCCTCTGAAGAATTTGCAGTGGTGCAACATTCTTGTACTAACCTTGGGCGTGTGTTTGTGGTCTCGAAATAGTTTGTTGGACTGTTCTTGGTTGAGTCTGAATTTTTGAAATTATATTGGATAGATTTCTAAGAAGAGCTGTGATTTCATCAATCTTTGAATCTTCACTTTTTGACTTGGAGAAAGATGCTTCCTTATTTTTTAATTTTCTTTGGGCTTTCTCTTCTTTAGCTCTGATTTTACAAGAAGCTGACCTATTGGCTTCTACCTCAATAGCATTAGTCTGCATATCTTGTAATGTATTAGAAATTCTCTCCCTTAGCATTACTGCAAAGTCATCATCGAATGCCTTCGAAAATCTGACCTTTGCAGCACCTACTGGAGGTTTGCAATCAGTAGGCATTTTTTGGTAGAGTTCACCCAGATTTATTTTTAACTCTTCAAATTCAGTGAGGAGGTAAACAACATCTTTCTTTACTCCCCATTTGTTTTTAAAGATAGTTATAAGTTCATTCCTAACATTACCTTCTAAGGACTGTACAAATAATCTCATATAAACATCTTCTTGCTCGATGTTCATATTGTCTGCAAAATCTAAGAAGGTAGTTATATGATATTCTGCTGAAGGGCATGTCTCTCCATTAAATCTTGGTAGATTTTTGAGATATCCATCAGGGAAATTTCCCAAGACGTTAGGGAGAACAAGTGCAGCATAACTAACTTGTATAATGGGTTGAAAATCCATGGATGATGAAGTTGATGTTGATGATGATGAAGATGTAGGTGAATGAGTGTTAGAAGATGGAGGAGAATGTGAAGGAGGAGGAGGTAGTGAAGATCTCAAAGGGATTTTAACAATTAGTTTTTGAACTGATGGTGTTAAATCTTCTTCCTTATATTCGAATAATGGATTGGAATATATAGAAATTGTCTCTTCCAGTTGATTAGAGTCTAATGGAATGGGATGATAGACTGGAGTAACAAAATCAATGGGCTGAAACTCGTGAAAATGCAAGACCAATTATGTTTCAGAAGTAGGTTAATCTATAGGGAAGGATGGGACTTGATATGACTCAAATGAGGCTGCCAAAAAAGCTGACTGAAGATCTACTCCTTGTGAATAAAGTTTAGCAACTCTAGGAGGTAATTGAGTCAACTCAAGTTGGGATGATAATAATGAATAGGGGTATATGGATGAACTTTATTCAAGGTGTAAGGCTGAAGAGGAAGAAGTAGAAATGTTTTGTTTTGTTTTCAAATAGGCTTTCCTAACGAGTCTTTCTGGATCTGGTAAAGGGTTAACAATCTCAGATTCAGATCTAGATCTGGTGTGCTTAAAAGGAGCCAATTTGAAACTGTGGAATTTCCAGGTGAAAGGTTTTGACCTATATCTTTATCATTTATTCACCTTAAAGGAAAAGAGGAAAAATCGTTGTCCCAGGAAAATTTAGTTTTTACTCTTCATCTCCCTGGCAACGGCACCAATCTGATGTTGTTATTTGAGATGATTTTGGTCAATAATCATGCCAAAGCATCTAAAATGTTTGTTTGTGTTTTAAAATATTTTGGAGGACCAATGCATAAGAAATATTTTAATCAAATATTTAAAGTTTTTAAATCTTACTAATAATATCAATAATTTAAAATAAGGGCTGCTTGTTCATCTCATACAGTAATTAGGCTTTCATGATTTCGATTAAGTATAATAAGAAGATATGATTATTAAACATTCAAATTGAACTATTCAATAAACCATAAGCTGGAAAACTTTTAAACAATGTTTAAAAGATCAACAAAATATATTTAACATCATCAAAATACTGACAATTTATTGATAAAAGGGATTTACATTAACATATTTTCAAGTAAATCATTCATTATAATAATTATAACTTCAGGAGGAATTATAAGGTTGATGAAACACATTCAAACTCACCTAATTATTTTGATGATAATTAAACATATGAACAAACATAATGACAAAAAACTGGAAAACTCACAGAGAAGACAGAGTTGTACGAGATGAGTTCAGAATCCTGCTTTGTATTATTGATGACCAACAAAACTTAGTACAATTTATGTTTGCAAAATCTCCTTATCCAAGGGTGCAACCCTTCATAGCTTGTGCTAAGAGTTATTTATACTAACTAACAAAACTTTGGAAATATCTTAACTGATCTTTACAATAATAGGAAAATAAGAATAAAAGGAGACAGATAAATGGTGTGTCTTTGTTATTCTGGAGGTTGTTGATGATTCGACCTCTTTTGATGAAAGTTGTTGTTGACATGTCCTTTTTTGCTTGAAGTTGTTGCTGACCCGACTCTACAAAATTGGGTGTGCTAGAATGCTGTAAAATTAATTTTCACTCGATGGTTTCACAAAACTTATCCCACTGTTCTTCACTTGGAGTTTCACAATTCATCATTTTCCTGAAAAATTCATCCACTTCAGTTAATCTATCAAAAGTTGGTCTTTGGATGAACAACTGTTTGATTTGATGTTGAATAATCAAGTCAAACTGTAGAGATTCAAGAAAATATCTGCCTGTGATGTGACCTTTGATACCTGCAAACTTGTTTTTTCTATTGCAATTGGATACAATTTTTTGCAATAATCTTCTAACTTGACCAACTTATCATCTAATCCAAGTAGACCTGGAAGACCTTTTTGATTTAAAATATTAAATTTAGTATGAAACCTTTTGACAAAGGCTTCACACTTGGTCTGTAACTAGTTGATCAAGTTCTTCTTCTGCAAAAATTTCTTTATCTCCAAAATAGTTGCAGTCCTATCTGAGATATTGATTGCTTCCAACTCCTCCTTTTTCTTTGAATTAAGAACCTTAATCATATCTGAAGCTTCACTTTGTTTCTGTTGGAGTTGATCCTTCTCTTATTGAATTGTTGTTCTGCATCTGTTGATGAGTTCCTGCTACTCGAAGATGATCTGAATGGATGACCATATTTCAGTTATGGAGTCACTGATGTTTTCCTAGATACTCTGCTTAGCTTCTCCTAAAGTTGATGCCATTAGAGTTTCACTTTCCAATTCTTTAATTCTAAGTTCCAACTGATGTGTCTTTTGTATTTCTTCTAGATACAAAGTATCATGTTTAATATTTTGAGACTGAAGTAGTTGAAACTTATGATTTATCTTTTCATGTGCTTGCTTCTGAGTGGCTAATTCTTGAGCAAGTTGTGCTGGATCAATCATGTTCAAGGTTACTGAGGTTTCTGCACCTGCAGAAGATGTTTAAGCTATTAAAGTAGGATTAACAATCACTTGGAGTGTTGATTTCTCTTTCAGCAGTTCTTCAATCTATTCTTCCATTTTTTTGATCTGCATATTTTGGTCAATAATTAACTTAAGCATTTCCTCTTTGTCAGATTCATTTTGTGCCATCTCTTTGGTATGTGGGTCTTCAGTCGAGGGCAGCTTAAGTTGTTTTTGCAGGGCAACAATGTCTGCATTTTTTTGAGATTCAACAAGATGATGATCCTAGTGAAAATTAAGCACCTACACTACATGGGGCCCACAGGATATTTTTAGGTGTATGTCTATTTATAGAAAGGATGAGAAAATTCTACTTATAGCAGAAGTCTATTTATAGATGTTGAGAAAATTCTATTTATAGACGATGTTCTATTTTTAGATGTATGTACAAATTCTATTTATAGATCGCATGTCTATTTATATATGCATGTCGACTATTATTATCCCTTAATAATAGTTGGACAATAAATATTAATATATTCTCATGGAGCACTTGAAATCAATTAAATGAAGTGGCAAACCAGTTAGTTGAAGGAATTTCGAGTTCTAAGGTTGGTTGGTGGCACATGCAAGTGGACTTAGTTGTAACTAAGTGATTCGAAGTTGTAACAGATTTGGATGTGTAGTTATGTGAGTTGTAAAGTAGTTTAACTTAGTTAAGTGAGTTAAACTCAGTTTTGCTAGTTTTAACTGAAGATACAATAGTGAGAGATCAGTGAATTAAATGTTAAATTAATTCACATGGAGTGATCTCACATGCAACTGAATATTTACTACTGTTAACTACATGCATGTCAAATCCAGTGGAGACCCAGTTGAGAGGTAGGTGAAAGGGACAGATGACTATTAGTTGTATTATATTTGACTGCACTCGTGCAATCTAAACACACATTGGATATGCTCATGAGGATCGTGCAATCAAGGAGGGAATGATTGCATTGAATTGGTCTTTGTAATCAACTTGGATTGCGCAGTGGAGGCAGGTTGTTGTGAGGAAAAAAATTGGCTAAGGCATTTTCCAAATTTCTGCATGACAGTGTGAGACGATTGTATATTGTACAGAGAGCTCTTGGAGTAGAGTTTTGTATGAGATTGTTTCATGATCCAAAATATATACATAATATATGATAGCAGGTTTTTTAGCTTTAAGCTTTCCCGATAAACATCTGTGTTATGTGTGAATGATATTTCTTCATGTGTTTGCAATTGGCGATCGTGTTTTAAATTTCCACAAATATTTTTGTAGAAGAGATTTTGTATTTAACAGTGGCATATAATTATTAGATCAGGAGAATCCATGCAATACATAATTGTTTTTAAGTCCCTATATTAATAGTGTATTCCCTTATTATGTTAGTTTAGCCCCCCTTATTGTTATTTTTGTACCCATGTAACCCCCATATTGTTATTATTGTGCCCTTACATTATTATTGTTAGGTCGGCTAGGATTACATTGTGGCCCCACTAGGATTACATTATGGCCCCATGGAATCCTATATATAGAAAGGAGGTTTTTTCATTTGTATCATCCAGGAATTTTTCATTCATGTAATGTATTGGAGGTTTCCCCCTCAAATTGGCTTATTTCTAAGGCATTGATATCTCTTTTCTTCTATTTTTGGAGCTGGTTTCACAACATTTGGTATCAGAGCTTTGGATTCTAGGATTTCGCTGCCCCAAACCGGTCATCGTGGAATTTTCGCTATAACTGATTTACTATGAAGGTTCCGAAGCTGAAATTTTTAGAGTACGAAGAAAAAATCTTGAGGAATATTGTCACAAAATTTCAGAGCTTGGTTCACAATATTTGTGGAGATATGATCTATGGAACTTGGGTATTTTTTCAGGCTTCTGAATTTAACCTAAATAGGTCATCAAAGGTTCAAAATTTGAAATTTGTAGAGAGCAAAGCCGAAATCCTGAGGAACATCGTCACAAAATTTAAAATCTTGATTCGCAATATTTTCGGAGATATGATCTGTGGAAGTTAGGTCTTTTTTCAGGCTTCTGAATTTCATCTCAAAGAGGTGACCGTGGAAAAATCTTCATAGCTCTCTCTCTAAGCATTGGATTGGAATTATGTAAAAAGTGGTCGCACGTACACAGATTTTAGTTTTTTGTCTATTAATTTCAAATCCAAAGGAGGAAATAGTGACACGTTGCAAGTCGTACAAGTTTGCTCTATTGAACAAGTCCATAATTGGGTCATTGTGGGAGATTAGACATAACTTTGGCTTGAAGAATCGAAATCAGATCAAACCTATGGCATTTGAAAGAAGCTTCAGAGGGCTACTACAAGGCTGAATTTCAGATATTGAGGATTCACAATTATGGAGATAATTCAATTTCAATATCGAGCTCCTCAAAATCAAGTAAAAGGTGTGTATTTTTTTTTCCAAATTTCATAATGTTTGTTTGAAAAAGAAGTTTGAAGTGATTCCAAGGAAATATTTTAGAATTTATCCAGTATTGGGTTCTGTAATGCCTCCAAAAAATAATTCCATACCCATTAAGCCCTCAAAAAGCTATACTATGATGCATGAAGAGGAATAATTGCAGTATGAGATATCAAAATTACGGTACCAAGTGCAACAAATTTCGATCTTACGAAGAGCAACCGAAGATGACATAGATGATTTAAAAGTAGAAATGGAGGCTAAGTTGGATGGTTTGAAGGATCAAATAATAGCTAATATGGATGATAAATTAGTGGAATATCACATCAAGCATCAACAACAAGTTCTCCAACTCTCAAAGGATAACTTAACTTTGGTGCAGAATATAATGAAACAACAGGAAGATCAACATCATATCGAAATAAGTTCTGAAGAAGTCACAGAAACAAGAACTCGGAAAGTACGATCAATTTCAGAGTATCTCAGCAAGTGGAAGAAATTTCCTGTAGAATATTCCACATGAGAGGATGAGAATTTTATATAGAAGCATCAAGAAATAATCAAGCGTTGAGGACAACACTTGTTTGAAGGAGAGGGGCATGTTAAGTCCCTATATTAATAGTGTAGTCCCTTATTATGTTAGTGTATCCCCCTTATTGTTATTGTTGTACCCCTGTAACCCCCATATTTTTATTATTGTGCCCTTACATTATTATTGTTAGGTCGGCTAGGATTACATTGTGGCCCCATGGACTCCTATATATAGAAAGGAGGTTTTTTCATTTGCATCATCCAAGAATTGTTCATTCATGTGATGTATTGCCCCCTCGAAGTGGCTTATTTCTAAGGCGTTGATATCTCTTTTCTTCTATTTTTGGAGCTGGTTTCACAACAATTGTATTAAAATTTCTACATGGTATCAGAGCACATAAGATTGCAATTTTGAAGCAAGAGTTGAGTTTGTTGGTGGAAACAATTCAAATTTTTTGCAAGAATTTCTTGGTGCGACAACTGAGTAAACATCGAAATGGATTTCAATGGCTTGCGGCTAGAGTATGCACTCGATGGCAGCTTGAACTACATTTCCTGGAAGGACAGGATGGAGGTGGTGCTTGAAGATAATGGTTTGAAGGAATTCATCGATAGTGATGTTCCTAAGCCCACTTCGATGGATGCTACATTACTTGACGCATGGCAAAAGAAAGTAGTGAAGATGAGAAGGATTCTGTTGGAAGCTGTATGAGACCACATTGTCTCAAGCCTTCATGGGAAAGCCACTTCATATGTTATGTGGAAGGCTTTGACAGATATTTTCCAAAGCAGTAGCGACCATAGGAAATTGGCACTGAAGGATAAACTCAGAAAGATCAAGATGGAAAAGGGCGACAATATTTCAAAGTATCTCACAAAGTTTGTCCAATGTAGGGATGAACTGGGGAGTGTGGGAATCACTATTGCCGATGATGATTTGGTGAGCTTGGATCTCTTGGGACTTCCTAAGAGTTGGCACAGTTATCAAGACTTTGTCAATGGATGGGAAAAACATCTAGATTGGGAACGACTGCGGTCGGATCTAGTGTAGGAAGAGTTCAGGTGGAACACTAGAGATGGCTCTTCATTAGAGCATGATAATGAAGAGGATTGTGCTTTGGCTGCTAAGGCAAGGAAAGGGAAGGGGAATAAATTCCATTCAAAATCCAAGTCTAAAGTCAAGAATCTTGATTTGTCCAAGGTGAAGTGTTTTCACTGTTATGAACATGGGCATCTAGCCACAAACTGCCCATAGAAGAAGAAGAACAAGAAGGTTGTTGGAGTTGCAACTGGTGAGGCCTTTGCCTCGAAATTTGAACTTTATTTCTCTTTTATCACATGATTGGTATCAAGCGCAATGGGATCGATGTGGTATCTTGATAGTGGTCCTTCCTTCCACATGACGGGAGATAAGGAGATTTTCAGTGACTTGGAGGAGAAATATCTGCAGATGCATATAGAGATCGGCGATGATGGAAGATACAGTGCGACCAAAATTGGTACCATTACCTTTGAGAGGGAGTCAGGTAAACCATTTCAATTGAAATACGTTATGCATGTTCCAGGTCTGAAGAAAAACTTGGTCTCAGTTGTGATGTTGAAGGACAAAGGCTATGACGTTGTTTTCAGCGATGGAAAAGCTTTCCTGCGACATAAAACAACATGTCAAGCCAAGAGGATAGGGATTCGAGTTAAGAATCTCTACAAGCTGGAGGTAGAGGGATTTGTTTCCATGATGGGAAAGGTGGAAAAAGTGGTGAGCCAGGATGAGGGCGAATTATGGCATAGGCGATTGGGCCATCTTCATCATGGAGCCTTAAAAGTCATGCAACAAATATCTACTAGACTTCCAATGGGAACACTTTCTTAGTTAGATCAGTGCAAGGGTTGCGCCATGGGGAAGTATGTAAATTCCACCTTTCATGAAAAGGAGAATCGTGCTCCGGTGATCCTGGAGAGAGTTCACACAAACGTGTGTGTACCGTTCTCGGTTGCTTCAACAACAAAATATAGGTATTATGTTATTTTATTTTTATGAATTTTCTCACAAATGCTAGATCTTCTTCATGCAGAAGAAGGATCAAACATTCTCACAGTTCTATGAGTTTAAGGCATTGGTTGATAAAGAGTCAGGGAAGCAAGTGAAGGCTCTGCGGAGCGATAATGGTGGAGAATACATCTCGAATGAATTCAAAGACTTCTGTAGCAAAGAAGGAATTTGAAGAGAATTCATAGTGCCTCATAACCCACATCAAAATGGGGTCATGGAGAGGAAGAACAGAACGATCATGGGTGCGGCACGAGAAATGATGCATGATCAGGGCCTACCAATGCATTTGTGGGTGGAAGCATGCAACACTGCAGTTTATGTGCAAAACCGTTGTCCTCTTAGAGTACTTGGTATGAGTACACCTGAAGAGGCTTTCACTAGTAAGAAACCAGATGTTTCTCACTTTAATATTTTTGGCTCATTTGTTTATGTGCATGTGACCAAGAACGCCAGGAAGAAGGTAGAGCCAATTGCTGAAGTTGGGATATTTGTGGGGTACACAGAAAAACCCCAAAATTATCATGTGTATTTGCTGAACAGTAAGATGATTGTTATGCGACGGGATATAAAATTCGATGAGGGGAAAGTCATGCGGTTGTCGCTTGAGAGGGAGCTAGACTTGCATGCGGAGGAGGAACTGTTGGTTCCCAAAGATGAGTCTCTAGATGTGGATCAACCACAAGAGGAGGTTCATGGAGTGGATGAGTCCACTCATGCAGAGCCAAACATCAAAACTGGAAAAAGGCATACCACAGAAGCTAAGAGGCTGAAACTTGATGCTGCACAGAATGTAGGTGTCCCTACTTCACAACACAGACAAAGGCAGTCTCCTGACGGTTTTACTGGATACATGTCTCTCATGAGAAAATGTATTGTGACTAAGCCATATTCCTTTCATGAAGCAGTGCAGGAGCTCACATGGGTAGATGCAATGGTGGAGGAATACAACTCCATTTTTAGAAACAGTGCTTGGTAAATTGTTCCAAGGCTGGTTGATAAATCAGTGGTAGGTTCAAGATGGATCTACAAGGTAAAGGAAGCTTTTGATGGGAGTGTTGAGAAATACAAGGCCAAATTTGTGGCCCAGGGATTCTCATAGATCGAGGGGATTGATTATGAAGAAACCTTTGCACCTATCACACGGTATTCTTCCATAAGGACCACCCTTGCTCTCTCAGCGCAGATGGGTTGGCACATTCATCAGATGGATGTGAAGACTACGTTCCTTAATGGGATCATTGAGGAAGAAGTGTACATTGATCAGCTTGAAAGATTTGAGATCTTCAGCAGCGACTCGCGTGTGTACAGACTCAAAAGAGCGTTGTATGGGCTGAAGCAATCAGCTCGTGCTTGGTACACTCGGATCGATAGCTATTTCACTGGAATTGGATTCACCAAGAGTGAGGCAGATGAAAACCTATACCAAATTGTGGTGGAGGGTAAACTTTTAATCATTGTTCTTTATGTTGATGGTTTAATACTGACTGGTGATGAGCAGCTGATACACTCATGCAAGGAGGACCTTTCAAAGGATTTCAAGATGAAGGATATGGGCCTCCTTCATTATTTTCTTGGATTGGAAATATGGCAGCGAGATGGTGATCATTTTTTGTCTCAAGGAAAGTATGCATGGGAGATACTGAATAAGTTTCACATGGAGGGCTGCAAACCCATGGATACTCATCCTCTAGGAAACTGGAGGAAAGAGGACGCTACATATGGAGAGGTAGTGGATGCTACTATCTATTGACAGTTATTGGGTTCGCTAATGTATTTAGTTAATACAAGATCAGACATATGCTATGCGGTGAACCAGCTTAGTCAAGTCATTAGGGGAATTTTGAGGTCTAAAATGGGCCTCCTAAGGAAAATGTACAATCAAAATTCACTTTATGAGAACCAATCACATTTAGGGGATGTCATTATCCCTAATGGTTGAGGTGGCATTGCTTGAGTTAAAAGTACTTACTTGTCACATTCTCAATGGTGGATAAAAACTCATGATTAACCATGGTAGTGCTCTAAGTTCTTTTAAAGTCATAAAGTATAGTACTCATACTAAATGTCATTTCACACTTTTTGAATAAAATAATATTATTGTCATTTCATATTTCTTGAAAGAAGCAATGCATATCCCTATACATTTATTATATTATATTATATTACTTTTATATAGTATATTAGTTACATGTTATTATAAAATTAAATAATATAAATTTTAAATAATAGCATATAATATAATTAAGAATTTATAAATTTATATTTATATTTTATTTTAAGTTATTTAAGTACAAAGGACAAATGCATTAGTTGTTCAATGATAATGACTTTTTCTTGAAAAATTCATTCTTATTTATAGTCACATCAATACAATTTTTTTATTAATTTTATTTTGATACAACTTTTGAATTGAATTTAACTATGGTTATATGGATTGTGTTGCAAAAAGTGAATTGCAAATTCATAAATATTATTTTATTGGTTTAGCTATTTTTTTATTATGTCCTTAGGAGGCCCATTTTAGACCTCAAAATTCCCCTAATGGATGGTTAAGCCTACCAAGCTCTTTTGGAAGGCGGGCAAGCATGTCCTGAGATACCTGAGGGGCACATCTGAGTATGGCTTGTGGTACAAACAGACGGATGAAGTGATGTTGCATGGCTTCACGGATGTAGATTGGGCGGGCAGCCCAACGGATATAAAGAGCACATCAGGAGAGGTCTTCAGTATCGGATCTACAGTTGTTTCTTGGTACAACAGCAAAAAAATATCTGTGGCACTCATTTCAACGGAAGCGAAATACATGGCAGCAAGTCAAGTTGCATGTGAGGCTATCTGGATGAGAAAGATCCTGGTTGGTTTTTTTGGTTCTCATTTAGATCCTACAGTGATTCATTGTGATAATCAGAGTTGCATTAAACTATCGATTAATCATGTGTTTCATGATATATCTAAGCATACAGATATCTGGTATCATCATATTAGAGATTGTGTGCAGCGGAAGATCATGTTGCTTCAGTACATTCCTATGGAGGATCAGGATGCAGATATTCTGACAAAGGCACTCACCAAGAGCAAATTCGAATACCATAGAGACATGATTAGGGTGAAGGATAATCCCTTGAGATTCAACAAGATGATGATCCTAGTGAAAATTAGGCACCTACACTAGGTGGGGCCCATGGGATATTTTTAGGTGTATGTCTATTTTTAGAATGGACGAGAAAATTCTATTTATAGCGGAAGTATATTTATAGATGTTGAGAAAATTCTATTTATAGATGATGTTCTATTTTTAGATGTATGTGCGAAGTCTATTTATAGATCACATGTCTATTTATAGATGCATGTTGAATATTATTATCCCTTAATAATAGTCAAACAATAAATATTAATCTATTCTCATGGAGCACTTGAAATCAATTAACTGAAGTGGCAAACCAGTTAGCTGAAGGAATTTCGAGTTCTAAGATTGGTTGGTGGCACATGCAAGTGGACTTAGTTGTAATTGAGTGATTCGAATTTGTAACAGAGTTGGATGTGTAGTTATGTGAGTTGTAAAGTATTTTAACTCAGTTAAGTGAGTTAAACTTAGTTTTGCTAGTTGTAACTAAAGATACACTAGTGAGATATCAGTGAATTAAATATTAAATTAATTCACATGGAGTGATCTCACATGCAACTGAAGATTTACTATTGTTAACTACATGCATGTCAAATCCAGTGGAGACCCAGTTGAGAGGTAGGTTAAAGGGACATATGACTATTAGTTGTACTATATTGGGTTGCACTCTTGCAAGCCAAACACACATTGGATATGCTCATGAGGATTGTGCATTCAAGGAGGGCATGATTGCATCGAATTGGTCTTTGTAATCAACTTGGATTGCGCAGTGGAGGCAGGTTGTTGTGAGGCAAAAAATTGGTTAAGGCATTTGCCAAATTTCTGCATGACAGTGTGAGACGATTGTATATTGTACTGAGAGCTCTTGGAGTAGATTTTTGTATGATATTGTTTCATGATCCATGATATATACATAATATATGATAGTGGGGTTTTTAACTTTAAGATTTCCTGGTAAACATCTATGTTATGTGTGAATGATCTTTCTTCATGTGTTTGCAATTGGTGATCGTGTTTTAAATTTCCGCAAAGATTTTTGTAGAAACGATTCTATATTTAACAGTGGCATATAATTGTTCGATCAGGAAAATCTAGGAAATACATAATTGTATTAAAATTTCTACACATTTTTCTACTTGATGATTTCTTTGGCTACTTTGCAATTAGCAAGATCAGATCCTACTTTCACTACTAGTTCTTCCAATGTCTTTATCCTGTTTTCTTTAGCCAAACAAGACAGTTTCAATAGTGCTACTTTTGATTTTGAAAGAGACATATTTGTTGTAGTCATGGCTGAAAATAACATTTATCCTGATTGCCTATGCATATCCATTTGGTCAATTGGGTGTATGTGTCTTGCATCAAATGAGAGGGCAGTCTTCTTGTAGTCAACATGAGTTTTCAGAAATGGAACTGTTCTTTGCAAGAAGAACATCTGCATCCTACCCTTCTCACTATAAAAATCAGTGAGAAGCATGTGTTGTAATTTAGATGTATGTTTCCAAAATTGGATGTAAACATATGACTTTAGTGCTTCATTATTTTGTTTGATTTCTAGAAATTTGGAGAAGATATTCTGCTCTTCTGAAGAGATGGCATCTTTTGGATGATCTCTAAGGGCTCTCTTGCAGGTGATGTTGATGAATAAGTCTGAGGAATATTTGTAGAAGTGGAGACTTCAATTTCTCCCAAATCTATGATCTCTGGTTGTTTATCTTTTGAAAGCAAGAAAGAATCAAGCCTTGGTTTCTTATGCTGTAAAATGAATTCTTTCATAAGCTCCTTGGAATGTAGTGTCTATTCTCTAATCCTATTTTTTTGTTTACTGTTAGGCACTGGTGTTTGTACATTTGAAGTAGAAATGACATGTTCCTCTGCTTCTTATAAACTACCTTCTACCCATTCATCCTGATTCATGTACTTTTCTATTTCTGCTCTAGAAGTGTGAGTGTAAGAAGTTGTCTTGGATTCAATTCTCAGAGAATAAATAATGCTATGAGTGTCATATGACCAAGTAAAACTTGACTGAAAACCCATTTTCTTTAATAGTGCATCTGCATCAACACCAGTTGTTCTAGTATTACAAATAAATGATCCAATTTTTGCCTTGATTTTAACTGGGATTTCCTCTTACCTGAAACAAAATGAAATTCATCCATATTTAACATCTGTCTCATGTATTCTAATGAGAAAATTCTCATAGGTACATATTTTGGAAGCTTGTATGGTGGAAGCTCACAGCCATACACCCTGATCTATGTGTAGTTCTTGTATGGATACCAATCACCTGTCTTTGCTTGTTCACTGAGGTGTAGAATTCTCTTGATGTCTTCTCTGATTCTAGGGTCTAGTGAATTGGTAAGGAACTGCCTGACTGGATGAATGAATAAGTCTATGAATTCTGAGAAAGAAGTAGTTGTTGAAGATGCTCTAACCAATTCTATCCAGTGAATCACTGATTGATTCACTCCCTGTGCGTCCTGCTTTTTGAAATGAATGGGCAACATATCTGCCTGCTGAAACAAAATCATATGAATAATCACAGAGGAATAAGTAAAGGCTCTTGAGTGGTGAAATTCATGAATTTCTCATGTATAATATCACCCAATAAATGGTTGTAATTTTACATAAACAATAGTGGTTTGCTAAGGCCGAAGATAGATAAAAAACCTAATATGAGTTCATCAATGGTTTCATCGTTGGGGTATCCTAACAGATAATAAAGGAGGGAGATACAGTGTTTGGAAGAAATGAGGAAGATGGAGGATGCATATGGGGGATTTCTCTTTGGTAAATCTGCATCCTCAGGTAGAAAGATTTTGAATATCTGAGCTCTCTGTGGGAAAGATAATGTGTGATAAATATCCATGAGGCAGCAGGGGAGGAATAGGATAAGGAGTCAGAAGGAGGGATGATAAGCATCTGATTAATGGTTTCAAGAGATATGGTTATCATAACGTTTCCATTCTAAGCCACCACTGACCTGGTTATACGGTCATACTGCTTTTGACACCAGGCAATTAAATCTGGGAATGGGTGAGTTTGAGGGAATGCAAATAGAGGTAACATGGACTCCCAAAACCTGATAGGGTCTTGTTTATCCAGGTGCTTCTATTTTAGCCACAAGTGTAGCTCGTAGAATTCAAATTCACTGTGAGAATTAGTAATTTTAAACTAGGTATCGACTAGGGGTGTGAGGTCAAGGTTGATTTTTGGAGCTACAAGAATGTCTTCTGCAACGGCTTTGGTAGCTTCAGGAATGACCTTGACAGCTAGATGAGCGACCTTTGCAACACTTTCAACATTTGAGATTTCTTTCGTCATACTTTTCTTACCTTTACCTTTCAGAGTGGTTTGTTTCTTTTTTTTGGCCTTAGGTTCCATGCTTGACTGTAATAAAGTGGTATAGGGATTCACATCTTCCGGTTACAGAAATAATGATAGGGTTTAAGGAATATGAACGACAATTACAGAATCTAATTCACTTTGAAACAATGATGGAGGATGAAGGTGAATCGAAGGCGGAAGTAAAGTATTGAGCGGGAGAATGTGGGAAAATTTATAGATTGTGGTTCAGGTTCAATGGTCATAGCTAACAATCAAGCAAATTTACTACGTAACGGTATGATTAACGGGTAAATAGAGTGAATTTATTGGCCAATGGGAAGATTAACGGGTATAATGGATGATTAGGGATAACAGATAGGTGACATGGAAGGATATGAGTGATGGACGGATGGACGGTTATGGTGCGGGCAAACGGTAGTGGAAGTGGAAAACCGGAGGTGGATTTTTTTTTTTTGGGGGGGGGGGTACCCTCTGGTTTCCGGTTTGAGGCGAAGGGGGTGCCAAGTCACCCGATGCTTCCACGTCATGAAAATGGGCAGCCATTGAAACCGGACTTCGGACCCCCCCCCCCCTCGCGTTAACAAGAAACAGGCAGAGGGGGTGCAAATTCAATCTCCGTCGTAGATCTTAAGGAAGCTCAAGATCTACCGTCGGAATCTGCAAGCATTTTAACTTCTTTTGATTTGACCGCTTGTCGTTTACCGACTTACAATAAAATCAATATGCGCACATATAGATTAATTTAATTAATGAATATACAAAACCCTTTTTCAAAGGTTTAAACATACATGAATTAAATTTTATATTTTTAAATTGTGGCGCATTTAAACAGGTGGCCATTATCATTTTGATCACTAAAGCATTAACATTTTTATTTTATGCTTCCCTAAAATTTTTCTATGTTGCCTTCTTTATTTAGAGAAAACTATCCTCTCATTTTTCTAACATGGATGTAATAAAATATATTTTTCCTAACATTTTTTTAAATTTATTTTTCATTCATGTTCTAACTTAGCATTTTTTTATTTTTTAAACTACCATGCTAACTTATCAAAAACAAATAATGTTACAACAGGTGGCACTACTTTAGGGAGAAGCAGGGCCAAAGTGTATAGGAGTACACAAAAGAGTTTAGTAAGATGATCATAATGTTAGGTATCTCCAAAAATGAACCCATATGTATTGATTAAGTATTTGAAGGGTCTACACAACCATTTGCAGAAGTTAATGATGTTATTCAAGCCCATATCAGTGGATGAGGCTTGTGCACAAGCATAGTACTTGGATAACATAGGCCTGAAGAAAGGGAAATCAAGTGGATTGAAGAAGAAGGGGAATTTAGATGCTTCTTAGGAGGGGAATAGAAAGTGGAAAGGGGGAAAAGATAAAAATACAACAACCACAACACACTATTGTAAAATTCCCAACAACCATTGCAACCACTATAATATTGATGGCCATACAGAGGAGACGTGTTTGAAGTTGCATCCAGAGCTGAACCCGAAGAACAAAAATAAAGATAGTAAGAAGAATAATCTCATGGCCATTATTTGAGAAAATAGGTTGAAAGAAACTAGGATGTGGATTTAAAGATCATATGTACGTCAATACATAAGGAGATGCCTCTTAGTAGCCTTCAAAAATAGGAAGAGAAAGCAATGACCAAACTCTTCCACATAAAAGATACGGGTCAAGAAGACAAATATTAATACTTTATTTGATTCATGGATCACAAAAAATTCTCATTGTAGCAGAGGTGGTCAAGAAATTGGGATCGAAAGTTTGTGAACGTCCATGCCCATATCCATTGGGATGGGTAAATAAGGATGCATAATTAAAGGTAAAAAGACAATGCGAGACTAGATTTTCTACCATTTCTAATTTTATTGATGAAGTATAACTAGATGTAGTTCCCCTTAATGTATGTGGAGTGGTGTTTGAAATTCCCTACATGTATATGTGGATTCAATCTTAATGCAAAGAGCCAACTAGTACCACCTCGTCAAGGATGGAAAATCGTTCATCATCAACGTGCACAAAGGCAAGTTGAAAATTTCACTAGTAATTGCAAACCAAGCTAAGAAATTGATAAATTCTAACAAGAAGTATGTTTCACTGTTTTTAAGAGAAAATCAATCTATGGAAGAGTCAATAAGAAGCAAAGCATCCACGGAGGGGTGTACTAAAAAACAAGAACAACAACTGGAAGATTTTTTGTTGGAATACATGGATGTGTTCCGAGATCCTAAAGGGTTACCACCCAAGAGGGAAGTAGAGCATGTCATCCTATTGTTGGACTCCCCATTGCCAAGCATTGGACTCTACAAGCAGTCTGTTACAAATACTAGAACATGGTATCATTCAACCAAGTACATCAACATGTGGGTGACCCATCATCATTGTACTAAAGAAAGATGAGACTGAAAGGATGTGTGATTACAGGGAACTGAATAAAATTACGCTCAAGAACAGGTACCCCCTACCCAAGATAGATGATTTTTTGGATCAATTACTAGCATCCAAATCTACGTCCTTCTACGTACTTCTAAAATTGGCATTTTTCAATATTCCATATTTTTGGATTTTCAGCCTTATAGTCCCTTAGATCTAATTTTGTCACTTGATGCAAACCTCATCAAAGATAATGGTGGCTTCCAAAACTCAGTATGAAGAAACATCCATATTTTGTTGGGTACTGCAGAAATGTTATTGAATGGTCCTCATTTGAATCTATCTAAGTCCTTAAGTGGTCATTTTGTGAAAATTTAGGTATTTAGATTTCCATCTCCGTGGACATTTTTCAATTAAGCTTGTGTTTCAGGCCTATTGAACCATGTGACCAAGGGATTTTACCCTTCAAAACTAGGAAAAAACCTATCAACCTTGGTAAAATTTCCATGTAATAAAGTTAATAAAGGCAAAAATAAGACCAAGGTCATGGGACATGTATTCCAAGCTGAATGTTGGGAAAAACATCCTAGTGTAGGTGTTCATTTGGTTTATTATGGATAAGGAAATTGGAAAAGGCAATGGCAAAGGCTTTGGAAAGGAAAAATGAAATTTTTGGCAAATTATTTATGAAAATAATGGAAACTGGGAGGAAAGGAAGGTGAAAGGCCACAGGTTGCATGTGAGGAGAAAATGAAGGAAAAATAATGAAAAATGAATAAAATATAGGCCTCATTAATAAAAAGGCTTCTAAGTATCAGTTGGTACCTTTTTTCAGTTCATTTTTGGAGCTCTATCTCTACTCTCTCTCTCACACACATTCTTGGACACTCAGAGCATTCTTAGAGAACTCTAGCATTGGATCAAGGAAGGAAAAGGAAGGACCAAGACGGCAAAGGGAAGCAAAGATCAAGTAAGTAAGAGCAGGATCAAATGGATAAAATATAATTACTTACATGTATTTATTTGCATGTGTGATTTCCCTGCTATATTTGGCATGCATGGTACATGCATGTGTGGTTTTGGTTCTCTTGTTGTCATTGGCATGGGTTTTTCTAGGTGTGACAGTGTTCTTCACCCTTGCCTTGCCATTTCTGGATAGGCATGGTGGGGTGGGTTCTCTTGTATTTGGTTGATATGGACTGTTGGATGGACTCGAAGGTGAGTGGGGTGATCTCAGGATTATTCACAAAGCCCAGGAATCTCGGGATGGGATACATGGTAAAGCCTAGTTGTGAATGTTGGGTGTGTGTTATATTCTTTCCATGACTAGAGACGTGTATTGTACATTGCATCGAGTGCAACCGGGGGGGGGTCACGGAAGCAGCTACAACCCCCATTTTTAGGGGGTTTGCAGGGGGATGGTATCCCCCCTACACATGGTCTCAGGTAGCGCCATGGGAAAAAAACATTATGCGGACCCAAAGATGGTGGGCGCACCTACCCATTGTTTTGTGCATGGGTTTTGCACATGGTTTTGGGCATGATTATTTTCTGCCCATGGTATTTTGTAGATCCGGTTAAGGGAACCACAATTATGTTCTAATCCAAGGTTAATGGATTGGGTTTTATGAATTCTTCAACATGTATATAATATATGTATTGTAACATTGAAAGGAATATAATGAAAAATCAATCTGGTAGTCCTGGTTTTGGGATTCATGAAAAATATTTGTGTATGTTTTTTTAATGTTCTAGCCATTGTTTATTTTTCTATTTTAAGAATTAATTAGCAGATAATTTCTATATAGGGTTAAAACCTGTAGTGAACACCTTGTTTGAGCCCAAGAATCCCCGACCGGTGAATGGAGGGATACACGGTAAAGCTCAGAGGTGAATACCCTTGATTGAGCCTAGGAATCCTTGACTAGTGAATGGCGGGATACATGATAAATCTTAGAGGGGAGTAAAATTGATTGGGCATAGTAATCCCTTAAGCAGTGATGGAGGGATACACAATAAATCCCAGAGGGTGGAGACCTTGTAGGCCTATGAATCTCTTGACTGATAATGGAGGGATACATGGTAAATCCGAGAGGTTGAGACGAACAGATTCCTCATTGTTTAGGTGGATATATATGGAGGCATCCATGCTTGTTTAGGGCCTAGTGATCCAATGGGGATTGTGGTAAATCTTGAGGAACCCCTGGTTGGTTTTGTTGTGAGTCCCACATTCATGCTTAAATATGTGACGATGGTGATTGGTTGAAAGATATATTTGGTTCATCCCAATCTATGGTCGGGTGGTTCGTGGAAGCCCCAAACCTAGTTGGATTATGCATTCATGAATAGTAGCTCCTTCTCCTTGGTATTTCATGTGTAAATGTACTCGTTCATATGTGGTTTTTATGGTTGTCATATCTTTGTTATTTTGTTGGTTATATGCTGGTTATGAGTATTTTTTATGACAAACTTAATGTATGGCTCTCATCATGTTTTGATTATAAAATGGATGAACAATGAATATATAACCCAATAGATGATAATGCAGCTATTGTGATAAGGCATCAATGCTTCTTTATGAATATCAGATAAGTATGAGACCCCTATGCTCAAATATGCTGACATGTAGATTACATATTTGCGACATGTTTGACGAAATTTTTGTCCTGGCTAGTAGGGGTTAGATCAAGTACTTATACCAATGATTGAATTAGTATCTTTGTTTCATTTTTATTATTCATTTCTAAAAGTTTCATGAAGTTCTGGGCAGTGGCCTGAGACCTAGCCATGAAAATGTGGCTCAGAATCCGAGGTCGTTGGCTCAAAACTGCTTAGAAAATTCCACATTCGTTAGAATTCCTATCTGTGGGAGTGAATGGAAGGACTCAGTCGCATGCATGACTTTTCATGGGAATGGTTTAGGGTCTAGATCAGTAAAATGTCAAGTTACCTCAGGGGGTGGTTACCTGGAAGGGTTGGTTGGCTCCTGAAGGTTCTGTAGCATGTGTGAAAGGTAAGATTGGTTTGGTTTTGTCAGTTCCACTTCCTTAACTGTACATCGAGAGTTGAATCATATCATAGTAGCCTCTCATCACATTTTTACCCCAGCGGACCAGTTAACTTGGGTAAATATGGAAGGAGGGTGTTACAAAACTTTAATGGTTCACCTTGAGAAAAGCCAAATTTCCAGTTCCTCTACTTCCAATTGGGCCACTAGCCGTCGGGACGTGCTACACAACACAACCAACATTTACTTGGAACCAGTCTAATTGATGCAATGGTCAACTAGTAGACCCCTAATTCCCATCACTTGTTGGTTTTGTTAACTATCCTACTAGGCCACCAAGCATTCCAAGTGCATGTCCTTTTGGCTTTGTCTCATCTGATTGATATATTTTTCAACTTGCAGATCTCCATTTCTTGTCACTCAATGATTTTATTAACCAACACTAAAATTTCTAGACAATGTCCCTTTTCCTTGCAAATGACTTGGTTTAATAGATCACTAAGCCACTGAAAATACGAAACACAAACCTAAAATTTTTACTCGGTCTATTAATTCACACTTAAACCTTTCTGAAACTATCCTTCTATTGGCAAGGGCAAAGACCACCAATGACCAAAATTTTGTCACTCAATCCTGAATTTTTTAAAACTTTAGGATTTAATATGGATTTCTACTTACCCTTATAAATACAATTAAAATCTAACTAAGATTAGGCTTGTCATAAATACCTTTAAGGAAACCCTATCCCACTCACATCCCACCTAACCTAATTAGCATCCAATTTTAGGATATTTGACCATCCTCTAGATAATTTCTAAAATAAGAATGAGGTCACTCATCAACTGTGCCTAACTGAGTGATTCCCTTCACTCAGTCCTGTTTAGGGACATAAAGCTTCATGCATATATCCATTTCAATGGAAGACACCATCATTATGTCTATTCTCCTAAGGAAACCAAATACTCGTATAGTTCTTATTAGTTGATAGTCATTCCTACTCTAGATATACCTATGATTGTAGAGTTATGAAAAAATAGGTCTTTTACAAGCAACACAAACAGTTTTTGGCACAATTTCATAATTGAATTAGATTGAGCATGTATTAAAACCCACATAATATTTACGTCCAATAAAAAAGCATCCTAATCTTTCTATTCCTACTAGGAATATAATAATTGTTCCTCCACAAGCTATCCCCACAAGAATTTTTATCAATCTCTTTCATAATTTACAAGGCTATACAAGCTTAAATAGACCTACTATAGATTATAACAATTTTCTTAAGTTTAGTAGAAGCTCTTTAGTATTTAAATTCAAAGATTTGTAAAAACTTCTTCCTCCAAGTCTTCACACTAATTTTAGGCCCTTGCTCTGACATTTGGTTCCACTTAATCAATGGAATCCATTGTTCATAAGCAACTGATTTAAGAAGTACATTTCTCACCTAGATATGACCCAACTCCCATGGAATTTACTTAATTATGCAGTGATTGATGTGTTTAAAAGCCTTGCACCCATGTTTAATCACACAAAATGCATATTAATAGCATATATGGATTACGCACACAAAATGAGCCATAATTAACTCATATTATACATTCACACAATAAAACATAAGATATACACACATTATAAACTGTACATAAAATTATAATACTTATTCCTTATAGTGAACCACCAACTTGATGTAGACCTCCAATGTCCTTTCAACCAAAGAGCTTGTTATTCGTTTTTTCTCAAGAGCAGGTCACTCGTGAGTTGGGGCTATCACTCCTTAAGGATAAAGAATCACCTATATCCAATTGTAATATGTAGTTGGTACTATATAAGTATTGAGTCAAGTGTTAATTCAACAACATTCCTAACCACAATTTTGCATTCCCCACCCTACACACCCAAATACTGCACCCCTTCATTGCTTCTACATTCCATCACGTTGTGCCAATATACACCCTTTCACTACCTATGTAGTCCATCAGGTTGTTCCAATGTGTACCTTTTCAATACCTCTATACCCAATCAAATTGCGTTAGCTTTCACCTTTTCACCGCCTTTGCAGTCCATCAGGTTATGCCACTATACCATCTTGAGATTCATGTGAAAAATAATTAATAAGTCTGAAATAAACTATCACTATGGAATTTACAACTACCATGAGATCTCACCCAAGCACTCTAGGCCAGAGATTGACTTTAGCAACCATCCTAACCATAATGCTACATCTACCACCCTGCACAACCTAATAGAGTGTACCCTTCCACTAGCTTTATAGTCCATTAGGTTGTGGCACTACTCCTATTTAGGTTCGAGTGCAAAATGATCATGAAGTCACAAAGTAATTATGGTTTTAGAAGTTCCATCTGCCCTTGGAAGTCTTCCATGCACCATATTACCACTCAAATTGTGTGTTCAAATGATAAAATACCCAAATCACATTGGATAATCGAAGTGGAACATCAATAAGTCACCCATTGTCACCACAACAACTTACTTTGCCACTCTTTCAGTCATATGTCCTTTGGCTCCGAGGGGGGATTCCCTATTAGGATCACTAGTGCTTGGACATAAGAATGAAAGGTGGTTTCAAAGATAGCATTAGTGAAACAAAGTTTAAGTTTTCAATATAATAAAGAGAAAGGTGATGGAGGGACTTGAAGACTAGTGCCAATATCCTTCAAGGGTGAATGATTCAAGGTGAACCAAGTGGAAAAAATCAAATCATTTTAGGTCAATATAGTTGGATTATTTCAAGGGCGTGGGCTTGGTCTAGGACATAAATCACCTTAACTATTGCTTAACCTCCGTGACAAATTTTAGATCTGCTTGGGAATGGTATTTATTTTGACTAACGTCTCCAGGTTTTAGTCTCTATGTCCGTCAAAATATGAAATCCTACACAATTTGAAGCTCCCCTTAAGAGATGATCTAGTTGCTTTAATCAACCCACCTGCAAGCAAAGAAACTCAAGTAGGGTACTCCACTGGTTGGCTCCTTCCACTTATAATTTTAACTCTTCGATGGCATAAA
This sequence comes from Pinus albicaulis, assembly GCA_034641835.2. Taxonomy (NCBI): domain Eukaryota; kingdom Viridiplantae; phylum Streptophyta; class Pinopsida; order Pinales; family Pinaceae; genus Pinus; species Pinus albicaulis. The sequence goes on along the minus strand of CM076575.1, from coordinate 1,076,997,108 downwards.
TTATTGGCCATAACATAATATCATTTATTTCCAAGAAGAATTATAAAATATTGCAACAAGACATATATTAAGAAAGAGAAAAATGCTTAAACCATACCGGGAAAATCCCTTAACAAAATATACTTGAAGGATGTATTCATTAATCTCAAAAAGAGGAATGCTCACACAATCCAGCCATGATTAGAAATGAGAAAATCACCTCTCTCGACTCCTTTAAAATAAAATAAAAAAATTATTTTGAAATTGATTCCTTCGATCTAGTCAAATCTAACTACACCTAGAACTAACCATTTTTAAAAACACAAAAATCAGATGGGAAAAGCCACATGTATAATGAGAATAACCCCCCCACTCACCCCCCCCCCCCCACACAATTATAAATCATTATTTAAAAATAATTCCATAAAATATTGACAGATTCTATTTGTTCTATGTTTTGGAGGGTTTTCTGGCATATTCTCTGGTCTAATTTGTCCACAATCTGACAGGGATTTGTTGGAATCACAAGTTTGAGTTGTAAACTCTACACAATCTAAGTGCCCAAAGGGTTTTTCAGGGCATTGAATCTATATATGAAATCAAAAAACCATTTTAAACCACAAAAAATAAAATTTGGCCAGAAACATTTCCCCAGATTCGAGCCAAAAACTCCAAAACATAAAAGGTAGTTTTATGAAATGAAATGAAATGATATTTTAAAGTCAACGAGACTAAAAATAGTCTATGGGACTATGAGCTCCATGTTTTTTGCCTTTTTCATTTCAGTCTTTTTCTTATTCAAATTGATGATGAGCTGTCCCAACCTTCCAACAATCCCATCACTGAAAAGACAATGCCAAGAAACTAATGCTAACATATTCCCATAACTTTCTCTGATGTCTTTGAATGCATCACAATCCAAAATGAAATTTTAGGCCTTTTCCACCTCCTGTTTCACACCGAAGTTGATGTGAGTTGGTTCTTAATTGAGAAATAAGAACCTTTTCCCTCCACGAAATGTTAGCTCCAATGTACTCTTTTTGTTGAAGATCATACGTAGGGTTGAATTATTCAATGTATTACTTCTTCTTTCTACCCAACTCTTTTCCCCATACCTGTTTATGAAACTTCTCCATAACAAAATTCTTTAGCCCATTGCTATTTGCAGGAAAATCATTGAGGTAGATATTCCATTTTTGCATCCATGTGTAGCTTTGTCTCATCCATTTTTTCTTTCTTTCACTCATTCCTTCCTTGAATATAACATTAGTCCATCTACCTACTCCCATTTGCGAAATTCTTTTTAGATATCTTCTGAGCCGCACCTTAGCAATTACTTCGATGAAAGTTTCTCCTATTTCACTCAACATTATCTCATAAGGTACCGAACTTTTTATTTTGAACTTTCTCATGATCAAGTGTTTTTGGATTTTCTCAATTTCCTTCCATTTTGAGACAGGGGTGTTGCTAGCCCAAAATTCACATTCATATAGCATCATTGGACAAACTAGGAGTCCAAAAATCACTTTAAATTTTTTCCAATCCCATAACTCTGCCTCTCTACATCTGTTTTGAAGAGCATATAATGCTTTCCACCCTCCTAAGATTCTCTTCTTTCTGCAATCCTCCCAATTAAGTTTGTTGTTGAAATCAATCCCGAGATATTTGTACTCATTTACTTTTTTAAGAATGTTGCTTTCAAATAAGAACATATGCTGAATTTGCTTCCTTTTATTAGAGAAAATCATTATTTTGGTCTTGCTAATATTGACTTTCATCCTCACTACTCTACAAAAATTCTCAAGGGAATATAGGTGCATCTGCAATCCATGGGCTGATTTAGAAATCAAGACAAGATCATAAACATATAAAAGAAGCTTTATCACAAACTCCCCCAACTGAACACCATCCCCACCTTGCAAATTTAGTCACTCTTCTAGTTTATCAATATATAAGCCAAAAAGAGTAGGGGATAGAGGGAAAACTTGCTTGACTCCAATTTCTCTTCTAAAGCTTTCTGAAATACCCATAGAGATTCTAATTTTGACTTTCACCTCTTCATAAATTCTATGGACAACAGCTCTATAATGCAAAGGAATTTCAAGTTCTTCCATTCTATGCCACAACTTATCTCTAGGGACTGTGTCAAATGCCTTTTTGAAGTCAACAAAACAACATAATATTTCTTCTTTATCCCCCCAAACCTTTTCAATAATATGTCTCAACGTGATGCCATGATCCATTGTAGAATGCTTCGGCCTAAAACCTGCTTGTCATTTTTCCCTCTTTTCTTTTACTTCTACCCATTTACTGATTCTATTTTCTACCATGTTGCTAAAAAGCTTTGCAAATAAAGGATTGATCATAATGGTTCTATAATTGGAAGGATTATTAATGTCACCACTTTTAAAAAGGGGTATTTCTAGGCTAGTTGTCCAGTATCTTGGGAATCCTTGTTAAATGATGTTGTTGAATATTTCCATGATGTGTGGTGCAAGAGTGTTCATTCCCCATTTTAGATACTCTACTTGAATTTCAACCAAGTCTTTTGCCTTTCTTGTTCAAGCGTTTTAATTCCAATCTCCACCTCCTGTAACGTGAAGAGCTTTGTAGTTGTGTTGAGCCCTGGGGGAGACTCGACCTCTGATTCTTTCTCATAGAGTTTTCTCGCATATTAAAACCATTGATTGGTTGTAATGTTATTTTCGATTTGCTTCTTCCTTGGTTGAAGTTCCTTCCATAAAACTTTGGGTTATTCTTGCTTAGATATATTAACTCTTCTCGCCTTGTTTGAATGAACTCATATTTTTTCCTTTTTAGTATATGCTTATATAACTTTACATTCATCTTCTCCTTGTCATTTTGCATTCCTCATCAAACCAAGCATTTACAGGAAAACAATTTGATTCGTATTTCCTATTTTTTGCTCTTTTTCACTTCTCAAGTGCCCTCTGAATTATATTTGTTAACTCATGACTCTTGAAGATTTGGAAATGAGTTTTCTCCTTCTGAATTAGTCTCTCCACTATTGTCTTGAAGATGGTACAATTTTCTTTTGCTAGAAGATTTTTTCCCCTTGGTAGTGATTGTCGAGAGCATTGGGTTTTTCTCCTATTCTGTCGTTCTTCTACCCATGATAACTTTATATAAATTGGGTTATGGTCTGATTTTAAGTCCCAATTATGCTTTCCAATCTTAACTTTGTCTATCTTTTCTATCAAGCTTTGTGAAAAAATCACATAATCAACGACACTTGCCCCATTGTATGTGTTGCAAATGAAGTTCTGAGACCTTTTCTATCTGTCTAGACCATTGCAAATAATTAAATTGAAAGCACCACACAGTGTAAGCAACTCCTCTACAAAATTATTGTTAACTTTGCCATCTTCTGAACATCTTACCCATTGGGGATTCTCCTCTTCAGTGAGACAAATAGGATTCTGATCCTCTTTGCAACAAAGAATACTAGCTTGCTGATTTGTTGTTCTAGCATCTAAATTGCCCACTAAAAGCACTTCTCCCTGCTGAGAGTATGCGGAAATATCTTGTTTTAAAGCTGCATACGGATCCTTGCTATCTAGCCCCTTATTTCTGTAATTTTTTGAGACTTGAAGGGAAAAATAACATGCTGCAATTCTTATGTGATTCTCATTCTCTGATATTTTGAACCATAAATATTGTTTATTTGCATCTTCTTTCATCAACTAAATTTGACGACCTTCTTTTTCTTTCACTAAAACTAGTATTCCCCCATCCCCTTTGCCATTTTCTGCTTCCTTGTTCCAAAATGCTAACTTCAAATAACCGTGAAACACAGGAGTTTTGCAACCATCATGTTTATGAGTTTCCATGAGACAAATTATGTCTCTACCTTCCGGAATAGGCCTTAACCCAAGTCCCCTCCTTCAAGGACAGCCTCTACAATTCCAACAAACTAAAATTAGGTAGACCTATGTAGGATTTGACTACTACGCAGTTTGACACATAAGACTGAAATTTAAGTCTTTGCCCCTTTTCATCTATGTTTCTCTTGTTGTTTTCCTCCCTATTATCGAATTCTCTGTTTTTTCTTCATTGCCACTTTCCTGTCTTGTTTTGTCCTGAGTCCCAAACACTACAATAATTGCTTCACCATTGTACAACCATGCCCTTTTCCCTTCATTTATTTCTGCCCTAATTTTCTTCACTTCTTCCCTTCTCTCCTCTTGTTTTCCCCTAGTTAAATCTTGATCTAAAAAAACGTGTGAGTCTTTCAAGAGTTTCTTTTTGCTCAAGAGATGATGTTTGTCTTGCACGCTTGGCATGGTGACTTTTATGGGACGGGGCCTCTCTTCACATATCTTCCCCACCCTCCTTGCTTGACAAATTTTCCCTTTCCAATATAGTTTCTCTTTTAGAAAGTCCTTTGTCAAAATGAGAGTACTTTCATTCCTCCCATAATCACTTATTCCCCTCATAATAAAGTTTGTTTCCCTATCTTTTTTTTCTTTGTGTTCCCTTTCCTATCCTCTACGATCCCTTGCATCTTCTTCTTCCTCTGTCCTTTTGTAACCATTGACATTTTCAACTCTATCTTTGATTTCTTTTGGACTGTCTTCCCTATTGTTCATTTTTTTGTCTTCTCTTTCAAAAGATCTATTTGTTGAGATACTTGTGTATCTACTTAAGTTGCTTTAGAAATTATCACATCCTTTTTTGTTGCCCTTGATTATGTCATGATTTGTCACGCTGTCTTCATGCTTTGTCATTCTTTTCCTGTCTCTAGAGCCTCTTGTAACATTGTTACATGTTCTTTTAAAACTATATTACCTTCCATTAAACACCTATTTGCAAATGTGATCTCTGAAATTTTACGGTCATTTTATTATTCTTTGGCTTCTAAAATCTCTAGCCTTGTCCTTGCCTTGCCTTCATCAGTGCTTCGATATAGAGATTAGATGACCAAGTAAGATGTGTGGATGTGGGAGTGTAAATGGTTGACTTTTTATTTTTGCTGCTCTAATTTATTTTCTTTCTCTGGAACTGTTTTTTTTTTCTTTGTCCTTGTTTCCATTTGAGATTATGAATTCTACCTTTAAAAATGCCCTAATATTACTTTGCATTTACCCAAATCCGTTTGTTAAAACAATTTTAACTTGACCTAAATGATTAGTTAATATTTTCTTGCCCCTTTTTTAACAACTTTCAGATCTGCCACAAAATTCCGAAACAACGGTGCCCACAAAATTCTCAACGACCAAAGCTGAACTATAATCCAGAGATTCGATCTTAAATCAATCGCAATTAAATTTTACATTCCATGATCTAACATTGTACATGCTCCCGTCGCGGCAAAAAATCATGCACGACAAACACAATCTCCCATGCTGACGTCTAAGACAGTCGAGTAAACCGCAGAGAGCGAAAAGGGCTACAGATCTGAAGACGCAGCCCCCACCTCTTCAGAGTTCTGTGATCTTCAACAAAGTTATGTGAGCGGTCCTGTGTCTTTGCCTCTGTGTCTCATCTCATTTTCTTCCGAGTCGGATGAACGGCTGTTCAAAATGTCTGAGTTCGAAACCCAGTTGACCCTTCGATCAGTTTCAGGTTGTCTGATGGGTCGATGGATGATCCTGCTGTTACTGGACGCGCCACATCCACCTGCTGAAAGATTGAATCCGACAAGGCCGACGAGGCTTACAGACTTCCAGAAAGTTGGAAGTTTTAGACAATGACTAAAATATTTGTCCCCAAAAATAATTCAACCGTGGAACCATGTGCCCAACTTCCTTTTTGTAAGAGGCTTAAATTGCAATAATGATATAATTAATGAAATGGCGGGTCAACCTAATTTGACCTGGTAATTCGGGGTTGTGGGTTCCAAGTTGGCCCTGGTGGAAAGTTCGCCCCGCTATTCAATTCTTTGACCTCGTATGGGCTCAGTCCATGGTTTGCTCTCGAATTTGATAAAACTACTAAAGTCAGAAATGAAAATTGTAACCTCAATCTATCCAACGTAGCCTCTGCCCTATTGATATATCGTGCCCTTTCTTTTAATTCCCCAGCATTATGGAACCTATAACAAATGGAGGCCATGAAAACTTGTCAGCACCAGCAATTATACTTTTGAGTTTTAACATGCCTTATTATTTTGCTGCTGCGACCGATACTATATCCCAGGAAATATTTTTTTCCGTGTAACAGGGCAATAAGAACAAATAAGCCATCCAGCCTGAGAATTCCCATTATACACTCCAAGATATCAATTAGAGGAGACAACAGTATAGCAAGATCTGTACATAATTCATCAGTTGAATTCACAATACTAGATAAGGTGTTAGAAACCAAAAGTGAAACCAATGGCAAGTTGCCTCAAAGATTGCATATCTAAATACAGGAACAAAACTAGCATAAAGCCCATAAATCGGGTGAAGCCCAGCTGACTTTGCATATGACATCGCCTTAACCATTTGATCAGCCTTCAGTACAGGAAGATTTAGTTAGTGTCTTCTTCCCCAAGGTCTCAAAGCAAGGAAGCCTGATGCATTACAGCAGACTGCTTGTTATCAATCTGTGTTTCGCCTATGTCAACCATAGGGAGACTCTTCAACCTTCGTCTCCTTGAGTAATAGCTTTAGATAGTTCAGTTGTATCAGTCACATCTCCAATCCCTAGTCCATCCGAGGTTGCAGAACCATCATTCAAATCTGGACCAACATCATGAACCATTCACTGCATGTGGAAGTTGCATAGATGGCCCGACGAAGCGCAGATATCTTCCCATTATTACTATTCAACCTCGAATTATAAGATAATTTGATAATGGTACCCCTGCTGGAAGGAGAGGTAACACACCCCTCCAGCCTCATTATATCCTAGGCATACTATACCAACCCATTCTCCCAATCCAATCTCACGACCTCCCCAACATAGTGGGAAACATGACTTTTTTATGCATTTATTTTCTCTTCCAAGTGGTGCATTAGGGGCTCGGTCCCTTACTTTGGATTTAGAATATATAGTAATTTTTTTAAGGATTTAGGATATCATATGTGTAATACCTCACTCATTTATGATGTAAATATATGTACTTTTTATTATGTTGGTGAGCCGGATGTATATAGTGGGTTTGCGTGTTTATATATATTTGTTATACATTGTGGGGCCAGTGTGCCTCATATATGTGCTGGAATCAGTTAGGTGGCTAGAGGGCCTAAATTCTAAATACATTGTAATTTATATATTTTAATAATAATTAAAAGGTTGGTTGTGGAGCCCACTCCATGGTAAGAGTATGGGGGAGTCCGACTCCACAATGTTGGGAAACAATGTGTTGGTGAAAAATGTCGGTTGAAAGGGCACTTGGGGCCTACGTGGCTTCAAGAGCACCACATACCAAAGAGAGCCATGCAGTGGGAAAAGTATATATAGATACTTACTCCAAGAATTACGATTGGTCATTATTACTATGAGGGCTCTGGACTTCCTAGCTGGCCATAAAGCACCACTTGGGTGCAAGTTTGGGGGAAACAGCTGAGACGCTCCTGGTTGGCCGTAAGGTGTCATTTGGGTGCAGGTTCAGGGGAAGTAGGGTTGTGTTGATTTGATGACGTTGGAGCGGCATGGCTATGGGTTGGCACCTTGGCAATTAGCATGGAGGGCGCTTGGAGCCTTGAACAACATGACTGTTGGGTTGGCACCTTGGCCATGGATGTATGGTTATTTCCGATTATTATTCCCTGTTGACTTGCAACCCTGGCTCAAGGGTGGCTCGTGGTTGAAATTGGAAAACCACATGGTCTATGGTAGGGTGAAACATGAAGATCCCGTAGTCAGTCAACATTTTTACATTGATAAGTATTTTTGCTTATGCGTATTGTTAAATTATGCTTATGTCCAGTGTTATGCTATAAACCTTAGTTTCGGGTTTACGTAATTAATTGTTGATGTAATGTTAATTTTATTGTGTTAATTATTGTTTAAAGGGCCTGCAAACGAAGTGTAATTATTGCACTACGTGTGACTTTGAGATTAACGTGTAGAAACCCTAATTCATTATTCTATGTTTTGTAATTTACTTAGTAGTTTGTGGTGTAATGTGTTTATATGCCATATTTATAATTCTATACCAGTTTGACTATAAACCCCAGTTAGGGTGATATTATATATATGAAAACCCTAAATTTGGTGTAAACAATAATGAATTGAACATTACGTAGACAACCCATTATCTATACCCATTAATGGATACTTAAGTTGTGTATTATAACCATATTTTGCTTCATAATTGTTTACTAGGTTCAAACCCAAATAATAGAAATTGCAGAAGGGTTTTACTCAGAATTACAGGTGGGTTCTGGCCATGAGCCAATGTTTGATAACATAAATAATGTAGGGTATACTTTCACAAAATTACTGGTAAATTATTCGAGGAAATTTGAGTTGTGGTTATGTAGTGTTGCACAGTTGGAGGTTGGGGACATTACAAAGTGGTAAGGGAGCAAGTTTACAACACTGGGTCTAAATTGGGCCAAATTTGGAGAGGATAATTTTGCAAGTTAGAGATTATCCACCATTTGTTTGACTAAAATCACAATGGTAGAATGGAAAAAATTTCCCTGAATTTGCGAATAGTTACTGCAGGACAGATACTTTGAAAATTTGCAGGTTGGAATTTGGCGGTTTTTATGTAAATTTTAGCCACTTAAGTCTAAGATCAAACAATAACAATATATAGAGGTAATAAGCAAGCTTTCTGCCAATTTACGGAAGGATCTTGCTAGACCTTATGGTTATAGGTTTTAAGTTTTCTGTTGATTTTGTTATGGGTTTCTCTGTCAGTTTTTGGGAAAACCTCATTGAATTTATCTATAATGTGAAATACTATAACTAATGTACAATCATTGTTTGACATCATCGCGTAAGGGGATTTATTTTCATAGATTTTAATGGTATAATCTTACCAAGAGAAAGTTAAATTGGACGTGAATAAATATTGGAAATAATATATGATGTGCAACAAACTGTTTGATAAAATGTCCAATTTGGATTATTATTCTACCCTTAAACAGGTCCCATAGGTTTATAATTGGTAATCGAAAAAGGAGTTGTCTTGGAAGTTTATGTGAAGAATTCTTTTGTTGTGAATGTATGGTGGGTGAAAAAATTTGAGGTTCCCACCCCATTGTTTGATATAATGCATGAAATAAATTACACAATTAAAGCAACATTTGGATGTGTTCGGGATAGTCAATGCTATGTGTTTGACAAATGAAGGTAGATGGTGTGGTTCCAATATTCATGCCCGAAGTATTTTTGCCCCACGAGTGTGGATTCAAGCCAACCCACAATTATAATTATTTTCATACAAGTTGAGGGTTGGAAAAGATAAATGCAGGCACATTGAATAGATATGAGAGAAATATTAATGACCAGTGGTTGATAGGGGTCCATTTCTTCACAAGCTTAAAACTACAGCTGAAAATAATTGGTATGTCGTTGGGCAGTAAATGCGCAAGGGTTGTATATGCCCATCATTGTATTTAAGCAAGTATATTATCCAATGGTGGGCATATACAACCCCTATGAATTAACTGCACAATGGCAGGCTAGTTATTTGTTGCCTTAAAACTACTCAGGGCATCGACATGTTAATATTGGAAGCAGTGAGATAGACGCCATTTTCTGAGGTCATGTGAGTTGTGTTTCTGATATGGCTAGATGAGCCCACTAATTGTCACATACTACAGTTGACTGGGGTCAATGGATTTTTCTCCACACCAACTTTTAGACTCAACATACCTTCATTAGGCTGCTAAAAGTGAATTCACAATTGAGGACAATTTTGTGTTTGTGTTTTTCCTTGTTATTTTGTTTATAGGCAAACAAGATTCTACTATTTAAAATTTAAAAGTAGTGGGAAGTTGTATATTCACTATTCTCCTTATGGTCGTGGATAATTATTATGGGGGAGAATTAATCAAAACTTTGGACAAGTAACATGAGCTATAGTAGTGATTATATTTACTATGTTGAGGCGTGTAATGCGTTGGATATGAGTTTGACATTTGCATTTGACATATAGATTTTGATGTCCAATAAAACAAAACCATGTCATTGGGCCAATGGGGGCCACATAATGCATTGGGTTGTGGAGGGTGTTAGCACTGCAAGTTTTCAAATATTTTCGAAGTCTGGTCATCATTCTCCAAGGAATCAATATGCCTTTTCAGTTCGGTTGTAAAATGAAAGTATCGCTGTCAAAGTGTAGTGGTGAGAAAATTTCATTTCTAACTTCATTCATTTCATTTTCCTTCTTTTACCTTTCCTTTTTCTAAAAACCAAAAGTCCAACGTTTCATTTCTTTCAAAACCCCTTTTTAACTATTAAAATCCATTTTTAATAGTTAAAAAGCAGATCTACCTGCACCACAACAAACTTTGGTAATATCATATATCATATGATTTAACTTACCAAGCTTAATAACATTGTGGATCCCTTACCCTTTCATCACAATTAGCTTATCGCAGTTTTAACTTTCATTCACGTAACAATTTCAGTCTCTTACAAAACTCCTAATTCCCCAATTGCGATGTAAATGGGCCCCACCTTCCGTTCTCATCGCACTTCGCAAATCTTAACCTTTAACTCTTGTTCCTCATAACAAAACTCTTGATTCAAGATTTGCGATATTGTTTGGGCCCCACCTTCCATTCTCATCGCACATCGCACTTCGTGAATCTTAACCTTTCCCTCTCGTTCTTCTTAACAAAACTCCCAATTCGCGATTTGCGGTATTGTCTGGGCCCCACCTTCCATTCTCATAGCACATCACACTTCGTGAATCTTAACCTTTAACTCCTGTTATTCATAACAAAACTCCCGATTTACGATTTGTGGTATTGTCTGGGCCCCACCTTCCCTGCCACATCACCCTCCACTCATTACACATCGCCCTTCGCAAGTTTTAACACTTACCTCCCATTTCTCGTAACAAAACTCCTGATTTGCAAGCAGCCCCACCTCCTTGCCACATCATCACCCCCATCGCAAATCGTGTTCCCTCCTGCTTGTGTCTTATGTTTAAATGTTTTGACCCCAATTTGCGATTGCAGTATATGTATAAAGGGTTTTTCTCCTCCCACTCATCTTATAATCTCTCCCGCTAATAAAATGAAACTTCGTTATCTCTTTTAATTTGCCTCCATCCCTATCACAAAAAACAAGAAACCAAAGGAAAGGAACAGTAGCAGAGTTTCTCTGAAACGTATTTCTAACATTACTCTCAGCACCAGCACGTGTCCGCGAGGCACCAGGCAGCATTCAAGGAACAACCACACGCCACTTTCACTGTTGTTTAAACTTTTTGTGGAGTTGGTTGCACCAGAACATAGGAGGAGTCTTCCTATAGATGCCACATCATACAACCACTTCAAATTGTTAGCCTTGATGTTGTTTATTTTTATTATGTCAGAGCACTTTTTAGATAAGTCTCATCTCTTACACGAGATGGTAATAACTTTTAGCAACAGATTTACTCCTTTTGTGGGGATGATAGTTTTATATTTTTTCATATATGTGAAAAATTGCTATGAAGTAAGGGTTCGTGGTTTTAGAACGTAACTCATATGATCAGTACTCTTTTTATTGAATGAAATAGACAGAAACTTCTGAGGACTTATTACCATATGGTGTGTGTATTGTCAATTTCCACTTTTGTTTCCATATCTTATTATCTTTGGTTGCATTTTGCAATTCCTCATGTTGTTATGAGTTTTTATCAGTCTCTTGGCATGTTCATGTGTTTTATCAATTTTTGTTAGTCTCACACAGTGAGCCTTCTTGGTAAAATATATATAATAACAATGGAAAGATCATCACTATTGACAATTATCCTTTATAATATTTCAGTGAGAATATTGTAAGACTAGAAATAGCTTTCTCTTGATGAAATATTGTTAAACTACTACTTGTGTTAATTTCTACCAAATTCAGTAGATTTTTTCTTTGAAAACCTATTGTTTCTTCTCTCATTTCATATTTTCTTCTTCTCATAGGCTACAAAATCACTCTTTGCTACCACATCATTATCCAATACCCTCATTAATAGAACTGTGGATTTGATTGAAATCTCGTTTCAGTGAATAAGAGTTTGAACCACCTACCAATATCATAAAACAAATCATTAAATTGCCTTAGAGTTTAGGATGTGTCTGGTCGGGCACTTGAAGCAGTCCAAGTGTTGATTCCAGCGCTAACATCTATTGGTGCGTCTGTCGAGAGACGAAGGCCTTGAAACGAAGTATTTTCCTGAAGTCTCTTTTTTTGAATTGTTGAATGTCAATTCTCAGTGGTGAATAAGAATTGATGACTTGAAGAAGACTGCAAATTAGTTCACCTGATGACTCCACAGAGAGGAAGAGGGGTTTCAAAAACTCCAACTACAAGGAGAAATCGGAGATCACCTACTGTGACCCCAGTTGCAGACCCAGAGAAGATCATTAAAGATGCAAAAGGAAAACAGAGATCAGTTGAGGCCACATCTCAGTAAGTGAAGAAGGTACACAAAAAAATACATTCCAAAGAAAAAGGTACCTTCATCTACTTTAGAATCAAAATAAGTTTCAATTTCAAAAGATCTTTCTGAAAAATCTAAAATTGAAACTACTTCCCTAGAAGATAAAGTAGATGTTGTTAATCTAAGCTCAGCTGAAAGTTTTTCTCATTCCTAAATTGGTAAATCTGAAATTAGTAAATCTGAAGTAAGCACTATTTCATTCAAAGAGGAAAAAACAGAGCTATTAAGTATCAATAAGGAAACATAAGAGTTTGTGCTAACTGAAGGGGAGTTAGAGAAAGTATTGGCAATTGCACCTTTTCTTGATAGGGATGTTTTGACTGAAGAAGATTTTAAGACCACTTTGAATTTCCTCCAAACTCATCCTAAATACCAGTTTTTCATTACTTCTCAGCAAGAATATTTTCCTTTATCTAGAAATCCAGCAGTTGGGTCATCCTCTTCTCATCCACTAGAAGAGAGTGTTCCTGAAGGCCTCACATTCAACTTATCTGACTTCCTAGCTCAGTAAAATAAAGTTGAATTAACCTCATCCCCTCAAAAGACAACTTTTGAATCTGATTCTTCTATAAAAGGTGAATTCAACACATCCTCTGTTCATCTCTTTGAGAATCCACTATTTCCAGTCCCCTAGCCTAAAAAATCAGCTCAAGGTTTCCAATTTTCTGTTGTCCTAAATTAGATTCAGAATCCACAGATTGTAATTCCTCTTTCCCAAACAGCTACATCAACCGGTCATCCATCAATTTTACATCAGCAAAATATGGCTCAACTTTCCCTTACAAGGATGCAACAAATACTAGCTGCAAGATATGCTCCACTTGCTCTTCCTCAACCTTTGCATCCACCCCCTCAGGGAGATTACTTGAAATATCTTCCAACATACACCGGGGAGGGAGAAGGAGTTTCTACTAAGGAACATTTAGTGGCTTTCTATAGTTATGCTGACAACCAGAATGTCGAACATGAAGATGTCTGGTCAAGACTCTTTGTTCAGAGCTTGGATGGTGAAGCTCGTAAATGGTTTAGAAGTCTGTCTCCAAACTCAATAATAGGAATTGATGAATTGGAGGAAATATTTGTAAAGCAATGGGGTGATAGGAAAGACTATGTATACTACCTTACAGAATTTGGAACTCTAAAGAAGAAACCAGATGAGTCATTGGTTGATTTTACCAAGAGGTTTAATAAGATTTATCAGAAAATTCCCGAAGTAATTAAGCCTCCTAAGACTACAACTATGATAAATTTTGAAAATGCTCTAGATTCTGAGTTTTCTTTATGGTTAAGGGTTGAGAAAGCATATACATTGATGGATATGCAAGAGGTTGCAACTGAAGTGCAGTCTAATCTCATGGCTTCTAATAAGTTGAAAATGGAGGAAGAAAAGGCAACAAAAGACAAAAGGAAGATGAAAGAAGAAAAACCTTCTTCTTCTAAGTCTCTTACAACAGAAGAAAAGATTGATCAAATGTCCAATTTGATCAAGGAACTTGCCTCTAAGATGACAAAATTAGATCTTGAAAACAAACCAGCTGCTAGAGCCAATCAAAATGAGGAAAATAGAAATCAGGGTCCCTTCAGGAGGCCTTTTCAACCTCAACAAATCTTACAGTGCCCAAGAAGGAATGTTGATGATCAAAATGTTCAGCCTCCTTTGAATAATTTTGTTGAAGAAGAGTAGAAAGAACATGAGGAAGAAAATGAAGAAATAAACCTTGGAGGAGAAATCTCACAATCAACTTTTTTGACTTTGCAAGAATATGAAGACCAGTCAAGCATTTATTTGTTTTCAGATGATGAGAATGTCCAAATTTATGCACAAAATGATAAAAAATAGAAAGAATCTCAAAGCAAAAATTATCCTTTGAGGTCTAAAGGCCCTGTTCAACAACCTCAACAAAAATCAAATTCAGAGAAACAAGCTGCCAAACAAAAGGCCAAAGTCAACGAGGTTCCTCCACTCCAAAATTCTGCCCCAATTGTCAAAATCACTGCAGAAAATAAGGAATTAGTTCCAATTTATTTCAGTTTCAAATGGGAATTGAATAAAATCAAAATTCCAGTCCCACTTTTGGAATTGCTGAAAAATCCAACATATAAAGAGTCTTTTAAAATTCTCCTTCAGCCACCTCTCGCCCCCGACTTAGTCAATCTTGAGGATGAAAATCCCACTATTTATCTAGGCTTTCATGTCCAAGATCAAAATGATGACAACTCGCCACTTTTCTATCTGTCACTCAATATACATGACAAATTGCTGCATAATTTTCTGTTAGATTGTAATATTCCAAAATTAGCATGCAACTAATTGGAATATTGATTTTTGTTGTTTACACTTAGGAGATGAATAAATGGGTAAGGAGGCCCATACATTTTAGGAATAAGAATAAAATCCCTCATAATGTGAAAAGGGATAGTCATAGGTGCTGGATTTTACACCCTCATGTGTGAAAAGGGGAATTTACATGTGGACAAGGTCAAGTTTGACCAAGTCAACAACACTGGGATAGGAGGTGGAGATCATATTTAGAGACAGCGCAAAGATAGTGGGAGGAAGATTCCTTGGTGGAGGAAACCCTAATGAGTGGGACCCAAGGTTGGAGGGCTTCCATTTGTATAAAAGGAGGGCAAGGCAGCCATAGCAAAACATGTTATTTATTATTGATTTTTTGGTCTGTATGACTATTTTGCATTCTCTTGTTGTTTAGCAGAGTTGTTGTGCATCTTAGCACAAGGAATTCCTGTTTAGGAATTCCTTCTCCTTTCAAGAGAGGCCTCTTGAAGGATCTTGTACTTCATTTATCCACATTCAAGCTTAAGGCCAAGCCACCTCCTTCAGCTACATCATTATTTCTGCTGAAGTATAACGTTGTGTTGCAGGGTGTTGCAATGGAGGTTTTACAACACCACTTCTGGAGCTTATTTTTCTGAGGAGGAAGCCTTCTTCCCTTTGGAGGATCAGTGAGGAAGAATTTGGAGCTGATTTCAGATCTTGGCACTTGGCCCACCCATTTTCTGTCACCTACAACGCAGTATCCCTCAGTGACTGCGTTATTTTCAGTGAGCATTTGCAGTGAGGGTTTGCAATGATTGTTGGAGGGTGAGATCTTCAGTGTTAGGATCAGCCTTTCACTTGGAAGATCCATTGGAGGAGGTTTGTTTATCTTGTGCATCATCTTCAACCATCTCCATCCATTTCTTGAGTTGCAGGTTCTACTTAGTCTTAGGACTGCAACTCCGGCATTTTTCCATTTTTGTATATTTCAGGAAATCCTTCTAGGATTGTCTTGAAATTGTGTTTGGGAGCTTAGATCTTCACTCCCAACATTGTATGAGCTATATCATTGTAGATCCATGTATTGACATATTCCAGCAGCAGTTATCCCCAATAAAACTATGTTGTCATAGCCTTGGGCATTTTCTGTGTAGCAGTATACTTCATATTCCATGTACATGCTTTCTTGAGGCTTTTATTGCCTAACTTGAGTGATTATTTCCTCAAGATATTGTATACATTTTTCTGCAATAATATCAATATGATGGCTATGTGTTCTTCTTACATTTTATGAGTTGATTTATCATTGCTACTCTAGTTTGTGTTCATGAATTGCTGCATTCCCATTTTGGGATACTACAGTGGTATCAGAGCATAATCTTGGCTCAACTTGTGGATCTCAGCCATTATGCTATCAAGAAGATAGAAGAAGAAGAGAAAGATCAGAATGGTGGAGAGAATGAGCTTTCTCTCATTCCTTTTCAGAAGCAGGAAGGACCTCAACAAGGAGGTCAAGCAAAGCAGAGAAGACAGAAGCAGTGGGACTATGCCCTTTTCTTTTCAGAAAGGAGACAAATTGCAGAAATATGGAGGACACTTAGATCATGATATTATAAGTGAATACCTTGCTGAATACAAATCTAAACCTAGAGCCTTCAAGGAGACTCTAGACTTACCACAGTTCATTCAGCTGGAGGAAGAAAGAAGACCTTGCAACAAAGGGAGAATCAAGGGCAATAGGTTTCTATTGTCTACTTTTGATGGGTCATCTACAGCAAAGGCTTGGGTAAGGAGACTTGATGCATTATTCCTAATACATCCAGTAGTAGAAAGAGAGGTTGTAGATATTGCAGCGCTGCACCTTGAGGGTGAAGCATACAATTGGTGGTTCAGCTATTTGAGTCATGCAAGGGTATCTACTTTTGCAGAATTTACTCAAAGGTTGATTAAGAAATTTGATAAGGAGAAATCAAAGGAGGAGAAGCCCTCACCACCATTTATAGATACTTTTACCAGCACTATCACAACCATGGAAGAGCAGCCATCATCTTTAGCAATTGGGGGAGCCAACACATTGGAGGAAGGAACTCTTGCAGCCATACAAGATACTTCCAAATTTCACTGAGGTATGCCTAAGTTTCCATCTCCTATTGTTTCAGCAAATTTGATGGAGGGTTGTATACCATTGCATACTGCTTATTTGGAGCAACAGAATTGCACTGCGCTATGCCACCTTGACTTGTTCAAGGAAGAGATGAACCATCATCCTCATATACGTTTGTTGAGTTGCACACAACACTTGAGGTTGGGGTGTGAACTTTTGGAGGATAAGATGAACCTTGTCCAAAACAATCTTATACAAAACCACATGTTCATATTTGAGTTGAAGTATGAGACAGCCATTACATCATTAGAGAGATTAACAGTGTTGTCATTAAGCAACAGTGAGGAGATTTTGCCTCCAACACACTTGGATCCTTATGGATTCAAGAAGGACATTGATGAGAGATCTTCTTTAGAATATCTCCAAGGAGTTGCATTTCAACATCCCATGAAATGCAAGAAGAAAAATCTGATTTGGGAGGATGGTAGTCTTCGTTGGAAGGGTACCAAGATAGAGCATGATGGGAGACACCTACATATGGATGGATGGGTGTGGATGGTGAGTAAGAGGCTAGAAAGCTACTTGCAAATCTATGATATTGGGAAGCAGGAGGATTGGTTGCGTTGGCTACTCTTAAAGGAGTTTGGCCATCATGAGACATATCCTCTTTCAAATGGTATGTGGGTGGAGGAAGTTTGGCAGGATACTTGCATCATGGGGCAGCAAGGAGTGTGGATAAATTGTGTTGATATGACATTCTCCATATCAATCGTTATGTTTTCACCACATGATTTGTATGATGGGGGTATGAGGAGGTAGCAAAAACTTTTGTTGCTTTGGTTGTTCTTGGGAGAGCATGGGCAGATTTTCTATCATAATTTGCATGATGTTGCAGGAGTAGGAGATGGCACTATCATGGTGCAAAGGAGCTACTCCCTAGCCTTGGATGATCAGGAGATACTTCCCCCTTGGGAGAAATCTTCCATATATAGCAGCATTATGGTTTATGTCTTTGACAATGAACATGTCAGAGAATGGAGCTATGAGTTGGCAGGATCTTATGTGCATAGACCAACAACGTTGTCACTTGGGAGCTTGAGTTTATTGATGAAGTGTCCCCAGGATCACTTCAAATTTGATGCACTTGGTGGACAAGGAGGAGGTGAGAGTGATGGATTAGTGGATGGAGACACCGGTTACTGCTATTTTCTCTTCTTGACTTGGATGTCCAAGCATAAGAAGGAAGGCCTTCATGCAGCATGTGATTCATTCATCTTCATGGGAGTATATCATACCATTATGGAGAACTTATTCATGGATCCTTACATCTTATTACTTCCAGTACATGGTAAGAATCTTGTTTTTTCATTTATTGGTTGTCTAACACAGTATTTGCATACTCTTACCATTTATATTCAGTGCATTGCTCCACAAGAGGGCAAGCTTTCCATTAGGCTCCATGGGCAAATTTTGGCCAACTATTGTGATGGAGACAACCATCTTTTGTGTGGCCTTGGGCAAGTGTTTTATCATTTCATGTATGTTCAGTTAATGTACCCAACCATTTACTATTCATTAGTAGACATGATGACATACATAATTAGCGATTTACCAAGAAACAACTTGCCATATTATTTTTTGAAACAACAGTTAGGAAAATTGCGCTGTAACCACTTGGGAGACTGTTGGTACCTTCAAGCACCACATGAAACCTTCAGTATTTCCCTCATTTTGATGCTAATCATGATTTCATGTGCTGATGTTGTTCTGATTTTTATTGGGAGCATGATTAGGGGTGAGAAACATTGGTTGGATGTGTCCTTTGGGGAAGAGGATTCCCACACTTGTTGCATTACATATTATAATGGGAGTATGGGAGGAGATATAGCCACCATAGAAAAACACTTGTTTCTTTATGAGGTGAGCCATGGGATTTATTGGATGCCATATGATGGTGATTTCCAACTCATCATATATGGGATAGTTTGGGCCAGCATGATTCATAACGTTGGAGAGGAGATATTTGGAGATCTAGTCTTCATCTTGCCACTTGAGGGCAACATTATTGCAGCCCAAGATCAGCAGATACTCTACACTTATCATAATTGGAGAGGAGGACAGCGTGGGGTAGGTTATTTTGTCTACCATGATTAGATATTTAGCCCACCTACATTGCAGGAGCCAAAGGTGGAGGATGATTTGCATGAATTACCATTTTGGAGGGTGGCTCATTGTGTATGGATGATAGCTTGGGGATGGAGGATCCACATGGGAATGATGATTCCCAATAAATTTCAGATCCCGTCCCTCAAGGGGACCTCTAGAAAACACCTTATTTCCTCCTTGAGTACTCTACTTCTTGATGATGATAGTTATTTAGCTAGCTTGCATGCTTGGGAGGGGAAATATGGAGACTTATTGATGAAACATCATCTCATTCTTTGGAGGATTTTATCATATGAGGATGCTACAGTAGGAGGAGGGGAGACTTCTCAGTTCTATCCTTGCATTTTCTTGAGGACAAGAAATATTTGGGAGGGGAGGATTGTAATATTCCAAAATTAGCATGCAGCTAATTGGAGTATTGATTTTTGTTGTTTACACTTAGGAGATGAATAAATGGGTAAGGAGGCCCATACATTTCAGGAATAAGAATAAAATCCCTCATAATTTGAAAAGGGATAGTCATAGGAGCTAGATTTTACACCCTCATGTATGAAAAGGGGCATTTACATGTGGACAAGGTCAAGTTTGACCAAGTCAACAACGCTGGGATAGGAGGTGGAGATCATCTTTAGAGACAACGCAGAGATAGTGGGAGGAAGATTCCTTGGTGGAGGAAACCCTAATGAGTGGGACCCAAGGTTGGAGGGCTTCAATTTGAATAAAGGGGGGGCAAGGCATCCATAGCAAAACATGTTATTGATTATTGATTTTTTGGTCTGTATGACTATTTTGCATTCTCTTGCCGTTTAGCAGAGTTGTTGTGCTGCTTAGCACAAGGAATTCCTGTTTAGGAATTCCTTCTCATTTCAAGAGAGGCCTCTTGAAGGATCTTGTACTTCATTTATCCACATTCATGCTTAAGGCCAAGCCACCTCCTTCAGCTACAACGTTATTTCTGCTAAAGTATAACGTTGTGTTGTAGGGTGTTGCAGTGGAGGTTTCACAACACCACTTCCGGAGCTTATTTTTTCTGAGGAGGAAGCCTTATTCCCTTTGGAGGATCAGTGAGGAAGACTTTGGAGCTGATTTCAGATCTTGGCACTTGGCCCACCCATTTTCTGTCACCTACAACGCAGTATCCCTCAGTGACTCTGTTATTTTCAATGAGCATTTGCAGTGAGGGTTTGTAGTGATTGTTGGAGGGTGAGATCTTCAGTGTTATGATTAGCCTTTCACTTGGAAGATCCATTGGAGGAGGTTTTTTCATATTTTGCATCATCTTCAGCCATCTCCATCTATTTATTGAGTTGCATCTGCTACTCAGTCTTAGGACTGCAACTCCGGAATTTTTCCATTTTTGTATATTTCAGGAAATCCTTCTAGGATTGTCTTGAAATTGTGTTTGGGAGCTTAGATATTCACTCCCAACATTGTATGAGCTATATAATTATAGATCCATGTATTGACATATTCCAGCAACAATTATCCTCAATAAAACTGCGTTGTCATAGCCTTGGGCATTTTCTATGTAGCAGTATACTTCATATTTCATGTACATGCTTTCTTGAGGCTTCTATTGCCTAACTTGAGTGATTATTTCCTCAAGATATTGTATAAATTTTGCTGCTATAATATCAATATGATGGCTATGTGTTCTTCTTACATTTTATGGGTTGATATATCACTGTTACTCCAGTTTGTGTTCATGAATTGCTACATTCCCATTTTGGGATATTACATAGATTCTGGAGCTTCTCATAATCTCATGCCAAAGAAAGTGATGGACGAAATGGAATTAGAGATCACCTAACAATACCATGACCTCTACACCTTTGATTCCAAAAAATTCAAGTGCCTTGGAGTAATTAAGGACTTGGTTGTTTCTCTTACCCAAGTACCTATGAAAAGCTTAGTGATGGACATTGTAGTTGCAGACATTCCTTCTAGATCTGGGATGCTACTTTCCAGATCTTGGTCTAAAAAATTGGGAGGTACCCTTAATATGGACATGTCATATGCCACCATCCCAGTGTTTGGACGGGAATTCATAAAGAAGTATAGAGAAACCAAAATGGCCTACATCATTAGTGATCAGCATAATCCTTCAAACCATCCCATATATGCTGAAGAAAAGGAATTGGGGTCATAAATACTACACCTTGCTTCAAAGGATAACAATTTCCAACCTGAAATAAGTGAAAAACAACACTTTCAAGGTACAAATGAGCAACATTCAGAGGGGGGACAGATCTGGAAATTGTACTTCGATGGAGCCTCATCAAGAGAAGGATCAGGAGCCGGAGTATTCCTCTTTTCTCCTACTCAGCAAAAGGTAACTATATCATATAAACTACAATTTTCTACCACTAATAACACTGTTGAATATGAGGCACTTTTGCTGGGAATGAAGGTAGCGAGAGATTTGGGAGTGGAGCAGCTAATTTCTTTTGGTGATTCAGGATTGGTGATAAAGCAGGTGAGAAACAACAACCAAGTAAAAAATTCCAAGTTGAAAAATTATAGGAATGAAATGTGGGACTTGATTGAGCATTATTTTTCAACATTTTATATAAATTTTGTCACTAGAGAGGAAAATAAAATCATTGATTCACTAGCTATTGCCGCTAGTAATTTCAAAATTCCTCTAGATGTCAAGGCAGCTTATGATTTTCAAATTAAAAATAGGACTTCAATTCCTGACAACATCAAATACTGACAAGTATTTGAGGATGACAGGGAAAATCAGAAATTTTTAGAGTGTGTTGAAGAGTTTGCAAACATACAAATTGATGATGAGCAGGACATTGTTGAAATTAAAAATAGTAGGCCTTTTAATAAAACCATGGCTAGGAAGAACATTATAGATCTGAAATCAAACTATATTCCTAAAGGCCTAGTTCCTTTAGAAAGATTGTTCTATAATAATGATGTTTTTCTCAAGCCTGAAAGTAAAGTTGATGGAGAGAGTACGATATAATGTAACATTGGCACAAAATATCAACCAAAATTATTCAAAGTGTCCAAATTACTTTCTCCTGAAACCAAAACAAAATATATTAAGCTGTTGAAAGAATTTGCTAATATTTTTGCATGGTATTATAGTGAGCTAAAAACTTATGATAGAAGCATAGTGGAGCACAAGATTCCTTCGAAAATAGATGCAAAGCTTGTAGCAGAAAAAATCATACATATCAATCCCATGCTGCTCCCAATCATTGAGAAAGAAATCAGAAAATTATGGGAAGAAAAATTAAATTTTCCTTTGAGATTTTCTAACTAGGTAGCTAATATAGTCTTGGTTCGGAAAAATAATGGAGAGATAAGAATTTGTGTCAATTTTCGCAACCTGAACCGGTGTTCATTGAAAGATAACTATCCGCTGCCAAAGATGGATTATATTTTGCAGAAGGTTGTAGGATCCAAAATATTGTCAATGATTGAGGGCTTTTCAGGCTATAATCAAATTTCAGTTGACAGGAAAGATAGAGAAAAGACAACATTTACCACACCCTAGGGTACATTCATGTACAACAAAATGTCATTTGTTCTGATGAATGCAGGCATAACTTTTCAACGGGCAATGGATATTGCCTTTGAGGGAGAAAAGGACATATTTGTAGTCATCTATTTGGATAACATCACAGTCTATTCAAAATCTGATGAAGACCACTTGAAACATTTGAAACAAGTTTTTGACAAATGCAGAAAGTTTGGTTTGTCCTTGAACCCAAAAATTCATCCTTTGTTGTCCAAGAAGGGAAATTATTAGGACATATAGTAACAAAAAGTGGAATCTGTATGTTGAATCTTTAATTAAACTGAGAGGGGGGGGGTGAATCAGTTTAATACATACATAAGCCTTTTAAAATTTTCACCAAACTTATTTACAGCTTACTATGTGAACAGTCTTAAAATGTTGCAGCTAATATTAAATTAATGTGACACCATACTTATGTTGAGAGCAGCAAAGAGTTAGGTAGATTGAAAGAATCACATCAAAACATAAGAAACACACATAGAGACAACAGATGTAAGTGGAAACCCATAAAGGGAGAAAACCACATCTTATTATTGTTGTGATGCAAAATCAAGCTCCAAATCCCTCTCACCACTATTTTTCTATAGGCACCAACCTACAGGAGGCTCCTACCTCAATTCTGCAAGCTACAACTTGCAAGGAAGCACCAACTCCCTTCAATTTTCTGCAGGCACCAACCTACAGGAGGCTCCAACCTCAGTCGGCTACAACTGACAGCTATCAAGCTGCAACTTGATAGGGAAGCTCCAACTTCCTCAATTTATCAAACTGAATGTTTGCTGATTTACCTCAGATATCAGCTCTGTTCTGTAGCTTCTCTTTCTGCTCTTCTTTTCTTAATCTTCTCTACCTCACACTTCTATATTCTGCCTTCTCTAGATTTACTCTCTCTAACCTCTCTTATGCATATCCAGTTGATATTATATATAAAGTTCCTCACATGACTGTTTGTATTTCACAGAGAATTTGGAGTGAACAGTCCTGACTCTTTGGCTTCTGTCTTCTCATTCCTTTTTCCAACTCATTTTTAAAATTATAACAACATGTACAAATTTACAGTGGGATTTTTCTTTTTCTTTTTCTTTTGGACACTTGCCTTTGCATCACAAACAATATGAACCAATTAAAATATTACATTTAATTACAATGAGAACTCCAGCTCACTCATTCAGCCTTTTGGATCTCTGCGCATTTGTCTTTTCTTTGACTGTGTTTGTCCCTTTTTCTCCTCTGTATGCTTTTCTGTTTATAGCTGTTGCGTAACTCCTGTATGTATGTAACTGCACTTTAACTCCGGGCAAATTCCAATGCTTTACACACAGCAAGTGTCTTGTTGATGTGGTGAGTTCCACAAGCGGAACATGTATACACCACAAAAATCGTTTTATATTAACAATCGCCCTCCACCTTAAGCTGAGGCCCATGGGTCCACAAACCACACGACATAATTCAATACAATCGCACCCGTTACATAAAACAACTCTCGGCATTTTATAACACCTTTTTAATAACACAGTACTCACAATCTTTATCATGAACCATCAACAATAAAACCCTTTATAACCTTCTTAATAAACCCTGGAATTTATATTAATGAACAACTCTGAAAAAATTTGAGCCCCACAGCTGTATAAACCTTCCGCTCTATTTTCTGAGTCAAGCGTTATAAACATTAGTATAAGGGGTTGATTCCATTTAATCAATAGACTATCATATATCTGGGCCCATTTGCCATGCTTTCCGATGCTATACACTACTTCTCGACTTCTTCCGATTGCGATTGATCGCAATCGCAATTTCCATTTGAATGTACCAACATTCCAATATTCTGAAGCTCCGATTGCGATTACTCTGATGCGATGCGATTAATCGCAATCGCAAATTCCATTTGCATGTTCCGATGCCCCGCCTTAACTCCGATTGCGATTGGTCACTGTTCATTTAAATGTGCCGATGCGATTAGAACTGGAACTCAAACCTGTTAGATCATAATTTATAGACCCATCGGGTCCGGGCTTCAATCGCAATCGCAATCTTTTAACATAGTGCTCCGACGTTCTGCTTCTTTCCGATGCGATTGATGTATTGCTTCCAATTGCGATCGATCGCAATCGCAACTCTTAGTTGCATGTTCCGACACATATCAATTATGTTTTATAAACCCATCGGGTCCGGGTTTCATCGCAATCGCAAATATTTGTTAACATGTTCCGCTGCTTTCTCCGATGCGATTAGGAAAGGGTCCCGCCATATAAAACTTTGTATTATGCGCTCCATATAACTTAATAAATATGCTTTGGACCTTTGATTCTTTTAAATTCGGGCTCAATAATATGAAACTTATATATGTATTGTATTTTGTATTCCCATCGGGTCCGGGCTTTCAATCGCAATCGCAATTTTCTATTGTTTACATATTCCGCTGCACTGTTTTTCTCCGATGCGATTGGGAAAGGGTCCCACCTTATGATACTTTGATTCTTTGTGAAATATGTAATGCGATGCATATATATGTAAGTTTTATGTTTCATCTTTGGAGTATCCTCCAGCGGGTTAAGCGATTCTCGGAATTTATTTATATATATCCTTCCGCCTGAGTTACGGTTCCCGGAATTTATATTTAGTGTTTCTACTAGCTGGGTAGTGATTCTCGAAATAACAGCTCTGCCTCTGCCTTCGTGGCTTCTGTCGCTAGACCTCTACCTCTACTGCTGTGATAACGGCTCTGTCTCTGCCTCTGCCTCTGATAACGGCTCTCCTCTATTTTCGTTGCCTCTGCCTTAGCTGCTACTGCTGCTCGACCTCTGCCTCTGCCTTCGTTGTACATATTACCTGCTATTGTTCTTTGCCTATCTTTGCATCTGCTGCCTTCTTTATTTGTCTCTCTCTTCGCTGCCTCCATTGCCATCAATGTGTCTTCCAACAATGTATTGATCCGGGAAGAGTAGAAGCTATTCAGAATATTGGTTTGCCAAGGAATAAAAAATAATTGCAGTCATTTTTAGGGAAAATCAAATTTTTGAGGCGTTTTGTTCCTAACTTTGCAGAGCTGATCAAACACATAGATGTCTTGTTGAAAAAATATGCGGAATTTGAATGGCGAGATGAAGCAAAACATTCATTTTCAGCAATCAAGTCTACCTTGACTGAAGCTCCAGTTTTGATTAGTCCTGATTTCGAAAAAGATTTTCTGATTTTTTCATATGCTTCAAAAGAAACAATTGTAGCTGTCTTGTTACAGAAGAACAAAGAAGGTTTAGAGCAGCCTATTTCATTTTTAAATTATGCTTTAAGGAATGTTGAATTAAAGTACAACCTGACTAAAAAACAAGCATATGCATTAGTTAAGGCTTTGAAGTCTTTCGAGTTTATGTGCTGCATTCAAAAATAGTTGCTTTTGTACCCAACATCATTGTTAAAAATGTTTTGCTGCAGATAGAT
This sequence comes from Pinus albicaulis, assembly GCA_034641835.2. Lineage (NCBI taxonomy): Eukaryota > Viridiplantae > Streptophyta > Pinopsida > Pinales > Pinaceae > Pinus > Pinus albicaulis. Next base: position 1,076,971,046 of record CM076575.1, on the reverse strand, counting down.
ACAGATGGCAAAAGGGGATGATGGCTGACCAAAATGTTGGAATTTGATATTGATATCAGACCAACTAAATTGATAAGAGGTCAAGGCTTGAATCGCTTGATGGTTGAATCTAACTGTAAGGCTTTTGATATGAAATGACTGTATTAGTTTTGTTGTGCTAAGGGTCTTTCAGTTTTAAAAACATGGGCATAATTGGTTCATTAGTTTGCATAAGGATTAAGGAGTTTTTCCATGAATTATAGATGAATTTTAGTGAATTAGAAGCATAAAATAATTCTAAATAACACTGAACAACAGTGTAAAATAGACAAATAAGTCACCACATGAAGTTTACACAACAGGCATGATGAAGCAGTTCACCCCTCCTGTGCTATATCTATTGGTCTAGCTCTCAATGGCTTGTCCATCTTTCATTATGATCAAAATTTTGCTATTACATGTATTTATAGTGCTCTAATGGTTGTTTTCTCTACACCAATGGCTTCAGAATGCTCCAATTATTCAATAATGACTCTTCATTCACTCAGAATGCTCGAAAATTGAGCCTCCTACACTTTTTCCCAATATCTCCTAGGAAAACTCTACTAAATGTGGAGAACTCCAATTAACTGGAGTTAAATTAGGGATGACCACAAAATTTGGCATACACCTATCCTCTCCACCAATAAATTCGCGTAATTAATGTTATGGTTAGGGTGGTGGCCACATGTGCACCCCAACCGTTAGTGGGCTTGATGGTTAGCGGAACTGCTGCTCGTGACTACAGTTTCAGGTGAACTGTGGTTTCGATGCCGTCGAGTTAGAGCTCTGACCATGGTAGGTGGCTTGGCTTGAACATGCCATGTAAGCAGCTTCTGGGAACCGCTAGCGGGTTGGGACCCTATCGCAGATCGCATGTCTTTATTTATAACTCATACCCTTAATGGTTTTAATCAATGCGATTGTCGACGCAAAGTTGCGATGTGTTGCCGCATCACAAAATCGTAATTTTAACCTTTAATTGCACTTCGGTCTCCCGCAGATTTAACATGCTGCTGCTAATGATAAATCCTAAATCCTGCGAAGTTTGTTGTGTTGACACATGGTCATGCCATTGCATCGCATCATAAATAATATAACCTGCGATGACTTAACCGTAAACTTGAACTCCGCCAATGCGCGATATGCGCATAGTCGCTCCAAATGACACGTGTCTCCTCTCGATCGCATCGCGAATAATTTATTTTACCTTGCAAGGCCTTAACTCTTAACTCTAAATATTGTGATTTGCGAAATCGCTTTCCGGGTGCTGCAATCTACGTCGTTGGTTTGTTTCTCGATTCGACGATCCACGTTATATCTCTACCTTCTCACTTTGCATCGCAGGTTAAACAATTTAAATTGCGGAACTCTTAATGTGTTTACAGTGCGATGTGCAATGTCCTCCAACTACAATGAGTTCTCTCCTGTTGATTGGTGTCAGATCCACGGTCCTCGCTATCGCTTCGTTCTGCAGCTTGCTCTTACTGTCTATTCCACCTTCAACATTTCCACGGTTGTGTAATCCCTGATTCTATATACAGAGTTAAATACTCCATGACATCCACCAATTTGGATCCCACTCTTCTGGTCGATCCAATTCTGAACCTGTTTTCCATTTCCAACCCAATCCTGTAGCTTTGAATTTTGAGCAAAATTTATGAACTCCTGATCATTCCTCCCCATTGGGAAGCTTTTGGACCCCAAAAGACTTGATTACCTGTTCAGTAGATGAGGGTACAACTCCCTCACCTTTCCAATATCCATCCATGTTTCCTTGCTTGGTTTAGTGCCTTTGAGCCCAACTCAAATGTAGTCAACACTTTACCTCTTTGATGCTCTTATCCTCCTGTCAAGAATTATATCTTGTTTGAGCTCATCCAGAAATTCTAGCGAGAAATCTTCAATAGAAGGTAGCTGAACATCACTTCCTTGATCATCGATCAAAGGAGGCTCATACAAGCGTAAGTTTTCAACATTAAAAACTGAATACATTTGCATGTAAGAAGGAAAATCAAGTTGGAATGCATTATTACCAACTTTTTTTTTATCTTAAAAGGACCCTAGCGATGGGTTTGAGTTTTTTACCTTCCCCTTGCATCCTTTCTTTGCTAATGTGCAACAATACCTCATCTCCCTCTCGAAACTTATGATCAACCCAGTGTTTGTCATACCTCTATTTGTATTTTCTTTGACTTTTCTCAAGTTGTTCTTGAACTTGTTGATGTATCATCTGAATTTTCTCAATGAACTTTTGAGCCTTATCAATATCACTATGGCCATCGATTGCAACATCCTTCCCAAAGATGAATTCTAATGGAAATTTTGGCAAATACCCAAAGCATGCTTCAAAAGGTGAGGTTTGTGTTGAAGAGTGCTTTGCCTGGTTGTAAGCATGCTGAATGTAATGAAGTTGTTCATCCCACAACTTAGGATGTTTGCTGCAATATCCTCTCAATAGATGCACAACTGCTTTGTTCACCACTTCGGTTTGTCCATCTGTTTGTGGATGAAAAGCGGTACTCTTTTTCAATTTTGTGTCCATCATTCTCCATAGATTTGACCAAAAATTCCCAATGAACCTAGAATCCCTGTCACTAAAAATACAAGTGGGAAATCCAAAATGAACCCAAACATTTTGAAAATAAAGTTCAGCAGTATGTTCAACAGTAATGGTCTTCTTACATGGCATAAGTATACACATTTTACTGAATCTATCCACAACTACAAAAATATAATCATGTTGCTTTCTTGACATAGGTAAACCTCCAACAAAGTCCATGGAGATGCTCTCCCATGGCCATGATGGTACCGGTAGTGGCGTGTACAATCCAAGCTTCCTATTACTAGGCTTACTTGTTGCACACATAGAACAACCTCTTATAAAACGTGACACACTATCTATCATGTGAGGCCAATAACAATACCTCTGTAGATGCGCCACTGTTTTGCTTACCCCAAAGTGTCCAGCAATAAGAGAAGAATGAGCTTCTCTCATGACACTTAACCTCTCTCCTTGTGGGATACATAGCTTTCCCAAATGAAACAAAAAAAAATTATGTGTGTGATAATATCTTTCTTCAACTTGATTCCCTTCACTCAAACTAGCATACACGTCTTTGAAATCAATGTCATGTGCATATTGTTCTATGTAACTCTCATGTACAACAGAATCATTTTTCAGTAAATTAGAAGCACTAATGATTGGTATCAAAAGAATATCTACAACTTTATTGAATATACCTTTTTTGTACCTTATAACCAAGTGAAATTGTTGAAGAAATCCCATCCACCTGAAATGTCTTGATTGCTGCAATTTTGTTTGCGACTGCAAGTACTGTAATGGTTGGTGATCGATGTGTACAATAATATATTTACCCATCAAGTAGTGTTTCCACTTCTTGACACTTTGTACCAACGCATATAGTTCTTTGTCATATGTAGGATAATTATTCATAGCACCATTAAAATTTTCTAAATGAAAGGTGATAGGCTTACCATGCTGCAAAAGGATTGCGCCCATGGCATAGTCACGAGCATCGGTTTGTATCTCGAATGGTTGTCTCAAATTCGGTAGTGCAAGGACTAGAGCTAAAATTATCTTGTATTTTAAAGCTTCGAAAGCTTGTTTTTGTTTGCCTCCCTATTGGAATTATTTCTTCACACTTGTCACTTCATGCATAGGAGCTACTATGGAAGAAAAGTTAGCAATAAATTTCCTCCAATATTGGGTTGCACCTAAGAAACTTATTACCTCGGTAACTGTTTTGGGTGTGGGCCAATTCACAATGGCCTCCACTTTATAAGGATCAATCCTCAATTCTCCTCCTCCTACAATATGTCCCAAATAGACCAAAGAAGTCTTTCCAAACTCACATTTTGACATCATAAGAAACAATTTCTCTTTCTTCAAAATATCAAGCACTCTATTTACATGCAAGACATGATCTTCTCTTGTTTTTCCGAAAATCAAAATTTCATCTAAGTACACAATAAAAAATTCATCAAGGAATGGTCAAAAACATTATCCATAACCCGCATAAAATTTGATGGTGCATTACATAAACCAAAAGGCATAACTGGCCACTCAAAGAGTCCTTGTTTGGTTTTGAATGCAGTTTTCCATATATCACTTTCTGCAATTCTTACTTGATGATATCCACTTCGTAAATCTAACTTAGTGAAAAAAATTGCTTCTTTCAGCTGATCAAGCAAATCATCTATTCTTGGGAGTGGGTAACAATTTGTTGCCGTAATTTTGTTCAAAGCTCAAAAATCTACACCATGTGCCAAGTCCCATCTTTATTTGGTATCAAGACTATGGGTGAACCGCATGGCGAGGTGCTTGGCCTTATGATACCTTTATCCAACATCTCTTTGATTTTCCTCTTTATTTCAGCATTCTCCATTATCAACATGCGATACATACCTATGTTTTCAAGAGGACAATCCTGCTGCAATTGAATCTCATGTTGAATTTCCCTTTTTGGAGGCAATCCTGATGGCTCCTGAACCATCTCATGATGCCCATTAACCACATCATATAATTATGATATCAACTTAGGACCACATCCCTCAAAAGATTCATGATTACTATCATATTTTGGCTTAATAATAAGAAGAAAAAAATTCTTACTTGAATTTACCAGCCTCTTTACTTGTCCATCATTTACCAAAGCAATATTTGTCTTCTTGCGGTGTGCTCTAACAATGAAATCCTTGCCATATTTGAATAATTATAATTGTTCTCATGGTGATAGAACATCGGTTTCCTGTCATACAAGTAAGGACTCCTTAATACAATACCAGTTATGTCAAGCGGAACCACATCTAATTCAACTGTGTCAATAAAGCTTGCAGTGATTGCAAACCTCAATATACATTTCCTTGTAACCTGTAGATTTGCATCCTTACAAATCCAACCCAATGGATATGGTTTTGGATGTGGTATGGTCTCAAGGTTAAGTTTCTTGACCAAATATTCAGAGATTAAATTTGCTTTTGACCCACTGTCAAACAGTGTGTCAATCTTGGTATGCTTGGATATGACCCTCACATGAAACAATTCTATTCTTTCTTCTTCATTTGGAGTGTTTATGTGATAATTTGATGTACTGGTACTGGGTTTAGTTTCAATTTCTTTTCCCTTCATGTTCTTCAATCCCATGGCTGTAATTTTAGTCTCATCACCTGAATCAGACCCTACGTCATGTTGAGCTGTAGCAACAGTTTTATGTTTCCCTTTGTTATTGGGTTTCTTTGGCCTCAATTGTGGATGTAATTTCCAACAATGAGTTTCATAATGGCCTTCTTTTGAACAATGTTTACAAGTCACTTTTTCTCCCTCTTTCTTAACAGATGCATTATTTTTGTTTTTACTTTTTGGGGTATTTTCCTTGGCTTTACCCTTAAAAAGTTTATTCCTACCCTCTTCAAGAATGTTCTTCCCTCTAGCTTCTAGATGTGTGGCCTGAACACAAACATCATCTAGACTGGTGGGGTTAAACATGAGAATAGTATGTTTTAGGTAGCTATGTAAGCCTCCTATGTACTTTAGCAAAGTGTCTTGGCTCTGCAAATCCACCCCTAATAAAAGAGCTCTTCTCCTAAATTCCTGGGTGTATTCTTGCACAATTTCTCCCTTTAAATACCTAATTTTTTGCCAGTTCATGATGGATTTTTGCATATGAGCTAATGGATAAAACTGTCATTTAATAGCAGCAATAAAATCTGACCATGACAAAATAATCTTACCATGTTTCTTGATTTCCTCTTGTGTCTTGGCTTCCCACAAAACAAGTGCTACATCTTCCATTCTCAAAGAAGCTAATTGAATTTTTGTATCATCATCTTGAAGATTATGTATTCTTAAATAGACCTCCAATTGTCAAATCCAATTATCTAGCTTGTCTACATTTACTTCACCATTAAAAATTAGCAATTTGAACTTAACATCAAGTTTTAATAAAGGATATTTACGAGTGCTCTTGGACTTGTGTGGTTGATGTACTAAAGAAGAGGTAGAAGATGACGATGATGATGAGGGTGAAGATGGTGGTCGTCCATTTCCTCCATTTCCCTTCTTTGAATTGTCTTCATCATGTTGACCTCCTGAAGATCCTTGTCCTTCCTTTTGGAGTTTATATCATTCTCCGTCCAGTCTCTCATTCCTTTCTTGATAAATAATTCTAACCATCTCAACCATATCAAGAAATTATTTCCTAAACACTTTTTCTTATTCCTTAGGGTCAACTTCTTCATGAATTTATCCTTCCTCATGAGGCATGCTTAATGGAGCTTCTGCTTCTTTAGGAGGTGAACTAGGTGGTGGAGATTGTGGAAATATTTCTCTCCTTTGATTTGGCTCCTTTTGAGACCCTCCTGCTTCCACCAATTTTCTTTCTTCCCTTTTGAGCTTGAGCCTTGTAAGCATCTAAAACTTGCAAACAGTTAAACAATTATTTGCACTATACAACACCAGAGAAAAAATCTAGCTCTGATACAATTTGATCTGAAATTATTGTATTAGTTTTTTTGTGCTAAGGGTCTTTCAGTTTTAAAAACATGTGCATAATTGGTTCATTAGTTGCATAAGGATTAAGGAGTTTTTCCATGAATTATAGATGAATTTTAGTGAATTATAAGCATAAAATAAGTCTAAATAACACTGAACAACAATGTAAAATAGAGAAATAAGTCACCATATGAAGTTTACATAGTAGGCATGATGATGCAGTTCACCCCTCTTGGGCTACATCTGTTGGTCCAGCTCCCAATGGCTTGTCCATCTTTCATTATGCTAAAAAAAAATTATTACATGTAGTTATAGTGCTCTAATGGTTGTTTTATTTGCACCAATGGCTTCAAAATGCTCCAATTAGTCAAGAATGACTCTTCATTCACTCAGAATGCTCGAAAATTGAGCCTCCTACACTTTTTCCCAATATCTACTAGGAAAACTCCACTAAATGTGGAGAACTCTAGTTAACTGGAGTTAAATTAGGGCTGACCGAAAAATTTGGCACGCCCCTATCCGCTCCACCAATAAATTTGCGCAATTAATCTTATGATTAGGGTGGTGGCCACATGTGCACCCCAACCGTTAGTGAGCTTAACGGTTAGTGGAACCTCCGCTCGTGACTACAGTTTCAGGTGAACTGTGTTTTGGATGTTGTTGGGTTAGAGCTTTGACTGTGGCGGGTGGCTTGGCTTGAACATGCCATGTAACAACTTTCGGGAACCGCTGGTGGGTTGGGACCCTATCGCAAATCGCATGTTGTTGGTTATAACTCATACCCTTAACGGTTTTAAACAATGTGACTATCTACATGAAATGCGATGAGTTGCCACATCGCAACATCGCAATTTTAACATTTTATCACACTTCAGCCTCCCGCAAATTTAACATGTCACTACTAATGATAAATCCTAAATCCTGCGAAGTGCGCAGTGTTGACACGTGGTCATGCCATCGCATCATAGCATAAATAATATAACCTGCGATGACTTAACCATAAAATTGAACTCCGTCGATGTGCATATATAACCTGCGATGAATTAACCATAAACTTGAACTCCACCAATGCGCGATATGCGCAAGATCGCTCCAACTGACATGTGTATCCTCCCAATCGCATCGCAAACAATTTATTTTACCTTGCGATGCCTTAAATATTAACTTCTAAATATTGCGATTTGAAAAATCGCTTTTCGGGTGCTGCAATCTCCGTCGTTGGTTTATTTCTCAATCTGACAATCCACGTTATATCTTCGCCTTCTCACTTCATGTCACAGGTTAAAAAATTTAACTAGAAAAACTCTTAATTATAAACACTATTCAGTGCGATGTGCAATGTCCTCCAAATACAATGATTTCTCTCTCGTTGATTGGTGTCAGATCCATAGTCCTCGCTATCGCTTCATTCTACAACTTGCTCTTACTGTCCGTTCCACCTTCAACATTTCCACGGCTGTGCAATCCCTGATTCTATATGCAGAGTTCAAGACTCCATGGCAGCCACCAATTCGGATCCCACTCTGTTGGTCGATCTGGTTCTAAACATGTTTTCCATTTCGAACCTAATCCTGTAACTTTGAATTTTGAGAAAAATTTATGAACTCCTGATCAGCGTTAAATTTGAACGTAGAGGAAACTGAAGGAGAAGATGGAGAAGGTATTTCTAATTATCCTGAAATATTTCATTCAGATCGGTACAAGGATATAGTATACTTTTTGTTAAATTTCAACTGTCCTCCTGAAATGGAGAAGTCAAAGAGGAGATCTTTCAAATTGAGAGTTGTTAAGTATTGCATTTTGGAAGACCATATTTATTGGAAGGACCCTGTTGGAGTCTTATTAAGATGTGTAGATGAAGCTGAATCCCAAGAGATTATGACAGAGATACATGCAAGAGTGTGTGGAGGGAATTTGTATTGGAAAGCCACTGTAAACAAAATCTTAAGAGTTGGATATTATTGGGAAACTCTTTTCTCTAATGTTTTTGCCAAAGTTAGAAATTGTGTTGAATGTCAGAATTTTGCTGCTAAACAGAAATTTGTACCATTACCTCCTATTCCTATTTCATCAGATGTTCCTTTCCAACAATGAGGGTTAGACTTCATCGGTGAAATTCATCCACCTTCATCAGCACAACATAGATGGATTCTCACAGCTACAGACTATTTTACTAAATGGATTGAAGTTGTACCAACCAGGAATTCTATTGATACTGTAATTATCAATTTTTTGTTGGAAAACATTATGTCAAGATTTGGTTTTCCACAGAAGTTAGTAATTGATAATGCAATGGCCTTTAAGTCTACTAAGATGTACAGCTTTTGTCAGCAATATGGAATTGAATTGACTCATTCCAGGCCTTATTACCCTCAAGGTAATGGATTAGCCGAGTCATCCAATAAAATTTTTGTGAGGATCATTAAGAAAATGCTGCCTAAAAATAAGAGAAATTGGGACACTCAGCTGGTACATGCTCTTTGGGAAGATAGGGTAAGTGGTAAAAAATCAATTGGAATGTCTTCATTTCAGCTTGTATATGGTACTGATGTCGTAATGCCTTTGCAATTAGCTTTTCATGTGATGAAGTTCCTACAAGATGAAGTTGATAATGAAAATCCAATCCAAAGGAGAATTCTACAATTTATAAAGGCACACCAAATCAGAGAATCAATGATGGATAAAACACAGAAGTATCAGACTATTTTCAAATCTGTTTTTGACAAAAGAGAAAATCAATAGTTGTTTCAGGAATATGATTTGGTGCTGAATTGTTGAAGTTTTGGAAAACAATACTTTTCTGCTCAAACATCTGGATGATGATCAACTGATTGGAGGCTCAGACAATGGTCATTTTCTTAAAAATTTCTTTGTTTTGTAAGTTAGTTGATTCATTCCATTGTAAATATCCAATGTGATGTGTCAATAAAACTCCATGCCCAATGGTACTTTTGTCTGTATATATGGTTAGTCTTGAGTACAGTCAGTCAATGGTCAGTCCTAGTCATAATTTCCAAGAAGTCTTATGAGTTTAAAGAGTTTTTAAGGCATTGATTCTACAGTCCTTGAAGCCTCACAGGGAGGACTCCATCTTCAATATGAGCCACTGTTAGCACTGCAATTTTTCAAAGATTTTCAAAGTCTAGTCATCATTCTCCAAGGAATCAATCTTCCTTTTCAGTTCAGTTGTAAGATGAAAGTTTCGCTGTCAAAGTGTAGTGGTGAGAAAATTTCATTTCTACCTTCATTCATTTCATTTTCCCTCTTTTACCTTTCATTTTTCTAAAAACCCAAAGTCCAACATTTCATTTCTTTCAAAACCCCTTTTTAACTATTAAAATCCATTTTTTATAGTTAAAAAACAGCTCTACCTGCACCACAACAAATGTTGGTAATATCATATATCATATGATATAAGTTACCACACTTAATAACATTGTGGACCCCTTACCCTTTCATCATAATTTCCTTCTCACAGTTTTAACTTTCATTCATGTTACAAGTTCTGTCTCCTACAAAACTCTCAATTCCCCGATTGCGATGTAAATGGGCTCCACCTTCCATTCTCATCGCACATCTCACTTCGTGAATCTTAACCTTTAACTCCCGTTCTTCATAAAAAAACTCCTAATTCACGATTTGCGGTATTGTATGGGCCCCACCTTCCATTCTCATCACACATTGCACTTTGTGAATCTTAACCTTTAACTCCTGTTCTTCATAAAAAAACTCCTGATTCGCGATTTGCGGTATTGTTTGGGCCCCACCTTCCATTCTCATCGCACTTCACACTTCGCTAATATTAACCTTTAACTCCCATTCTTCATAACAAAACTCTCAATTCGCGATTTACAGTATTGTTTGGGCCCCACCTTCCTTGACATGTCACTGTCTGCTCATCGCACATCTCCCTTCACAAGTTTTAACACTTACCTCCCATTTCTCATAAAAAAACTCCCGATTTTCGATTTACGAGCGGCCCCACCTCCTTTCCACGTCATCACCCCCATCAAAAATCGCATTCCCTCCCGCTTGTGTCTCATGTTTAAACGTTCCAACCCTGATCTATGATTACGTTATATGTATCAAGGGTTTTTCTCCTCCCTCTCATCTAATAATCTCTCCTGCTAATAAAATGAAACTCCACTATCTCTTTTAATCCGCCTCCATCCCTATCAGGACAAACAAGAAACCAAAGGAAAGGAATAGCGGCAAATTTTCTCTGAAACATATTTCTACCATTACTCTCAGCACCAGCACATTTCCGCGAGGCACCGAGAAACATTCAAGGAACAAACACACATCACTTTCACCGTTGTTTACACTTTTTGTGAAGTTGGTTGCACCATAACAGAGGAGGAGTCTTCCTATAGACTACCACATCATACAACCACTTAAAATTGTTAGCTTTGATGCTGTTTGTTTTGATTATGTCATAGCACTTTGTATTAAATTTTTTGGATAAGCCTCATCTCTTCCACGAGATGGCAATAAATTTTAGGAACATATATACTCCTTTTGTGGGGATGACAGTTTTATAATTTTTTATATATGTGACAAACTGCTATGAAGTAAGGGTTCGTGGTTTTAGAATCTTAACTCATATGATCAGTACTCTTTTTAGTGAATGAAATAGACAGAAACTTCTGAGGACTTGTTACCATCTGGTGTGTGTATTTTCAATTTCCACTTTTGTTTCCATATCTTAATATCTTCAGTTGCAGTTTGCAACTCCTCATGCTATTATGAGTTTTTATCAGTCTCTTGACATGTTCATGTGTTTTATCAATTTTTTTTAGTCTCACACAGTGAGCCTTCTTGGTAAAATATATATAATAACAGTGGAAAGAGAACCACTCGTGATAGTTATCTTTTATAATATTTCAATGAGAATATTGTAAGACTAGAAATAGCTTTCTCTTGATGAAATATTTTTAAACTGCTACTTGTGTTAATTTATACCAAATTCAATAGATTTTTGCTTTGCATACCTACTATTTCTTCTCTCATTTTACATTTTCTTCTCCTCATATGCTACAAACTCACTCTTTGCTACCACATCATGGTCCAATACGCTCATTAGTAGAACTGCGGATTTGACTGAAATCTCTTTTCAGTGAATAAGAGTTTAAACCACCTACCAATGTCATAAAACAAATCATTAAATTGCCTTAGAGTTTAGGATGTGTCTAGTGACGCACTTGATGCAGTCCAAGTGTTGATTCCAGCGCCAAAAGAAGGTATGATAAATTTTAGACAAGTTGAGATTTGATGGCCATTGTGACTGCCAATTGAGATGTGTTGGAGCCGCTTGATCTCATCGAGGTGAAATTATATCTTAACGCTTGTGTTTGTCTGGAATTCGATGGAAGCAAGACCGTTTGATCGGCTAAGCCTCAACCATCGATCCAGAGGGCCCCACTATTGAACCACGTCATGGATTTAAATGACGCATGTTGACCATTGATTGACCTAGGGAAAATATATAACATTTAATTGAAGAAGTTGATGGGAATGCATGGGGGGGCTGTGTCATAGAAAGGGCTTGGTCCTTTAAAATAAAAAAATTAAAAAAAAAAATTATAATAAATAAATATCATATATATATATATATATAGTATTGGTGGTGTATGACCAATTAATGTGGGGCGGAGGTATATGCCACTCGTTGTATTATGGAAAGTACATAATCCAATGGGCCAACGGGTGGCATAAATTGTCACCCCACATTAATGGGTCAATAGCCCAGGATATAAGCCTTGCCTAGTGTATGTACTTCATAATAAATGGGTGTGGTTAGATATGAATGGGTGGCACATATCATGATCGCATGCTTGATTCTGCCAAAGGATTCCCAATTTGGAGGAAAAAATTATGGGGCTTCAACTGGGGATTTTTGTGTGCAGTTTTTTATGGAGAAATTCAGTCACCCAATAATATTTAGCAGACCTATGATTGAGGCAGATTTGACCTAGGCATTTTGATTAAAAGAAAAGAGAGATAACACGCTGGGATTTTGCGTTGGGTGATGTGGATAGGTGTTGAGGTGGTTGAAAAGGTGCAGTGCCACACCAATTATGAAACCTAGGTTGTTGTGAGAAACATGGATAGGCTCACATGAGAAATTTGAGGGCACATGGGTGCCAAAATTCAAAATGACATAGGCTCAGAATAGTTGAAGTCTTGGGGAAAGAAAGACCTGACTTGCACGGCCATATCTTTTAGCTCTGCCATTACAATTCAAAAAATGAGAAATCAATAGAAAGTTATTGATGAGTAGAATATGCTGGAAAATTAGGAATTTAAATATGGAAAACTATATAGATATATATATATATATATATATATAGATATTATTTTTATTTTTTTTCAGAAAGCTCATGTTGAATTTTGGACATATTTTGTATAGTAAAGAATTGAATGGATTCAAAACCACTATCATACGCCAATGGTTGTGGGCACTAGTATATTGGCAGTGACAAGATGAGATACAAGTGGCTAGTAAAATAAATGTGACTAATGAGGAAAAAACACAAAACAATACAACTATGCTAATTGAGTTATCTAACATACAGAAATGAGAAGGAAAAATTTCTAAACTCCCCCTCATTCATGAATCATAAAATATTGCGATGTATATATACATATATGGATGTAATGTATGAATAAATGCTTGATATTTGTATGTTTATTGTTAGGTAATCAACACAACAATTGTATATCTTATCCTATCCAGTTGCATATATTATTCGTTGGTGTTATGTATACATGAGTCACGAATTGGAATTATTCAGAATAGGAAACTACGGATTGGTTATTAATTATATAGGTTTGCTTCGATAATTTACAGGAAACTATTATAAAATCATAACTTAATTTTGGAAAATATAGCACTGATAATATTGGTCGGTGCTCTGATATGAAAGGTCAAGGTGGTAGGAAAATTTATGCGGCTATATAATCTCCCAAGGTAAACATTAGAGAGGCAGCATGCATGACTCCAAAGGAGGCTCATGGACAAGATTATGAAAAAAATAATATATTTGTGACATGAATGGTATACAATAACCTTATACAGGTTGTGCACAAGTTTTACTACTGTGAGTAAGGTTTTATTAAAGGAGCCTACAAGGGTATCATATTGGGCCACATGATAGGTCTAAACAGGGATTTAACAATTTACAACAACCCTAACATAGAAAGGAAACAAGTTGATAACAAATTTATACACATATTAGTGGCAAGTTAAGATCAATATTGTAACAGGATCATATATAGGTTTTGTTCTAGGCATACAAGTGATATACTTGATTCTCTAGAGAGAATAATGAGTTGGTAATAGGTTGTACCAACTTGGTCATAGGATAGTGACAGGTATGTTACATATTTTATAATATGTTGTCATAATTAAGTGACAACTATATTACAAGTATTAGTAGAATGTTATAGGTGGATTTTTCACATGCAAGAGATGAGACCTTACAAGTTATCGCAAGCTTATCATAACTAGATGACAACTATACTTACAGGATTGTGATGAAGTATTACGTGTAGGATGATGACAAATCGATAACACAATCCCCTACAAATTTATGACATATTGTCACTATTAGGTGACAATTTTACTACAGGTTTTATAACAAGGGATTAAATACATGATACTACAATTTTGACACAGGTTGGTGACAGGTTAATTCCAAGTTATCGCAAATTTTGTTGCAGGTGGATGAAAAGGTTATAACAGGTTATAACATTAGAAAAAAACTCTTCCGGATAAATCACATCATGCTTTTGGATCGACATGTTTCAAACCCCTACTAAGGTTCATCATTGAGAAAAAATATAGATAGCTATATCAACAAATCACATAATTATAGCAGGGATGCAACGATAAACTCCAAATGGTTATGAAATTAAATAAAAGTATAATACATGGAACGTTAAAAATTAAACTTAATTAATATTATTATTATTAGAGTTTCTAATATTATTAATATTTCTAGTCAAATAATGAATAAACTAATAACAAAAACGATGGTTGACATTAGCCCTATGGGTTAACACAATTAGTCGAGTTCTCATTGCTAAGTAACTCATTGATTAGTAGGTCAAGGGCTTCAATTCTCCTCCATGCCCTTAGGGTTAGACTTTGCTAGTTTGGACAACCGGATGTTGATCTATTTGAGTTGATCCGCCCAAAAAAATTTAGTCCTAAGGGTTAGGTCAATTGGTTGAGTTCTCGTAGCTAAAGCACCTCGCTAATGGGAGTTCACATTGTCAATTCTCCTCAATTCCCTCAAGGTTAGTTTCTACTAATAAGTCGGTGGGATGTGATCCCTTTGGGTGGATCTGCCTAGATATTTCCTTGATCAAAAAAATTAAAAAAATTAAAAAAATAATAATAAATAAATAAATTAAATAAAAATAAAAATAAAATATAAGTAATATAAGTAATATATATATATATATATTGTGCCTGGCATTGATGTTATTTGTTTGATGTATTTTGGGTGTAATGATATTGACGATGTCGAGACTACAAGCTCATCACCTTGGGGAAAGGACCTTCAGGTCCTATTAATATATAGATGGTACTAAGAACATAGAGGACTCCCTGAGATGAAGCAATACATGAAGACATGTCTTTGTTGCAGTAGGTCCATATTATGGGCATAATATGCACTGAGGACAATGCATAAAATAAGTGGGGGATGAATGTAATAACCCCACCCGTTTATGATTTAAATATATGTACTTTTTATTAGGCTACTGAGTATATGTATATAGTGGTTTTGTGTGCCTATTTATTTTGATATGTGTCATGTGTGCCCATAAATATATGTTATACATTGTGGGGCCAACATGCCTGGGCATATGTTTCGGTATAAGTTAAGTGGCCAAAGGGCCTGGATTGTAAATACGTTGTAATTTACATATTTTAATAATAATAAAAAGGCTAGTTGAAAAGGCCACTCCACGATAAGATTATGGGGGTGTGTGATCCCAAGGTAATGATAAATGATGTGTTGGCCACATATGTCGGTGAAAAGGGAACTCGGGGCCCACGTAGCTTCGAAAGCGCCACATGGAAGAGATATTCACCAAATGGGAAAGGTATATATAGATACTTACCCCAATAATTATGATTACTCATTATCAATATGGTGGTTCTGGACTCCCTGGTTGGTTGTAAGGCACCCCTTGGGCACATTTTTGGAGGAAGCAGTTGAGACGCTCTTGACTAGCTGTAATGCGTCATTTGGATGCAGCTTTGGGGAAAGCAGAGTTGTGTCAATTTGATGACTTGGACTGTGTCTGGAGCCCTAGAGCATCATGTTTGTGGATTGGAACCTTCGCAATTATCTTGAAGGGTGCCTGGACAAAATGATTGTTGGGTTTTCACCTTGCCAATAGATGTATGGTTACTTTCGTTTATTGCTTCCCGTGGAGTTGCAGCCCTGGCTCAAGGGTGACCCGTGGTTGAAATTGACAAACCATGTGGTCTATGGGAGGGTTAAACATGGAGATCATGTTGGAAGCCAACATTTTTATACAAATAAGCATTCTTGATTATGTGTCATGTTAAATTATGCTTACGTGCAGTGTTATGCTATAAACCCTAGTTTTAGGGTTATGTAATTAATTGTTGATGTACTGCACATTTTTCTATGTTAATTACTATTTATTTGGCCTGCAATGAAGTGTAATTATTGCACTACATGTGACTTTGATATAAATGAGTAGAAAACCGAGTTCATGATTATTTGTTCATGCCTGTAATTTACTTGGTACTCTATTTAATGTGTTTATATGTCGTATTTATAATTATATGCGAGTTTGATTGTAAACCCCAGTTAGGGTGATTTATATTGTTGAGAAACCAAGTGTAGTGAAATCTAACACCTAATTTCTCTTCTTGATAATTACTTGTGAATTTTAGATGACTTATTCATCAAGAAATTATACAAATTTTAAAACTTTCAGGAAAATGTAGAGATCACAAAGAGATCAGAGACACAAAAATTAGGTTATTAAGTAGGGAAAAAATCACAAGGGGAAAACCCAAAAATTCTTCTCTTATAGAATCAAGTCAAAGTGAGAAATATCCAAGACCAATACCAAGACCAAGACCAAACTTCCACCAAGATACAAACTCCAACCCTCCTCCAAGTCACCTCCAAAATCAAACTCAATGTTGGTCAAACTACTCCAATATGGTCAAAGTTTTGAAATTTGGACCCACAACAAGGGGCTGAAATTCGGATTGTGGTTACCTCAGAAATTTTGGCCTTCTTCCACAGAAAATAGACCCCTCACACATGTGAAATATAGCAGTCAAAGATTCATCCAACAAGGGAATATTCTTCTTGTTTTGACTTTGTCTTCTCTCTCCTTTGGCTCGACTTTCTCTTCTCCTTCACTAGGTTTAGATGTGCTTCTTCTTGTGTTGTGAATGTATTCTCCAAGTAGGTCAAATTGCCTCTTATATATTTCTTTCCAAGGGGTTCGAATAGGTTTCACTTTGGATGACCATGCCTACTTGTCCAAGGAAGTCCGACTTGGTGATCTTGTGGACTAATGACTCAACACAAAATTCGAATTCCCTTTTCTTACAAATGTCAAAATGGGACATGACTCAAATAAATTTTCTTTTGACTCAAGAAATTATTTTTGAATCTTTTTGTCTCTCTAAGCATGAAGTACATGCTTTGAAAAATATATAATAAATACATTAATGATAAATTTACATTATGAAGATCGTGTCTGGTTACAACTTCAACAGTCCCTCTTAACTAGGGAAGTATTCATAATGAATCAACAACATAGTCTCAAGTTTAAATATTCATATAAGAAAGGATCCAAATTGATAAGAATCGTTGTCAAAATACCAAGGACTTGAAAAGTAAGCTCTATCTCTCTACTAGATTAGAGCACAATAATGGGAGGCATTCAATAGGACACCACCGCCTCTCTGAGGCATATACTCCACCTAGGTTCAGCAAGATATGTCCTTATAGGACCATTTCCTAATCCAGTGTCACAATATTGTGATAGAATTAAATGTAGGTCCTCTAGACCATTCTTATACTAGATCAATGTACTTGACTTATGACTGTTAATCCTAGTCATAGTACATGTCTAAAGAATATCACTCCATGATGCTTATCCAATATACCTTTCTCCCTATCTATGTTCATGTACTTGAATTATAGATGTTAGTCTTGGCCATAGTACATGACACATGGAGAAAAGATGTCCATCCTCACTCCCTCTCAATCTGGGAGGAGATATCCACCAGCCCAAGCTTGTCTCAAAAAATGCTCATGTTTTCCCTTAGGAAGGGACTTCGTCAAAACATCGATTACATGTTCGTCAGTGGAGATATATTGTAGCTTCACATCTCCATTCTGCATCATGTCATGAATCATAATGTACTTCGACCTTCTTGTTTCTCTGATAATATTCATATAAATTTAATCAATCAAATCCAACATGTCATCAAATTGTTGATCAAATATTTTATGGAGCCAAATTGCTTTACAACTCATTGTACATACTTCCATATCTTATTTATTTGCAGTACAACCAAATCCCAAGAAGAACCAACCATTAGTGGTATCCTTATTCAACATCCACATTGTCAACCCAATCGATGTGTCCTTGAATCAAATATATCAGGGAACCAATAAGTTATTAGTGGAATGATGTGTCAACAGTATCAGAACTCTTCAACTTCTTGATATTGTCATACATATATATATATGTTGTCATCTGACCTTCTGGAGGATCTTGATCACAATATCCTCTAAGTTTTTCTGCCAAACCTTAACTAGTAGTGTATCCATCCAAGATATGTCAAATTTTGTGTTCAACTCCATTTGAAGATAACACCTTTCTTTAACTCATGAGTCCTTCTTGTTTCCAAAGTATGAGGTATTCTTTAGTATTTCAAGAATCAAGAGTAACATTTACAGTCACTACAAGGAAAAGACCCTCTAGCGGATTTTTTTGAGGAACCCCTGGTAAAAATACCCCAGACATTCGTTTCTAGCGGAGGTTACTAGAGGAGGTTGGTGGGTGGAGGTTTTTGCAGAGGTTTTTGCGCTTATAATCCTAAACCGCACCGGTGTGTTCAATAAGAGAAAGCACTGGTGCGCACAAAACATTGGCACACCGAACACCGTGCATTCTGTAAAAACCCGCCCGATGCCTCTTATTACTATAGTGCACCAGTGTGTCATAGAACCCTATGCCAAAATAGAAACTGCCCGGTGCGGTCTTAAGAAACCGCACCGGTGCGCCTATAAAACCTTGCGCACTGGAAAAGGGTTAAATAAATAAAAAATACGGCCAAAAAACCACATTTTTCACTTTTCTCAGTGCTCCAGAGCTCGCAAGCACCGATACAATTTATCCTTGTCTGATCCACCCTAACATCGGTGCTCCCATTGCACCCATTGCACGCACTGTTGTTGTGCATTGCCCACCAATCTCCAGCTTGAATTTTGCAAAACGGTGGCCAAATTTTCTTTTGCAAATTCTACAGCCAATATGCCTCCTCGACGGCCAAATGTACAGGTATTTTTCTTGTTTTTCCATAATTACGCCTTTTAGCAGATTAGAATTTCAAATTACCTTAAAATTAACCATTTAAAAGAAAAAAAAAATTGTCGCACAGTGCGCTCGAGCCGTTTGGCTCGCATCGGTTCACGGTGCTGCCTGTAAATTTACAAGCCGCACCCAACCAGTGCTAATGGTATCCACACCAGTTTCAAGGCGGTACCGAAAGGCGCACTATGTTATTTTAAAATTTAAAAAAAAAATGCGGTGCGGTCGGTTACCCGGTCGCACCACTGACCATGTGGATTAGCGGCAATGTGGTGCGTCAACTTAAATATCTGCCCCAGGGCGGGTATTTTTTTCAGCGCACCTTATTCTGCATTTTGACAGAGTCAATGGTGCGGCCTGGTAAAATACCGCACCGTTGACTATGTAATAATTTCAGGAGGTCGGTGCACTGACCGAACTATACACCTCATGGCGTAGAGTTTAGTCAGCGCACTGCACTCCTGACACCATACATATTCAACGGTGCGCTGAACATTTTTAGGTGCACCGCTACCAGTGCATTGAATATCATTTGGTGCACAGCCATCGGTGCGCGACAAAAAAAAGACGCACCGAAACTGGTGCATGCCTGTTTTTTGTGGTGCACCGACTGTTTTGTTTTTGCTTTTTCCAAAAAAAAATTATATATGTATATTCCTAAATACATGTCTGGTTTAATAAAAAAATTGCATTTAATATGTCAATCATTCAGAGACGTGAAAGGAGAGAAGAGGGGGAACAACAAGAACAACAGGCAAACCAGTATAACATGGTTCGCCTGTGGGAGCTATGAGAGAGGGAGAGAGATGCGTACCCTCGCCCTATTACAGCAGCTACCCAGGGGCTCCTAAGGCAGGTAGGCCTCCTCAAGTTCTATGAGGATGCTACTTCCCTAAAGGGCCATGGTCTGTTTTTGAAACATCTTATCCGCAGGTGGAATGCCCACCTACAAGCTTTCTCGGTTGGTCCTAACCAGTGGTACACGCACACTGAGGAGGAAATATATTTCATTATAGGGCTATCGAGGAGAGGGGTGGATTTTCCCTTATTCCCAGAGGTTCCAATTGGTTATGCATCAGGAGTCAATTGGTGTACTCCCAGAGATACATTAGCCCTTCATATTTTCAGGTCTCTGGAGGTCAGTTACGTATTGGTGCATTTGGTAGTCAGGAGGTGAGGTGCCTCTCACTTCTGATTTCGACCATTTTACACAACACCAGTGACGGGAAATGCATTAGTTGCTCGATTCTATATTATGTTGATTCTTTATTATAGGAGCCACGACTTTTCAGGTGGTATGCCATTTTTTTGCAGCAGTTCTGTCCAGCCTTAGATAGATGTCGTGCTCATGCACAAGGAAGGGTCAACTTCCCCTTTTTTTCAGAGCTTTTTTGTTTATTTTTTTAGAGGTTTCCAAAGATGAGGCCTATTTTTGTTCAACAGCCTCGTAGGCCAATGTTTGAGGCACGGATGCACATGTGGGGGCAGATGATGCCTAAGAGGGGTGAGACTGTGTTTCTAACGAGGATATCGCATGATGCATTGGAGTTGCTAGCCAGTGTTGACGAGCATCCCTTAATTATGGTCCCCTGTCCTCATGCTAGTTTGGATTGGCGAGAGTGTGCCAATATACTCTTCACAGATGATGAGCCGCTGGATGATAGAGGTAATATTACTATTTTATTTAAATTTATTGTAACATGTTCTTTAACTTTTTTTATTAAGTTGTGTAATTAAATTGTCTAATTATTGTTGTGTACTTGAATATATTTTGCAGACATTGGGTCTTTTGATGGCAAGGACATGCCGGCACCACCACATGATCTAGGTGTGGATCCTAATGACGATCAGGGTATGCCATATGCCGAGGATCATCAGGAGGCTAGTGCAGAGAGACCTGCTCCTGCTGGAGCACTGATACTACCTTTTTCTAGGCGCGGTAGGATTGATAGAAGATACAGGATGGAGTTGGGGACCAACTCACTGCATTGACTGTTGAGGCAAGCATCAGGCCAGCTACTATGAGAGACATACAGGCCGATGGTAGGTTGTTACATATGTGGAGAGGCATGTCGCGTGACATGTATAACCTGATGCGGCATGTCGTAGAAGCTACGACCTTAGTTACGCGGCTGAGGAGGACCGTTGCATGTTATAGGCGTGGTCTAGACGCAACATGTGATCAACAATCCGCGAGCAGAGACGCATCATTTGATGATCGTTCACCTCGCACCATGCCAGATGAGCAGCCTCCACTAGCATTGAGTAGCAGTCATCATGGAGAGTAGGCTGGACCATCGGTCATGTCCATTCAACAACCTACAGCATCCAGCAATACTCATGATCATGATCAGGATGGACCATCAACCATCGAGGCTGCACCATTGATTGAGCAGACCTCGACTAGTACTGCTATTGATGATGTAGCACCAGCTGATCCATGACATTTATATCACAATTGTATATTTTTTACATTATTCAGTTATATATATATATATATATATATATATATATATATATATATATATATATATATATATATATAGATATATATATATATATATGGTCCATGTATTTTATGTTCATGTTGCAGTTGTACTTAATTTACATGTTGGAGATCATCAGGATGTGTATATTGTTAGGTCATGTTAGATATGTTCATGTAATGTGCATCTTGCATATAGATGTGTATGTGATAGCAATTATTTGACATGAGATGTATGTTTGATGTTTGTGTTGTGATGATGTTATACAATGCTAATTTTGTTTTGTTAGATGATCATGATCACGATGATGTTAGTGAATTTGAATGTGTTTTTTAGTCGAATATGATGTTTGTACGATGTTTGTCATGATCTTGATGTTTATTAATTAATTTAATATTAAATGACCATGATATTTATTAAATATTATGTCGTGATTGTAATTGAAATTGTAATTTTAATTGTATGTAAAATTGTAAAGTTGTATTTGTATTTGTAATTGTAATTTTAACTGTAATTGTATGTAAAATATTTGTAAAATTTTAATTGTAATTGTAATATTTAATTTATTGTGAAATGATTGTAATTGTAATTTTAATTGTAATTGTAAAGATGACAAATTGTAAAATTGTAATTGTAGTTGTAATTGTATGTAAAATTCTAAAATTGTAATTGTATTTGTAATTGTAATTGTATGTAAAATATTTGTAAAATTCTAATTCTAATTCTAATTGTATGTAAAATATTTGTAAAACTTTAATTGTATTACTGTGAAATGATTGTAACTGTAAAATTTTAATTGTAATTGTAATTGTATGTAAAATTTTAAAATTCTAATTCTAATTCTAATTCTAATTGTATGTGAAATTGTAAAATTGTAATTCTAATTGTAATTCTAATTCTAATTTTAATTTTAATTGCATGTAAAATATTTGTAAAATTTTAATTATATCAATGTGAAAATTTTAATTCTATTAATGTGAAATGATTTTACTAAATTTTTTAAATTTGTAAATTTGTAAAATTGTAAATAATTGTAAACTAATAAATCTAGAATAATATGAATTTTTGTAACATAATAAAGTTTAGAAAATAATGCAAATAAATTCATGTACTTTAGAATTATCATTATTTTATTTTGATATTAAATACCAAAAAAAAAAAACTTTATACAGTACGCCATTTTTATTGAGATCAACATAATTGCAAATTATCAAGTGAAATATTACTTTTAACATTAATTCAAAATGCATATTATAATTTTTCGAAAAAAAAAGTCTTATAAGGTATAAGGTAGTTAAGTCCTCTTCTTTATAAAAACCCATCTTAAAAGGTATAAATATTGATGAATTAATAACATGTGTACTAATTCCATTGAACATATTTTAGAGAATTCAAGTATATTACCATTGTGTTGCCTCTTATGGATGCTAATTCCATGAACAGATTTTAGAAGAATTCGAGTGTCAAGAATGCAATAGACAAAAAAAAAACATTTTTGGACTATTTTGCATTTTATTAAAAGGTTTTTGAGATTTTTTGTGGGGTTTATGGGTTCATGGGACAGTAGACAGTACCGACCCTGCCGTATTGGTATTTCAGTTGAATTTTTCCTAGCAGCAATATGACCGAATCTTGTAGCTATGCATTTAACAAAGAACCCATATATTTTGAGAATATGATTGAAGATTGTTGTCATATACTTGAGCACTATTCCATTTCTTCAACAAAATAGAAAGAATAATTTCTTTCACCATAATAACACACAACTTTCAAAAATGAAAACACTCCAATATGTTTCGAGGCAATTTACACAAATGATAGGAATTTCTATGGAGTTTTATCCATATTCTGCAATTTAATGAGGGTTGGAGGGAGGTTACAATCATGTATCTGTTAGTAACTGCACCCTTCGATAGAACCAAAGAAAATTCAGGCAGATTCCTCAGCGAAGTAGACTGGCCATAATCAATTCCTTCGAGACCTTAATAGCTGAAATATATATGCATGTTAGAAATAGATATGCATGTCAGAGGCTCATGTTGGCACCTTTTTTTATTGCAGTTTGTGGAAAGGTTCAAGTTTATTTTTCTGAAAGAAGAAGAGGTGTATTTTTGAAAAGAAATGGCCCAAATATTTCACAGCAAAATGTACATTTCCAACATGTCTAAAAACTAACATATCTCCAACTTCAATAAACTGCTTAGAAACAAATATTTCCCAACCATTTGTGAAAACTGCCCACGTCTTAGCATAGCACGGGTTCACATGCCACAATTGCCCACTTGGGCCCTGTAGTATTTCATCTCTACACGCCCCACATTGTATTCTCTCCACATAATCAGTGGGGACCTCCTACAATAAACAAAAAGCAATGGAAGAATAGTTATTTCCATCAAGAATTTATCCAATTCTAATTCTAATTCTCAAGAATAAAAAAAATTCTAATTCTAATTGCATATCTCCATCAAGAATAAAAAAAATTCTAGTTCTCAATTTCTATGGTTGGAGCTCACTAAATTTTGGTGTACACACCTAAAAGTAATTTCGGTGCCTTAATCGCAAAACGGTGCTAATGTACATATAACCGTACCAATGCGTTTTAGTGAATGTGCACCAATGTCATGTTACCAATGGACACACCGGTGTGGTGCTATTAAGTGACTCACCGGTGACGAATAATTGCAAATAAAAAAAGCGCAACTCTATTTTTTTTAAGTGAAAAAAAAGTGGTAAATTGAAAAATGGGCGACAAAATATTTTCGAAACCTAATTTCATAAAACAATTCTTTAAATACTAAACACTTTTCATTATTTCACTATTTTTGCAAAAAATTTCAGCCAGAGATTTGCAGGAGATATAACTGGAGCAAGAGAGCACGAGAGCACTGTGGAGCAGAAAATACGTTCGAACAGAAGTATTCAAACAATCAGAATTCCAAACCTCTAGTGATTCAAACCCTGTAGCATAGAATTTCAAACGATCTCGTGATTAAATTTGGTTATATTTTTTACTTTTTTTGCAGTTTTTTTATGAAGTAAGAAAAAAAATTCAATTTATTTTTCATTTTCAGAAACAAAAACAAAAACAAAAAAAAATCCATTTTTACCCTAAACCCCTCATTATTTTTTTTTAATGCCCTTTCTTCTCTTTGTTTCTGTTATTTTAGAATTAGTTCTTTTCATTTTAGATTGGCATCCAACCCACGAGACGACTTGCATAGTCAGATCCCAATCCATGTCGACCCTTGCATGAATTTTGTAACCTAGCGCACCGGTGCGATGTATTATACCAGCGCACCGCGAAAGTCCTGTGTAATAAAAATTTGAAAACAAATTTTTTTTAATCAGTGTGCCATATGTAAAATAGGGCACCGGTGCACTAGGTTACGCAAGGCGCACCGATAACGTGCTATTTCATTATGGCGCACCGCGAACGTTTTTTTTCGCAAAACAATGTTTTATTGTGTTAATCAGTGCACCATGTAACATATAACGCACCGCCCCGAGTCTCCTAGTTAATAGAGAGCATCGTATGGTGGTCCCTTGTTTGCATGGGGCATTTATGCTACAAAAAATAACACTGGACGATTTTTATTATTTTCTGTGTGTTAATCAGTGCGGTGGTTAACATGTAACGCATCAGTGCTCCTTGTTGACATAGAGTATCGTACGGTCTAATATACTATTTGTGCGGTGTGTTTATAATAACCCCACCCACCGACGTTGGTGCATACAGAATGAATGGCGTACCGATTTCTTGAGATTTTTTTTTTTACCTTAAAAGTTGACAATTTATTTATAAATATATTAATGAATGATATGGTATAGGTTTCAAAATGATAAAGAAATGACTGACAAGAGATCAACTAACAAAAATACTGATAACACATCAAGCAAAGCAAAAAAGGCAAGTTCTTTGTAAATTATTTACAAAAAATATTATTTTTGAACTATATGTAAGTTTAACTAATAAGTATTGCTTACTGTGTATCATACAGAGCCACAAAATGACGAAGCTCGATAAGATTATTTCTGATCTAGGACCAAAAGAGTGTAAAATCATGATGGAAAAATTACAAAATGATGAATTAGGTAAACTAAAAAATACTATCGATCCAATATGAGTTTCTTTTTTTAATTTTCATTAATAATATACTTTAAATTATTAGATAACATGTGTCAAACAATCTATTAATTCACGTATGTTTAATTTTCTACAAGGTCCAATAACTCAGAAAAGGAATGTTGTTCTAAGAAAAGAAAAGAAAAGAAAAAACATGCAAATGAAAATGAATTGCTCCTTAGCTCATCTGGAGTGGTGTTGGAGGTTAACGAAAGGGGGAAAAAATTTTACAAAAGTTTGAGGGATCTAGTGGAATGAATGTATAGACGTTCTTTCCACTCACAATACAAAAATCAATCCAATGATTCCAAGAACCAAATTCTATCTAAACTACAGGAAGAGTTTCCAGAGAATTGGTCAATGAGACATGTCAGACTTTTAATAGCAAAAACATACAATAACAAAAAAGTAGAAATGAAAAAGTAATATTCCTTTAAACGTTTGTCTAGAATTATTTATAAATATCACTTTTGTTATATTTATTTTTCATATATCAATATAAAAATTAAATAGTTTATTGTCATGTTACATTTTCAAGAAGATTATGAAAATCGCAAAAGATGAATGAGCTGATATCAGAAATATGCCAGTAGGAATGTCAAAAAGGTGTACGAGAGATGGTCAAAGAAATGGACAAGAATTGCATACGGGGAGGATTCATCTCAACAACAAAATGCTTCAAGTATGTATACTTAAAAAATGAATTTTTGATCATTAGGTACGTGCATCAATAACATAGCATTAAATAATAATTTTAAATGTATTTTTGTAGAAAAGAATATAAGAACCCATTATTTATAAAAACGGACGACAAGGAAGAAAAGGGTTGATATCAATGTTTGTGAGTAATTGTTACTTCTTACTAACTTAACCAGATTTCATTTTTTATTTTTAAGTTGTTTTACAAAATTCATCATTGAATGTCTTCAAATAGGTGCTAACATACAAAGAAGAACCATCAGACGAATTGATTGAAATTGGGTTAAATATCGGTTGTGAGTATATGTTGGCATATCAGAAATTAATTGTGGAATTTGTAAACATCTATCGATATTGTTTTACTTAGCTTCGTCTATAATTAATAGAACAAAAACATCTTTTATATTAAATATATGAAGTGTTATGAGGTATAAAACTTGCAGGAAACAAAGTATGAGGCTAACAACAACAAATGAAATCTTAAAAGATGGCATGGTACATGGTTTGAAAGAATGTGTATAGTTTATGGTCGATTGACACTGTATTAATCCCAAATTTCTTTGAATTCATTGATGTATATTATTTAATATTGCAACTTTCATTATTCTCACCAATGTATATACACTCATTACAGTTTATTTTTATGTTGTAGATGGAAGGTGAAGAAGAAGAAAAAAATCAACGTTGTGAACAAAACATTCCTGAAAATAACCCAAGATATGGAAGTAGCTCTAGCAGTGACAGAAGTTCAAGGGAAGAATGATGATCGGTATGTTTGGATATCAAATCAAGGCATTGTATTTTTTGAAATATTTGTTTGTGAAATTACACATTTTATTAATGTAATGGACATAGTGTCCCTATTGAAAGACAAAGGGATACTAATAACCGTCCCATTTTGTATGACAAGAAGCTGTCTTATTAATAATTATATATATATATATATATATATATATATATATATATATATATATATATATATATATATATATATATATATATATATATATATATATATATATAATAAAATATGTTTTAATTTATTCTATTGTGTTCTCTATTGTCGTTGTGAAATGTAACACCATTGATTAAATTTATGGATGATTAAATATTATAATGAAGAGATGTGAAATTTGATGATATGATATAACAAATTAATCCAAACATCACATTCAAATGCACTAATAAAAATTTAATTCATATGAATATTGTTATAAGATATATATGTGTCGAATTTTGATGAATAATGAATTTTAAAAAATCACAATAATTATGATATGATATAACAAATTAATCCAAACATCACATTCAAATTCATTAATAAAAATTTAAATATGAATACTGTTATAAGATGTGTCGACTTTTGATGAATAATGAATTTTAAAAAATCACAATAATTGCACTGTCACAAGTCGATGTTTCTAAAAAATACAAAATGAACATTGGTGTGTGTCAGTTATTGTACACCAGTGCATTTATATGATGTAGTGCACCGGTGCGTTTCTACGACCTATGGGCATCGCATAAATACCAAAACCAATTAAAAATATCGGTGCGTTTGTGCAGTACTATGCACCAGTGCATTTATGTGGGACTACGCAACGCTGCATTTGTACGACCTATGGGCACCACACAAATACCAATACCAATTATAAATCTTGATGTGTTTTTCTGATACAGAGCACCAGTGCGTTTCTATAAGTCTACGTACCAGTGCGTTGAGACGACCTATGGGCACCGCACAAATCCCAAGACCAATTAGAACAGCCCCGTGCATTGTATCACCAACACTGTGCCCGGTGCGGTTTTATACCTTGATGGCCTGATGCATGCACCTTCGACTGCCTCGGGGCCACCTTCTAGATGACATGCACCGGTGCATTTAAACCTTAGTAGCGCACCGATGAAAAAAACATCCGTAATAACCTACGGATGCCCAGTTTTTTTAGTTGTGTTGAATTTCCGTAAAAATATCCGCCAAAAGCTCTGTAACCATAAACGGATGTTGTAGCAAATGGTTTTTTGAAAATTTTGGCCAATTTTATAACACTAAAAACATTTTTTATAACCTCCACTAGAGGGTCTTTTTCTTGTAGTGAGTTGAGGGTTGTGAAATTCCTTTTACTAAAAGAAAAAATTCAATACTTGATTCCATGTTTCCATCTAATGCTTAGTGTTGAATACTTTGATGTACACTTCAAACTGCTTGCTTCTCTTGTAGAATATGTTTTGCTAAGTCCTAGTATATACATATAAAAAAACTGCTTCTTGAAATACTATGCTTTATCCATCATAGTATCACTGGTTTTTTCTTTGATGCATAAGTTCGAATTAGCCTTACTGGGATTTGAGGTGAATATTAACTCTTTCTATCTAGAATAATCTCTATGTTGTAAGGCTTACATCGAATTTATTTTTGGGTCTAAACTTTGGAGCTGGAAAAAATATGGTTTGTGCAACATCTGCTAGGGTTTCCCTGCTCGTCCACCATGTCCAGGAGGCATCCAATGGCGCATTACAGTCCTTTGTTGTTAAATATTTGTCTTGCATTGGAGAGGTTTGGCTCCTACTCCTCCATGAAGATACAAAACTGGAGATTAACTGCAAGTCCGAGGCATGCGAGCTCTCCGGTCATCCTGGCGTGCGTGACAGGAACATAGAATGGCTTCAAATAGAGTATGTGTCCTCTATAGGAAGACAAACGGCAAATAAATTCAACCCTACATGTGATCCCCCTCAGGTCGGTTCTCTCAGGATGAGCCCTGCTGTGCGACGGAAGCTCACAGCTAGGATCTACATCTGCGCGCACCTCCCCGCCATCATCACACCTCAGATATGCCCTGCGGCGCTTGGCGACTAGAGCCTAAGAGTGCCCCTGTCTCTACATGCATCCTTCTCAACCCGCAGTAGCAAGGGATTTATGGTGGTAAGGTTCCACCCTCTTCTTTACTATTTAACCACACCCAAAACTGGCAAAGCAGCTTTAGCTGCAGTCTGGGTAGAGGTGTGGGAGTGCTCACAGATCAGTGGGTAGCCTGCTAAATGGATCAGGTGGGATCTCTGCCCCAAGGAGAAGCTGAATACTGACACATCCCTCAGTTTGTTGTGCTCCAAAGAGAAAGGCTCTGACAGTAGCAGCGCGACTCTAAACAACTCTCCTTTGAAGGCTACTAGCAAGTAAAAGGTTGTCACCTATGGGCTACACCATATCTACAATGGACCCTCGCTCCAACACGCATCCCTTGAAAAGGCAGACTTTGGCTGCAGCGAGTCTTCGAGATTTGTCTTTCTGGTCTCCCAAACAAACACTGGTAGTCAGGGGACCCCAAAACTATCAGCCCCCTTCTTTCAAATTCAGATCTCTCTGCTCAACCGCAAAACCTTGATTCTCTGGGTTCGTTCTACGGATCTAGTTGAAATCCTTTCGCTTTCCATTGAATACATGTTGGGGATTCCTTCTGCCTCTCAATGATTTCACTATGGAGGTAAACAAATAGAGAACTCTCTTCCACTCTCGTTTTATCATATTGAAAAGGATGCATCTTTAGTTTTAACCCTTCGGCTACAAGGAGGGGCTGTTGGGCAGCCATCTTCAGCTCAAGCTTTCTCATACAAGGATGATGTCCATGCACAACCTCCCAATAAAGTTTCCCTTCCCACTGCGGCTCCCAATTTTTTTTTGGTTGACAAAATGGAGGACATACTCGCTGTAGAAATTTCCCATCCAGCACTGGAAAACCAGTTTCAAAAGTATGCAGAATCGGCCATCATTTGAAGATTTAATGGATTATGGCCATGCTTAGCAGACCTTTACCAATGGATTCATTCCACTTGGACCAATAACAACAATTTTATCTTCTTCTTGAAGCGTTTCTTCATAGTCTTGTTTGCTTTCAATGAATACTATCAAAAATCCCTTACAGAAGATCCATTGTTTTGGGGAAAATCAGGGCTATTCCTCACACCATGGTACCCAGACTTCGACCCTTCAATGGAAATCATCACCAAACTCCCCATTTGGGTCAGTTTTCCAAATTTACCTACCCCTCTATGGAATTTCTCTATCTTTCAAGGGATTAGAAACACCCTGGGACACTTTCTGGAAATATATCCCTCCAGGGGGGAGGTAGGCATATACACCTATGGAAGAATATGCGTTGAATTATACATAAGTAAAGGACTACCCGATCAAATCAACCTCAAAGTTGGTGACTTCCACTGGACTCAGACCTTGGATTATGATAACACTACTTTCAAATGTCATCATTTCCATCAAACAGGGCATCTTCAGAAATCCTGCACAACGTTCCCTGCCAAAAAGAAGAAAATCAATCGTAAATCAATCTCTAAAAGTTGGAAACCTTGTGCACCACCTCCCATGGATTACATTGAATCCTTCAGGTTAGATGAGGAAGAGACTGAAGCAGCTGAGGAGGGTGAAATGCAGGAGAAGGATATGACCTCGAAGGACCCTGGAGTGCCCAACATTTCTTCGAGTGCTCAAAAACGATCTCATGAGACCTCCTCCTCAGACTCGGGTAAGGAGGCTACTCCTTTAGTCAACAACAACCTTCAAGTAGTTCTAGCCTATCCGCCCCATGAGGGCTGGGTCAAAGTTTCAAAAAAGGAAGGAAAGAAATAACGTACTGAGGATTCAACCCACTATGGGTAGAATCCTGTGTTTGCTTCTTATTTCTCCCTTGTCTCTCTTCTGGGCTCTTTCTATATCTCTCTTGGCTATTTTCGGGAGCGAGGTTAATATTTCATCATTTCCGGCTCCTCTACTTTTTAGCCTTTCATGTTTGTAACTCCATCTTGTACTATACACTTTTCTAATAGAATTAGTCTAATTTACAAAAGAAAAAAAAAATCTCTATGTTGTAAGCTAGATATTGACTACCACTGGTATAATTCTTGACTATTCTTCCCTTTTCCTGACTACCTTCCTATTAGCTTCCTTCCTTCTTAGAGAGAAATGTTAGCTTCCTCTAGATCTTCATGATGAAATTTTGGAGACATGAATCTTTCTACATTATCTACAAATGTAACTAAAAGATCCTTCTAGAGTTTTGTGATGGATTATATGTAGACAACGGTTAAGGAGGCTCCTCTTCTTACTTTAGTGAGTCTATTCTAACTACTTCATTGTAGATGACTTATGATCTCCCTCTTAATTTCGATCTCCAAGAAAATAATTAATTTACAAATCCCAATAATATTCTATGTTATCCTCCCATAAATCATATAATTGTCTTGCCATCAAAAAATACTATTATGTTTCTCATCTTTTAAGAAAAATAAATCAAGCTTGACTGCAAACCTAGTACAAAAATGGATTGTAGAGCTATGTACACTTGTCATATTCTTCATTATCTTTAATAGTGGATATCCTTTTTGTATTCGACCTTGGGTTTCTTTGCATCTTCTTCATCTTCAGTTGTTAATGCTTCATGTATTTCCTTCCTCTTATTTCTCTTATTGTTCTTAGGTTTCTCGAGATAATATATCTTGATATGTTCATATTCATCACAACCATAACATTTAACTTTGGACATATCCTTATTTCTATGAGACTTTTTGCCATTTTTTTGTGTCTTGATATCCAAACTTTCCAAACGTATTTCTCAATCTGGCTGCAAAATATTGAAAGTGACCTTCATTATTAGGTCGAGTATCAACTTTACCCTTCAGTATTGATTCCTTTAGAACACATGAATCCCATAATTGTTCAAAGGTTGGAGTTTTCTTTCTAGCATGTATGCCTCCTACAGAACCATCCCAAGTAAGAGGTAAAGCATTGATTACTAAGTGATCAATTCATAGTCAGATATGGTTTCACCAAGCCCTTGAAGTTGGTCTTTGATTTTTGTTATCCTCATAAATTATTACGCCACACTTTATTCTTTTGACATCCTTTTTCCATAGACTTGATTCCTTCGAGATATCTTTTGACCAGTTGTGTTGATGGAGTATAATTTCACCAATGCATCATAGACTTCCTTGGATGTAGCCAAATCCAAAACAAAAGAAATGAGTTGGTATTTGATGGAATCAAAGAGAATCCTTTAAGCTCTAATTTCTACCTTATTCTATATGGCCATTTCTTGAGCATTGTTTTTATCTAGTATTGGAACAGTTCCTTCAATGAATTACATGGCTTAAATTCTCTAAGGACTTATTGAGGCCCCAAAAATTGGTGCAACAACATCAGGGAAAACCACCTGGTCGAGGACTTAAAAATCGTCCCTTTTCCATTTGGAATCGTGGATCTGACTGGATTTATAGGACCAGTTACCTAGTTTGATATAATTGGGGTGAATGGATATACAAAACTGGATATTAAGTGCAGGTCTGAGGCATGCGAGCTCTCTGGTCATCATGGAATGCACGACAGAATATGGCATGGCTTCAAATAGTTGATGTGTCCTCTATGGGAAGATGAATGACAAATAGCTTCAACCCTACACGCGATCTCCCTCAGGTCAGCTCTCTCTAGACGAGCCTTGCTACAAAATGGAAGCTGACAACTAGGATCTGCATCTACGTGCACCTCCCTGTCACCGTCACACCTCAGATCTACCCTACGGCGCCTAACGACTAGAGCCTAAGAGCACCCCTGTCTCTGCATGCATCCTTCTTAGCTCGTAATGGCGAGGGATTTATGGTGGTAAGGTTCCACCCTCTTCTTTAGATTTTAACCACACCCAAAACTGGAAAAGCATTTTTAGTTGCAGTTTGGGCAGAGGTGCGCAAGTTCTCACAGATTAGTGGGGAGCCTACTAGATGGATCGGGTGCGATCTCTACCCTGAGGAGAAGCTGAAGACTAATGCATCCCTTAGTTTGTTGTGCTCCAGAGATAAAGGATCCGATAGTAGCAGTGCGACTCTGAAAAAATCTCCTTTAAAGGCTACCAGCAAGGAAAAGGTTGTCACCTATGGCCTACCCCATCTCTGCAATAGACCCTCGCTCCAGTGTGCATCACTTGAAAAGGAAAACTTGGGTTGTAGGGAATCTTCAGGATCTGTCTTTCTAGTCTCCCAGACAAACGTTGGCAGTCAGGGGACCCAGAACTATCAGCCCCCTCCTTTCAGATTCAGATCTCTCTTCTCAACCGTAAACCCTTGATTCGCTGGGTTCATTCTACAGATTTGGTGGAAAGCCTTTCGCTTGCCCTTGAAAACAGACTGGGGATTCCTTCCGCCTCTCAACGATTTCTCTATGGAGGTAAACAACTAGATAAATCTCTTCCACTCTTGTTTTATCATATTGAAAAGGATGCATATTTAGTTTTAACCCTTCGGCTGTCAGGAGGGGTATTTGGGTAGCCATCTTCAGCTCAAGCTTTCTCATACAAGGATGTTGTCCATGCACAACCTCCCAAGAAATATTCCCATCCCGCTGAGGCTCCCAAGCCTTTTTTGGTTGACAAAATGGAGGTCATACCCGCTGTAGCAATTTCCCATCCAGCACTGGAAAACCAGTTTCAATAATATGCAGAATCAGCCATCATTTGCAGATTTAACGGATTATGACCAAGCTCAGCAAACCTTTACCAATGGATTCATTCCACGTGGACCAATAACATCAAGGTTATCTTTTGCTCAAATTTTTTCTTCATAGTCTTATTTTCTTTCAATGAATACTATCAAAAATCCCTTACAGGAGGTCCATGGTTTTGGGGAAAAGCAGGGCTATTCCTCACACCATGGTTACCAGAATTCGACCCTTCAATAGAAATCATCACCAAGATCCCCATTTGGGTTAGGCTTCCAAATTTACCTTCCCCTCTATGGCACTTCTATGTATTTCAAGGGATTGGAAACACCCTGGGACGCTTTCTGGAAACAGATCCCTCCAGGGGGAAGGTAGGCATATACACCTATGGCAGAATATGCGTTGAATTAGACATAAGTAAAGGACTACCCAATCAAATCAACCTCAAATTTGGTGACTTTCACTGGACTCATACCTTGGATTATGATAACATTGCTTTCAGATGTCGTCATTTCCATCAAACAGGGCATCTTCATAACTCCTGCATCACGTTCCCTGCCCAAAAGAAGAAAATCAATCGCAAATCAACCTTTAAAAGTTGGAAACCCTGTGCACTGCCTCCCATGGATGACATTTACTCCTTCAGCTCCGATGAGAAAGAGACTAAAGCAGATGAGGAAAGTGAAATGCAGGAGAAGGATATGACCTCGGAGGACCCTCGAGTGCCCAACGTTTCTTCGAGTGCTCAAAAACGATCTCATGAGACCTCCTCCTCAGAATCCGATAAGGAGACTACTCATTTAGTCATCAACATCGTTCAAGTAGTTCTATCCCATCCGCCCCATGAGGATTGGGTCAAAGTTTCAAAAAATAAAGGAAAGAAATATCGTACTGAGGATTCAACGCACTTTGGGTAGAATCCTGTGTCTGCTTCTTATGGCTCCTTTGTTTCTCTTCTGGGCTCTCTATGTTTCTCTCTTGGCTATTTTTGGGACCGAGATTGTTAGTTTATCATTTCCGGCTCCTCTTCTTTTTAGCCTTTCATGTTCATAACTCCATCTTGTGCTATACACTTTTCTAATAGAATTAGTATATTTTAAAAAAAAAATATTGTCAGAGGGCTCAGCAGTGAGCGAGTCCTAAATTTTATTTTGTGGATTATGCACAATTTTTTGTTGATCACTAATTGTAGATGCTTGTTCTTCTTGGAGTTTTAGATCAAAATCCTTCCAAACATCCTTTAGATTACTAGGGAAATCCATATCCATAGTTTGGACTTCGGTTGATTTATCTTGGTCTGTTGTACTAAGGTCATCAGTATCCTTATTTTTTTATTCTCTTTCCTTATCCTTCTAAGCGAATGGTTGTGAAACATCAAGAATTTTCAATGGAATTGATTCCAACCTCTTATTCCTATATTGCTTAAATTTCAGCAATTATTGTGGATGAAGGCGTAAAGCTACTAACTTTTGAACTGCAGGATAATTTTCGACGGACTCAAACATTTCATCGAAATCATCATCTTCATGCACAAAGGGCCTAATTTTCACTTGGGTAGTAAAATTATTAGCAACTTTGATTGGATCATATTGCCTATTTGGAATGGTAAATAAATTTAAACATTCAATTTGACCAATCTCTACAATAGCATGCTTGTAATTATCGAGTCCATAAACACCACAATTAATAGGAAAAGAAGGCCATGATGCTTTCTTAGCTTCTTTGAGAAATCTTGTTAGGTCGTTTCCAACAGTCTGATATGCAACTTCTCTTGCGAGAAGCTTTCCAAGAACATATAGAGGCAAGACATGCGGTCAAGCTAAGCTCCCCAATACTCAGACATAAGTGAATAGCTCCTCACTAAACCATATTCCTATAGAGGAAAATTCAGCTTGAGCTTCTTTTGAGAGTATAGGGGCTTTCTCATTAAAAACAACGGGAGAATAACTCCATGGAAAATTTTGTAAAAATGGTTCTTATACTTAGAGTCCCATAACATAGTATGAAATATATGAATAGGTACAGGGACTTGGGTAGTCCATTTCCATCACATTGGTGGAAAATATGAGTTAAAACACACAAAATCCATGATATAGGTGCTCATATAGAATGGGGGAAAAATCCTAGAAGAAATGGAGCGGTTTTTTCTATATTCTAAAATTTGAGTGGCAATGTTATTAGATAGAATATTACCCTAATCCATCACATAGGAATATGTAGCGGCCTCCATGAGAGGGACCCATTCTACTAAAAATAAAGTAGTATTCGACTGACCAAAAAGTCTGGACAACATCGCAAAGACATAACAATAGGGGCTTGCAAGGGAGTCAATTGAATACATACCCTTTTCATCATTATTGTGCTTGTTGGGATTACTCCTCCATTGCTTGATTGGCTTCAATTTGAGCTCATTTTATTTGGTGAATTATGTAATAAATTCTTTATCATAGACCTTTTTGGGGTCTGGAATATGGTACATCAGCTTCAGGTCTTCAGCCTTGAAGGAACCAATCATTGTTCCTCTGCTGGTAAGAAAAGTCCTATCCCCAATATTGAGATTATCAATGATCCATCTTACCATATCAGTGTATGGTAAGATCTTTGGTCGGGCAGCAATTCGATGTAGGAAATAATTAGCTACTTCTCCACTTGAAGCTTTGGAATAATCGAGAGTGTATGCAGTTGTGTTTCTTTGAATTTTGCGAGGTTTTTCATCCTCGAGCAACTTGTACATGGATTCCCATGAAGAGGATCCAGTTTCTAGCCCGCACGTAGTATCTGTAAAGAGAGGCAACATTTATGTTCTCTCAATTATGGCAGGTGCAGAGGTTACAGGGGCCATTTTCTTCCTAGCTTTCTTGAGAGCCTTAGACATCTCTGGATAATTATTCTTATTTAGGCAAGCCTGAAAATAAATGAGAAAGAATAAGTAGAAAGAGGGAACTTTTTAGTTTTACAATATGCACAAGTACCATAGAAATTGAAACATTCAAACAGATGAGACTTCGCACGCTGATAAGATATGAATTGAATGCTTGTTACAGAAGAATGATTATGGGCGTATGGGTGACAAAACCATTAATTTATGGCATTAAAGCTGATATGGGTTGTTGTGCCCATATAATCATTTCCGCATTAAAACCAGATATGTCGCATTGCAGCATTGCTCGTGTGAAAATCTTCATTAAATACTGATCGGATTGGATTTATGTCGATTTCAATATCGCAATCGCAATATCGGTGAAATTTGGTGGAGTCATAAATGCTTTGAGTTGATATGAGTGCGATATGTGATGTGTGATGCACTATATCGCATCGGCGAATATGATCGAGGGGAAGGAGAATGATTATGCTTGCAGGAATACGATGTGATAAGTATATTGCATCGGGGAATATGAGAGGTAAAAATAAGACCATTGGGATTGGAAATGAGATTTGTGAAATGAGATAGCTTACATGGAAGAAGTAGGTCCCGCAGGCATTCCTTATGGAATTTTCTTGAAAATATGGTTTTTTTCATTTTAAAAACGCTTTTGCTTATATAATCAGATCGAAAAATGTTTCAAGTGACCTTTTAGGAGTTATATACGCTTTGATGCTGTTTTTTTATTGTGATGACACAACTTTCCTCTGCTTAAGTACTTTTAAAGCCAAACTTTAAGGTTTCATCCCTTTTTTGATGCCCATTTCTATCTAATGAAATATTCTAAGGGGTTTATTTGTTTTAACTCTAAAAATTAAAAGGGTCCCCATTATTTTCTAAGGTAACTATTGATTAAAATAATGGGGGTTGTTGATTAGCACAACAATTGGCTATTCACTAGAAGAACCAGTTATCTCTGAAAAACAATTTCTTAGTATCTTTAAATAAGTAAAAATAATTTAAGGAAACAAGAAATATTTTCAAAATATTCAAATGAATAAAATTAATCTAAATATAAAAAAATCATCTCTATCGTTAATCTTTCATAAACATTTCATAAATAAATATCTCCATTCCTTTATATCACTCATTATATAGTTTAAATGATGAAGTAAGTGCCCTTTTGTAACTTAGCCTTTTGATTTGCTCCTTTTGTCATAGGTAGAGCCACTGCTGCTAGTAAGTATTAATATCTCAAGCAAGGTTACCTTTTAACCATGAATGATTCAGTATCACATCCATTTTATTATTACAATTCTTGGATATAAATTCTTAATCTTAAAACTTTTTGCTTTTTATTCTTCTTAAAAAGTCATTGTCTTGGCTTGATAACGAGAAAGTGACAATGCCATTTGTTACACTAAAAATGTCACCATGACGTTTTACTGTTAGTATGGGTTCATCATTACTCATACCATACTCCCTTAGAAGTCTACAAACATCAAGTTCCTAAAACCAAGCCTTTAAATTGAGATAAAATCTTATCAAAGTCATTACAATGCTTGTACTGCACTTTCTCTTAGTATTACCTGTGGTGCCGCATCTGTTTGCTCTAGAACATGTAGAACCGGCCGCACTTTTTCTTCATTAAAGGTGCGGTTCCCTGTAAAAGGTAAAGTGAAGGCGGAAGTAAAATTTGGAAGCCCAATTGGTTGAATCTGGAAGCTTCTGGAAGCAATTATTCGGTGGAAAGTTCGCTCCTTTCATGTACATTCATCCCTCCATTAAAGGATCCTACCCCTTGGTATATGGAACTTAATCCCTTGAAAGAGGATTCTATCCCCTCTTATTTGGAGCTGCAACCTCTTCTCTTTTGCTATAAATTGAGGCCATAGTTCAGCCTCAAGGGGAGTTAGGCTTTGAGATTTCTTGAGGAGAATTGTTGGTGAAACTCGGACTCTCTTAACTGATTACCATATGGGAATGATATCACACTCATGTGTATGTTAGGAGAGTGCAAAGGCTTGTAAAAGTAGAGGAAACAATTGTTCCGGACCCCAGAAGGACCTATACGACATCAAGGCAAACACGGTTGTAAGGCTCCTTCTTTCATCAAAGATAATACAAATGGATCCTGTTTTCTCAATGAGTTGTTTATTTAAATGTCTTATTTCTTGAATTCCTTGATCATCAAGATAGGTTTATGGTTTATGAATTAATCTGTATTATGCAGGTGCTTCTGATTCTTTCATGTTTTTCATTGCAGATCCAGAAAGGAAACGTATTCGAAACGACAGGAAAGAGGACTACGATCAGTGTGGACTACAGGTAAGTCCTAAATCCTTCATTATAGATAATTCTAAATCAAACATAATCTAGAGAAAGTAGTTTACATCTGTCTGTTTGTTGCTAGTTATCGTAGGATACTAGGGAGATCTGTCTTGTCAGCAAGAACGATTTATCCGTCCAACAAAATGGCGACTCCACCGGGGAATGGATTAGAGAATTTTACACCTCACCTACCCCATCAAATGGCTTTTCAAATTCCGGTAATAGTAAAAAACAAACGTTGCTTTCGTACTGTTGTTGATGAAGGGGCTTCTACGTGTATCATGTCGTTAAAATGTTGGAAATCACTTGGTTCTCCGACACTTAACCAATCGCCGACTATCCTCAAAGCTTTCGATGGAAGAGGTTTTCATCCATATGGTATTTTACAAGATCTACCAATAGAGGTCGAAGGAAAAACCGTTAATCTAGATGTGGAAGTGGTTGATGCCCCTCTAGATTACAACCTTCTCTTGGGTCGCAGTTGGTCTTATGCTATGACTCATGTCGTATCATCGGTCTTTTGTCTCATCATGTTCCCTCATCAAGGAAAGATCGTAAAAATAGATCAGCTCTCATATTATTCATCTGACCTAGCCACTACTGATAGCATCCAACATGTCAGAAAAATGACTATCCCTTACAAAGATGTTGGAGTGGGTTTAATTAAATATTTTGCTTTACTGGGAAATTTTTCCCTTCCTCCTCCCAACGTACCGTCTCCTATTGCTAATATCAATATGATTACATCAAGTACTATTTCCTTTGATGATCCTTGGATAGTACCTTAAGACTCAGAACTGGATTCTTTCGATGGCATGATGCCTTTGAGTCCTTTTGAATTAGCATATCAGGCAGTACAGTTATTTTCTGATACTCCTTCAAATCAACTTGATCTAGTGAATGTGATCAATGAGGAATCACTTTCGATATCAAGTTCAGCTTCGCCATCAATTCTAGATCCTGTTCAATAAGTATTCAATACTGATGAGCATATTCGTGAATTTTTTGTCTATAGAATAATTACCATGGGAATATCTATGATAGTGGGTAAAACCCATAGTCCCCACTTCTATGCATATAAATGCATTCTAATTTTAATGCCCAAAATTAAACCTCAAAGTATGGAAATCATACATGCAGAAACTCCCTTATACCTTACCTTATGGTTCATAAAAACCATACAACCACTATTCAGTGCTCTTTCTTCAAACACAATCAAAACAATATGGGTAATATCTATAAGCGCTTATAAAGCTTAAAGCGCTCGGCCCCTTACCAAAAGCACATCATTTAATTGATGTAACCTCATATATTTTAAACCCATATATCCAGACTCTATCTTATGGGAGTATTGAATGAGTATTTGATTTTATACTGCAGGCCACAACCACATATATATTGGACTACGCGAACATTCCACACAAAGGTGTTATCTTGACTAAAACTCAATGCACTATATCCATTCCATAGTTTGTCGAATATTTCGTTTCTCAATTACTCTTTTCGACCTTGGATTTAAAGCAAAGCGTGAAGGTATGGAATGAAAAATATCCGGGCCCACAACCTTAACGCCCTTCTTATGTAATTACCAATACGAAGACTTACGAGCTCTCGTGCTCATAATTCATCATTTTCCTTGGTTCGAAGGTTTAACCAATTTATATTTAAATGTCACACATATACCAACGAATTTCTTTAAACTCAAGGCCCCGATGTATTAAGCTTCGAATATGCGCTCATATAATGGTCTGTCCACATAACCTTGACCTCTTTTTACTTACACCAACCTTAGCTTATAATAAAACCCTTATACATTAAAACCATGCAACATTTGATAACATATGCACCACGGCCCCACACACCAACTTATTAAATGAGCGGTTTTCGACACAAAACAGTGGACCATACCTTAACTTATCCCCCATGCAACTATTTGTGCGATTACTGTTGGATTCATTGGGCTCCAGATCAAACGATGGTCGTCGATATCGCATTTTTCCCACAGCAGAAGATTAGTGTTCCAAAAAAACGCGATAGGGGCGGTTTTGGACTGCTAACGTGGCACAAATATATTGGATCGCGTTATTTTGTGAGGTTTTTCTCCCGGCCCAAAAGCAGCGCGATGAAGGTGGTATTGGTTCACAAAACCATTCCCGGTAAATGAACAGTGTCAACCCCGAAATTGCACTGCGTTGGGTGTATTTCTTCGATGCGGTTCATTCAAACAACCTCGTCGATGCGGTTCATTCAAACAACAAACCGCCAGACTTGTTCTCACGGAGACTGCTCTGACAGATAGAAATTCAATCATAATCAATATGTTCGAGACAATGGAGGCCCCTATGGTTTGGAAAGAGTTCGAATTACTTAACATAACAGAGAATTATTGTGGCTGGCTATATCGATTCTTGTACATGGGTTACCTTTCATCTATTCATACCTCACGGGCATGATTCCAATGCAACTAATAACTTTAATAAATTCACAGAGAATATGAATATGAATACAGGCAGACTCTTAACTCAATTTACGGAGTCTTATGCATACGTGGTTTCCTGAGACTCAAGGCATATTCACAGATTATATACTTCACATTTCCATATTATTGTTTATTGAAATACAACCCATTCACACAGGATTTAACTCGACAAATGCACAATAATACTAAACCAAATTCCTCATTTATACAGTGAACTTACTTACAAACTTCTAGCAGGCCATATCTTCAATCTAATGGCCTTCAATTCACCTACTCTTCCTCTACAATTCTCTAACCCTGTGCAGCTCTATGCAGGTCACTACATCACTCCTGATTCTTGCCTCCTAGGCTTATTTTTGTACAACTGCTACCAATGAATCAATTCAGATACCTACAATGACTCAACAAGCTCTATAATTTCCCAAATTCTAAATTTAGCCTAACCCCTT